>CM060681.1:47504038-48104038 GCA_030686995.1 Artemisia argyi | reverse complement strand
GCTGCTGGTGATGGTGTTGAAAACAGGGCTGGTGGTTAGTGAGTGCTTATTCACTCACTTTTTCTGTACCAAATTAAGGCTTAATAATCCAAAAACTAACCCAAAATGCCAAAGAATGTGTGTTTTTGTGATTGTGAATGTGCAGGAACGGATATCTCGTAAAATGATGAAAATCAAACAAAATACGGCAAAAACGAGCACGAGAGTGGAACAAGTAAAAAAAAAAGTCAAAGCTGGCAATCAAATTGAGCTTAAAAAGTCATAAGAGATCCTCAGAGTTTGAAGATTTGCAAGAATGATCCTTATTATTGAAGAAATGTCAGGAATGGTCCCTGCACTTTGAAAGTTGACACATTCAGTCCCCCAGAGATTTATTTGGAGAAATGTCAACTCAACCCTTCATGTATTCAAGGTTGGCATCACAAGCCCTTGAAATATACTATTGAAGTTTGATAGAAACAGTCCTTGTAAATTTCAAAATTTCACTCTTGGTCCTTGTAACTTTAATGTTCAAATTTGAAAATATTAGTAGTCCAAGGCTTAGTCCAAACAATAAAACCAAAGCCCAAAAACAAGAGCTTAACCCGATCCATTAAGCTCCTCAGTCAACACCCATACACCTCGGTCAAACAACTAATATAATAAACTTACCCAAACTCCCGTCTCCCTTTTACCCCACTTACCCAGAACCATATGAACCCTAATTACGCCCGCTCCCCAAATTGACCGCAATTAAGGGTACATGTGTCAAATCAAATGGGTTCTAGAAGGTCAGGAGCGTGTCAGTGTGAACAAACATAAAATGGGTAACGTGGCAAGCTGTGATTGGACGCAACACGTCATAATAGATTGATCTGAGGGATATTATTGATGGGATGGATTGGATTATGATCAAGCGGCTCAGAGAGGTTTCAAAGAAATACAAATTCACACGGATTGCCAGCTTGGCAATTCGTGACCTCCTGACCTCTCCTCAACTATAAATAAAGATGATTAGAAGCTCATTTGGAGTGTAGATTAGGTTATAGCAAAGCTCTGTCAGTTTGAATTCAGAATGTGTGTAGACTAGTATTTGTATTGAATTCCTATTAGTTTTAATAAAATTTCATGTTTTCTTTAATTCCAATTAGCTTATTGTTCACATCATTTAGTTAAACTGCTTTTATATCTTTTATTTTTGGATTATTTTCAGTTTCTTATTTAGTTTAATCTACATTTCTTTTAATTCAGTTTACATCATTTGAAGAAAACACATAAAAATCAAAAAATTAAAAAAATAAAAAATATGTTAACAATCTGTTTAGATAATCTTACAATTGAGCTTATTTAGTTTATATACAGTCCATTTAAGCTTTCTAGCTTATTGTGGATCTGTTTTGAGTCATAAATCATAATCAATCATAAACAGTCAACTAAAGTCAAAGAGCCTTTTGATTTATTGATCCCTGGTGTATTTGATAAGTTGAGACAGAAAGGGAATGTCTCTGCCTATCTTAAAGATAGGCAAGCTCAGTGAGCTCCCTCTGTTCTAGCTGAGGGAGATTTGATTTGGTAAAATTTCATTATTGAGCTTTATTTCTATGTTTTTGTTTGATTTTAGTGCAGAGAGTTTAGTTACTGTTTGATTAATGTAATTTGCTGTTGTAGTGGTAATCATTGTTGAGATTGAGCTTGTTTGATCATTTGATTCATCTGATTTTATAAATTTGTGTTGCTTAGCTATGTAGAGTATCTGTCATAACTGTGGATCTGTGTTGTTGTATAGCTGTTGGATCTAGTTGATAATTGCTGTTGATTTACTGTTATTTAGTAATTTAGGATTGTATTTGATTGGATTGGTGGTGTTTAATGGACTAAAAATAGGTGTTATAGTGTAATAAGTAGTATAAGGAGTGTTTGGATTAACAAGTTTTGCTGAGATTAGGTGTTAGATAATTGGATATTGTTGCATTAGTAAGTCATTTAGATTAGAAATAAGCTAAATATGGCATAAAATCAGTAGGTTAAAACATAAAAAGTCAAAGTTAGCATTCAAATCTCATAAACAGTTAGATATATTAGAAACAGTTAGTGAAATGGTAGTAGTAGTTGCATAATAGTAAAAGATAGCTTAATTAAGTTTAATTGTAGCTTAACTAAACAGTTAGAAGTAGATTTGATTAAAGGAAATTGGATTTCATCAAAGTGTAATAGCAAATTAAAAGTTAGCTTAGGTAATTCTTATGTCGGCTCTTAGTCTCTATAAGTTGCTTATTTTGGTGCCATTTAGAGTAGCAATTAATTGTTTCTGATTAAGCATTTAGTTTTTTTAGATACTCAGTAGTACAATTAAGTTTTTGCCCCCATTTCTTGGCATATTAGTGCTTATTTGAGAGCTTATTGTGAGCTCCAAGTTAGTGTAGTATAAAACTAGTAGCTGAATTGAATCTTAGACCTACTACTACTCATTTGGCTTATAGCTTTTGCTTATTTGAGTTTTCTGAGTTCCACATAGTGTTTAGAAGGTGATTCAATTGCTTATATGTTTTCTGGCTTTATTTGTTTCTCTTGAGCTTATACACAGCTTTTTAGTGACTGCTTATTATATTGTACCTATGTTTCTGTGCTTCTCATGAACTGAGATTGATATTTTTGAGCTTTTTTGAGTATATTGCATCAGTACTAGTTTCAATCAGATTTGTAGCAAGTGCTTATTTATAAGCACTTGCTATAAGCAGTTTTAGCATCAATAAGCACTTTTTCAGCTTATTTTTATTTCAAAATGTTTCTCCAAGTTCATTTGAATCTTTTTGATTTTTTGTAATTTTTTCAGATTTTTCTGAGTTGATTTACTATTTGTCTTAAATTTTCTTAGTTTAAATTCAATTTTTAATACTTTTTAATAAATAAAAATCAAATGAAAATTAGAAAAAGCCATAAAAAAGTCCAAAAATATTTTAGGAAATTATTTTCTGATATTTTAGATTTTTCTAAAATTATTTCATATATTTCACTTTTATTTTTCCAATTTCTTTTATTTTTAATTCATTTAAAAATATAAAAATAGAAATAAAATCATAGAAAATAAATAAAAAGTCAAAAAAATATTTTCCTTTTTCTGAAAATTCTTTTTATTAGTTTATGATTTTTAGAAAATAGTTTCACATTTCTAGGATAGTTTTTCATTAAAAGTTACGTTTTTAATCGTACGTTATGTTTTTAAAATCGCGTTTGAATTTCCGTTTTTAGATTTTAATCAATAGTGCATATATAGCTTGTACATTCTGCATAATTAGTGAATACTTGTCATTAATTGAGTTCCTCATTCACACTTTTCACATTTACCAGTTTTCACTACACGGTTTTCACGAATCAAATTTCTTAGATTCCATTCACACCTTCGCACGGATACGACTCGGGTGATCCGTATTTCTTGCAGATCTCCTCAATACTACATATATGTACTATAATTGATTTTTGTGTAATCAATTTTTGGCGCCGCTGCCGGGGAAGGTTGAAGTGAGTTTTTGAATATTCGTTTTGAAAAATCGTGAATTGAAAAATCAAAAACACTTTTCCTAAAGTGTTTACAAAAATACAAAAAGAAAGTTACAGCCTCGACTCTCCCGTGGAAGGGAGGGCGTTGTAAACCAAATAAGCCTAACAATATAAGAAAAACGTGAAATTAGTTGCTAATCGGATTATTTTAATTCTACAACCGAATAAGCGGGAAATACGGAAGCTAAGACATTAAACTGCTAGCTGAAGAGAGAAACACTCTTCTTTCCCGTTCCGTCGTGAGTAGTTTTGAAGGAAACGGTTACGATTAACGTAACGTTTTATAAAAAGAAAAACAAAAGAAAAAAAAGTTTTTGAGATTTGTTTAAATAAAAAAATACAAAAAGATTTTCCTTTTTCTTTTCTTCTTATTCTTTTTCTTTTTGATTTTGTTTTTGGTGTATGAACACCCGTTCTTCTTCTGAAAGTCTTGTATCTCCTTTGTCAAACCCCAAAAGGGTAATTCAACACACACACCGTGTCCATTTCCGCAACGTTGTGGAAATGGACCCGAATAATCAACACCCTCCGGTAGGTGGTAATGATCACCAACATGTGCCAGCTCCTGATCTACGAACGATGGAGGAGTTGTGCCAACCCACAATGCATGGTAGAGGTGGCCTGATTGCCCCTCTCAATATTGAGGCTACGGATTTTGGACTAAAGCATCATATGATACAACAAGTCCAAAATTCATGCCAATTTCACGGATTACCGGGTGACGATGCCAAGAAGCATCTCGACAAATTTTTAACCGTCACCCAAAGTATGAAACAAAACGGGGTCTCCAATGACGCCCTCCGTCTTTCTCTCTTCCACTATTCTCTAACGCATCATGCCACCGCTTGGTTTGATCGTCTTCCCAAGAACTCGATTCATACCTTCGAAGAAATGGTATCGAAGTTCTTGGCGAAGTATTTTCCACCATTGATGGTGACGAAGTTAAGGAACGACATTAGCAATTTTCGGCAACTTCCTGATGAGTCTTTATTCGAGGCTTGGGAACGTTATAAGCTTGCCATTGATCGGTGTCCAAACCATAATATGCTTCTCGTTACGATCATTGATACGTTTTACAATGGTTTAACTCTTCGACATCGGGACACGATCAATGCTGCAGCTGGTGGTACTTTTATGAAACGTCGTCCTGAGGATTGTTACGAGCTAATCGAGAATATGACGGCCCATTACAATTATTGGGATTCCTCAGCCGAGAGGAATGAGCCAATAAGATCGACTGCGACTCAAAACTCTTCTCCCTCTTACAATTCTGAGTTGGCCGCCATTACTAAGAAACTTGATGATATGTCTACGACTATGTTAAGAATGTATCAAATGATTCCGAATCAAGTTAAGAACCATCAAGTCAATATGGTTAATACCGGTTGTGAGACTTGTGGTGGTCCTCATTCATATCTTAAGTGCCCAGCCTCCGGTGGCTTCACTCAAGAAAACGTGTATGCTACTTCGGGAACCTATAATAACGGTGGTAATGTTTACCCACCACAAGGTGACCGTAATCTTCTTAGCTACCGTTCGGGAAATTATCTTGGACCACCCGGTTTCAATCAACCAAATCAAGTGAATCATGACAATAATGTGCAAAACCGGAATCATCAATTTAACCACAATCAAAATCAAAACTGGGGAAATAATGGTTTTTAAGGTCAAAATCAAGGTTTTCATCAAAATCAAAATCGGGGGAATTACAATCAAGGCCCGCCTCAAGGGAATGCTTTTCAAAATAATGGAAATTTTCAAAATACGAATCAAGGAAATCAAAATCAGGGTTTTAATCAAAACAACCGAGGGCAAAACTTTCAAAATCAAAATCAGAATGTGGTTCAAAATCCGTCGCCCTCAGATGAGCTTCTTAAGCAGATTATGAAAAACCAAGAGTTAATGGCTAAGGAAATTCTTTAACTAAACAAACGTTTAAATGATCGACCCTCGGGCTCGGGAACTCTTCCAAGCAACATGATCGCTAACCTGAGGGGCGATGCAAAAGCGATCACGACTAGGAGTGGTGTTTCATATGATGGACCAACGGCTCGCGATCACGACTAGGAGTGGTGTTTCATATGATGGACCAACGGCTCTGACAGCCTCTTCTTCTTTTCCTCCTAAGGTAGTCACCCGTGAGACCGAGGTGACAATGGATACGGAAATTCCTATTAATAATGGAAGGACCGAAGACATCCAACCTCCGGTGGTCCCTACGTCAAAAGGAAAAGAAAAAGTCGTCTATGAAGCTGAAAAAGAAATTCCCGTTAAAACAAAATTGCCTTATCCGTCACGCTTAAATGAACAAAAGCACCGCAAGAAAGATTAAAATTAGATGGAAAAGTTTTATCAGATCTTTCAAGAATTACACTTTGATATAAGTCTCGCGGATGCTGTACTTTTGATGCCTAAATTTGCTTCAATGTTAAAAGGTCTCTTGAATAATAAAGAAAAGTTGTTTGAAATGTCTAAAACCCAGATGAATGAGAATTGCTCAACGGTTCTTCTTAAAAAGCTACCCGAAAAGCTTGAAGACCCTGGCAAATTACTTATTCCATGCAATTTTCCGGGTATGGTTCAATGCTTCGCCTTGGCCGATCTTGGTGCTAGCACTAACCTAATGCCATTGTCGATTTGGCAAAAGTTGTCTCTTCCTAACTTGACACCGACTCTTATGACCCTCGAGCTTGCTGATCGATCTACATCTCGACCAATTGGGATAGCCGAGGATATTTTTGTCAATGTTGGGAAATTCAATTTCCCTGCCGATTTTGTGGTTGTTGATTTTGATGCTGATCCACGGGTTCCTCTCATTCTCAGAAGAGGATTCCTATGGACCGGCCGTGCTTTAATTGATGTGTACGACGAGGAGATTACCTTACGTGTTGGAAATGGAGCTGTTACGTTCAATCTCGATCAAACTGCGAGATACTCCTCCAATTACGATCATGTTTCTGTCAACCAAGTCGATATAATCGATGAAGCTACGGAGGAGTATTCTCAAGAACTTCTTGGTTTTACAAACAATGCTTCGAGTGGCAATCCCACTCCTTCTTCTGAACCAATCGTCTCCGATTCTTCCCCTTCCCTCACTCCATTTGAAGGAAGTGATCTCGCTTGGGAAGAAATCAAAGCTTGTCTTTCAAATGATTCGATTTCACCGGAAATTGATAATTCTGACTTTGATCCGGAGGGGGATATATTATTGATTGAAAAACTCTTAAATGAAAACCCGATTCTTTCTTCCCCTCCGATGGACCTAAAAATGGCAGACGTAAAAGAAGTAAAGCCGTCTATTGAGAATCCTCCGGAGCTCGAGCTCAAGGATTTACCTCCTCATCTCGAATACGCGTACGTGGAAATGAATAATAAATTGCCCGTAATAATTTCGAAAGACCTTAAAGATGAGGAGAAGACCCGACTCTTAGATGTGCTTAAGAAGCATAAAAGTGCTATTGCCTGGCAAATCTTCGACATTAAGGGAATTGACCCTCGATTCTGCACACATAAGATTCTGCTTGAAGATAATCACAAAGCTTCCGTCCAACAACAACGACGGGTTAATCCACAAATCCATGAAGTGATCAAAAAGGAAGTTATAAAACTCCTTGATGCTGTAATGATTTATCCTATCTCGGATAGTTCATGTGTTAGCCCGGTTCATTGTGTTCCAAAGAAGGGCGGAATCACTGTTGTGTAAAATGAAGATAATGAGCTTATACCGACTAGACTTGTGACCGGATGGAGAGTTTGCATCGATTACCGTAAGTTGAATGACGCGACTCGTAAAGAGCATTTCCCGCTCTCTTTTATGGACCAAATGCTTGAACGATTAGCGGAAAATGAGTTCTATTGTTTTCTCGATGGTTTTTCTGGGTACTTTCAAATCCCCATTGATCCCTAGGATCAAGAAAAGACCACTTTCACTTGCCCATATGGAACGTTTGCCTATCGTAGAATGCCCTTTGGCCTATGTAATGCTCCAGGAACGTTTCAGAGGTGCATGATGGCCATTTTCTCTAATATGATTGAAAAAACCATGGAAGTGTTCATGGACGATTTCTCCGTCTATGGAAATTCTTTAAACTCTTGCCTCTCCCATTTAGAAAATATGCTGAAACGGTGTGAAAACACTAACTTAGTTCTAAATTGGGAGAAGTGCCACTTCATGGTTAAAGAGGGCATAGTCCTCGGCCATAAAATCTCCAAATCTGGGATCGAGGTAGATCGTGCCAAAGTTGATGTAATTGCTAAGCTACCTCATCCTACCACCGTCAAAGGAATAAGAAGTTTCCTTGGTCATGCTGGCTTTTACCGACGTTTTATACAAGATTTTTTCAAAATAGCCCGGTCTCTGATCCAACTTTTAGAAAAAGATGCTCCGTTTAACTTCACAAATGAATGCATCGATGCATTTAATTTCTTAAAGAAGAAGTTAACGGAGGTACCGATCTTAGTTGCCCCAGATTGGAGCTAATGTGCGATGCAAGTGATTATGCCATTGGTGCAGTTCTGGGGCAACGAAAAAATAAATACTTTCAGCCGATACACTATGCAAGTAAGACAATGAATGACGCTCAACATCACTACACGACTACTGAAAAAGAGATGTTAGCCGTTTTCTATGCTTTTGAAAAATTTAGACCGTATTTGCTTTTGAAAAAATGCATAGTGTATACGGATCATTCGGCTTTAAAATACCTAATGGAAAGGCAAGATGCTAAGCCACGCTTGATGCGGTGGGTTCTACTCCTTCAAGAATTTGATGTTGAAATTCGAGACAAAAAAGGAGCTGAGAACCTTGCTGTTGATCACCTTTTACGACTTAAGAATCCCCATAAAAGTGTTCTCGAGAATAAGGAAAATACCGAAACATTTCCTCTCGAGACACTTGGGAGTGTGTCTAAAATTGACCAAAGTACCCCATGGTTCGCCGATTTTGCGAATTACCATGCGGGGAATTTCATAAGGAAAGGGATGTCGTCCTAACAAAAGAAGAAGTTTTTCAAAGATGTTCAACATTATTTTTGGGACGATCCCTACTTATTCAAAGTTTGTGCGGATCAAGTGATCCGGCGGTGTGTTCACGGCACGGAAGCCGTTGAAATTCTTATGGCATGCTATAGTGGACCCACGGGGGGACATCATGGTGCCAACTTCACCGCAAAGAAAGTCTTCAATTCCGGCTTCTACTGGCCGACGATTTATCGGGATGCCCATGAATTGGTGAAATCATGTGATTCTTGCCAACGTCAAGGAAAAATTTCTCAAAAAGATGTAATGCCCTAAAATGCTATTCAAGTTTGTGAAATTTTTGACGTTTGGGGTATCGATTTCATGGGACCATTCCCGTCATCTAGAGGAAACAAGTATATTCTCATGGTCGTCGATTACTTGTCGAAATGGGTTGAAGCGAAGGCGCTCCCCACCAATGATGCCCGAGTAGTTGTCAATTTTTTGAAAAGTCTCTTTTCCCGATTTGGTGCACCTCGAGCTATAATAAGTGATCGTGTGACCCATTTTTTCAATGACCAATTCGCTAAAGTAATGCTTATATATGGTGTCACACATCGTCTTTCTACGGCTTACCATCCACAAACTAGTGGTCAAGTTGAGGTGTCCAATCGTGGTTTAAAAAGGATATTAGAAAGGACCGTAGGAGAGCATCGTGCCTCATGGGCTGATAAGTTAGACGATGCTTTATGGGCTTTTCGGACCACTTACAAAACACCCATTGGGTGTACTCCTTATAAGCTGGTTTACGGGAAGGCTTGTCATTTGCCCCTAGAACTTGAGCACAAGGCCTACTGGGCCTTAAAACATGCAAATTTCGACCTTAAAACCGCGGGTGATCACCGAAAAGTTCAATTAAATGAGTTAGTCGAACTTCATGATCAAGCTTACGAGAATTCTTTGATTTATAAAGAGAAAACTAAAAGACTTCATGATGCCAAGATTAAAGACCGCGTTTTCAACGTTGGTGATCAAGTGCTTCTTGTTAACTCTCGATTGAAGATTTTCTCGGGTAAGCTTAAAACCCGTTGGTCTGGACCATTCACCATAACACAAGTTTTCCCTTATGGTACCATTGAGTTAGCTCAACCCGATGGTCCCAACTTTAAGGTGAATGGTCACCGTTTGAAACATTACTTCGGAGGGGACGTACCAACCATGGTAGTCCCGGATCTCCAAACTTTCCCCAAGGACGATTGAATTTGGGGATTGAGTCAAGCTACGTGACTCGGTAATCAAAAACAAAGCGCTTCGTGGGAGGCAACCTGTAGGACCGTAGAACAACCTAAATCACTATTGAATCAAGCTTAAACCTAGAGAGAGAAAGTAAGTAGAAAGAGAGAGAGGGTGGGAACTCTAGTGTGTGAAATAATAACCTTGTTATTACTAAGAGAACCAACCTCTCAAATGAGGTTTACAAGAGTATTTATACTAATAGTCTAGGGCATCTCTAATCTTTTACTTTATTACATTAATGGCCCTTAGACTTTTACAAAACATGAGTACTAAGCATAAACTTCACCATAATGATATTCTAAAGCAACCTATTACTACACATTAATGACCGACACTTTTTATAAATAAAAATACGATTCTAACAATCTCCCCCTAAGTGTTGGTCATTGAAGGTTGCGCGACGTCATCATCTTTTTCTTTAACCTTTAACATTTATAGCTCTTGACGTCTTTAAGAATCACTAGATGAATCATAGTTCCAGTTCATCATGCTTCATTGTTGTTGAAGTGATCCAATGATGTCATCTGCCTTTCATCACTTTTGTGTTTGTGGTGGTTGTCTGCCATTCCAACATGCTCATACGTCTTAAGTCTTTGTGATACATGCATTTGTTGTTTCCGTTCTTTCACTTTGATCTTTGTCACTTTACTTTGTAGATTCTTCTTTTTGGCGTAGAATCTTTCTTTGACTGTTGCTGTCCTTTGATCTTTGTGAGAACTTTCCTTTGACTTTGTGATGCATGTATGAGCATGTGGAATCTTTCGCCATGGAGATGATGTATAGCTGCAAGTAAACAGTTAGCAATAAACAACCGGTACTTACAGATAAGGAATTAGAGATCGTCAACAGCATAGTGTGAAGACTCCTTCTAACCCTTACCATGGCCGTTCCCATATCAGATACTCCCGAAAGAGCTTACGAGACCTACTAAGTAGCTCAATGACTGGGTGAGTCGCTGGGGATCACTCCACGACTGTAGACCGTTTGAAACCACCGCGAACACTAAGCGTAACCCATAAAGAATTACTGAAGTGACCTGCTGTCAGGGCTGCTTGATGTTGACCCTGGCAGGAATTTCTGTTCAATCATTGAGAATATACATAAGTAATTCCTCTCATAAACGTTCTCGGCAGATTGCTAAGATCTGCGTAGGACTCTTAAGTTTACATCTGGCGTCCTTAATGATGAACAACCAGTGTAGAAATATCATGTGTTCCTATGATATCTTTTGATGAATCTCGGGGCTCTAGACTCGATAAGTGCACATTTGGTTTCCTATGCGGAGATTAGGGAGAGGTCTCCTGCTTCAATATCAACCATCTCTAAGAGACAGATTGATAGATTACACCGGTTCCCTGTGAGAATGAAACAAGCTCTTTTAAGAGAAATTGAGTGGCTAGAAGGTTTAGTGCAGTGCGTCACTGGGTCCATGACGTCTTTATCTTCAATACCGGTGTCACCTTAGTAACAACCAGTAGCATATGAATTGAACCCGGTGTCTGCCCTAAGGTTGAACATATGGAGGGCTATTTCTTTTCACCCTTTTTCATAACTTTTCTTTTTAATTCTTCAACCCCTTCTTTCTCCTTTCTCATTTTCTCCTTTTTTTCAATCATACCCAAGGACTTCTAATTCTAATCTATTGGAATTGTCCTTGGGTAGATCCCTCCGGCTCTGGAGGATCATAGGACGGTTTTCCCTAACCTTAGTCACCTTATAACTCCATGAATCCTATAATTGCCATGAAACCTTTGATTGAAAATCTCTCAAAGTGTTTATGAATATAAACACATTTTTGTTGACACTTTGAGAGTTTTTATTTCTTTTGAAGGACTCCCCCTTCACATGTGCTCATGAATTTTTTAAGAAATTTGCACATGCGTGAGGAGTTTGCACTTTTTGAATTGATCCACTTTCAGTGAACATGACCGATTCGAGACACGCTTACATCACTAGTTAGACTAGCTTGAAATTATTACCCGTCCTGGTCAAGTCCAAAGAAAGTCTCTCGATACGGTACATTCTACTCAGACAAGTCCTATTCGAGACACGCTTACATCACTAGTTAGACTAGCTTGAAATTATTACCCGTCTAGGACAAGTCTTTTCGATTACTGACATTTTAAGCTTCATCAATTCATTGGTACATTCTGAGTCTAGCTCTTTTGAGATTCAGTCACAAGCTTTAAACATTTTTGATCACATTTTAATCATGTCTTCTCCCCCTCAAAAATAGCATATCGTGATATTTTTGATATCAACTGATTAAGGAAAAGCTTTTTGGAGAGATAGACATATTTCATTTTGCATGAATTCGGAACAATTTTTGTTTTAGAAATAATCCCCCTCAAAACTCGCATATGTTTTTGAGAAATGTTAAACTTTTTAAAGTTTAGAGGGAAGGAGTCGTCTTGAAGCAAAATTCTGAAAGAGAAAGAAGTTTCAGATTTGTTAAATTTTGCATCAAGGTTTTTTGAAAAACAAAGACTTCTCTTTGTTTGAATAGGAATGTCGCACTGAGGCGTACAACAGTGTCCATTTTTAGGATAAGTGCACTTTGTTGATGAAAATCATTTTTGCGTAACACTTTCCTTTCTTTGAAAACTTGAGTTGTGCACTGTAAGGTGTACACAAGTCATTTTGATGATGAGCACCGATTTTGATAGATTATGAAAATCCTTTTGAAAAATCTTGAAAAGGTGGTGCTCAGAATGTAAGAGAATTATGAAATTTTAATTTATCATTAGATCAACAATCATGGTCTTGAGCTTAAAGATTTTGAAAGTTTTTCTAAAGAAAACTCAAGCCAGATAAGTGTGTGGTTTTCGTTTTAGGATAAGTGCTCAAAAAATATTTGAAATCTTTGTTTGATTAAGCACTTTCCTTTCTTTGAAGCACGGGTCCTGAACTGATGTGTACAGAAGCCATTCGATTAGGTCCTTATTTGAAATCTTTTTCGAGTTGTTATACCCGGACTTAAGTTTTGAAAAGATTTCACTTTGAAGCACGGGTTGTAAGCTGAAGTACTTACAAGCCATTGTGAAGAAACTTTTTGAGAAACGACATGTTTTAAAAAAAACATATAAAAGAACTCCCGTTCAAGCATCTGTACATGTCCGTATCATTGTTGAATGACATTTCTAGAAACGTACAGAATATTGATTCATACGAGAGACATGTCGTGAGAAGAATATTTTTGGATTTTTTGATTTTATATTGTTTTTGTATTTTTTGAAATTTTATATTTTTGTATTTTGTTTTTGTTTTTATAAAAGAAATGGAAAATCAAAAATAGAAGAGTGAAAGAATGATTTTATAGAATTTACAGAATTTGAACCCTCTGAAGAACTGGGTTCTGATATAGTTGAAGCACCTGCAACCAAAGACGAAGAGGTTTCACAAATAACAGTGTTAGAAGTACATGAATTATCACTCTGCGAGTGTTGACTATCAACAATTGTAATGGTTTCTACTTCCTTTTCCTGATGATTATCACTATTATTTGTCTTGGTGCAACTATCAATAATCTTTCCTGTGGGAATCCATCTAAGACCAACTGTTTTAAAAACTTTTCCCGTGGGAAGCCACCTAAGGTAAGATCTAGACGTAGTTTTCTTATGAGATGCAGCGGAAGTCTCAGTCTTGGAAAAATGACATCCTTTCGGTATCCACCTATTAGGTTTCTTAACCTCTTGCTTCATATCAACGGGTTTGTTTCTATTTGGTGTCTTAGTGGATTGTGTCTTGACACTTGATTTTCCTTTCTTGAGAAATTGTGTAATACATGCATCGTGATTAGCTGAAAAAACACATTTTCGACATGTAGGACAGACAAATTCAACATTCTTGTTAAACACAGCAACTGTAACTTTGTCACTACAGTCTTTTGGAAATTGTTTGTTGTTCGATGAGACTTTGGAATTCTTTGTGTTGCATTCTACGTTCCTATCATGCTCTTTTGTGCCACTACTCTTAGATGCAAGCCAATCCCTAGTATTTTGTTGATTGTTCCTAGGTAATGGTTTACTACTACTAGCAGTGCTTTGGAATCTTGTAGAATTCATCACACTAGGTTTTACACCTAAAATTCTGTCTTTTTGAAGTTGTGTCTTTTATCTAGCTTCCTCTAGATGGTGATTTTGGACCATGTCATTAGAACCGACAGATTCTTTAACAGTTTTTATGGTCACATTCGGTGTATTATTTCTAGAAGAGCCAGGTGAACAAACATTCGTGTCTCTTTCAACAACCAATTTTTGTTTATCAACAATCTTTTCATTTTCACTTTGCTGGGGCAAGGGTGTTGGAGTGACTGGTTTTGTCAAATCCTTATGCTCATCGACTCTTGGAGCAAACCGTGAAATTGACATTTTTGGTTCTTGAACCGTGTTTGAAACATTTGGTTTCTCCAAAGTCGATGGTTTTGCAAACTTAGTTTCCTCACCCTTCCCTTTTAGACTTTCAAGCTGAGCCCTCAAAAGATCATTTTGCTCTTTCATGTTCTTGAAGGCACGCTCATACGACAATTTGTCATACTTGCATTCTTCTTTTTTTCGATCAAGTTGTTTAAAACATGACACATTTTCTTTTTCAAGCTTTATAAGAGCATTTTCATATTTTGAAACAATTGCGGAGGTCACAGCTCGTAGTCTTTCATCGTCTTGAACCGAATATGTTTGTAAAATGATGGACATTATATCAGTAGTCATGACAGCTTCAAAGAGAGAATCATTTAACCTTTCCAAAACATTCATGTTTTCACGAGTATCATTAGTTTCGTTTACCAGGGATTTGTGGTCCTTAACAAAGTCGGCCGTTTCTTTTGAGAAAGCTTGTTCAAAATGGATTACCCTCGCACTGATGTTATTCAGTGGGATAGTAATTTCGTTTTAAAAAAAAAATTCTGCTAAATATGAAAACTGGAATGCCAGTTGTTAATATTGATTGTAGTTTTAGAAGCAACAATATTTTGAAGTTCTTGAATTCTCTTTTTAACGTCATCTAGAATGTTTCTAGCCTCACTTGTATTAAAAGTGTTGTTAGAAGACATTTGTTCCATTTTTGAAAGAGATTTGGAAACAATTACTTTCTTAGAAAACATTTTTGAGAATGGTCGTTTTATGGAAAACGCATATGGTTCTTTTTGTGGAACAAAAGTAATTCCCGAAAGTTTGTTCAATTTGTTATAATCAATGGGTTTCAAATCCTTTTGTTTCATTTTATTTATGCTCTCTTCGACATGTTCTATCGTTTGCACAGAATCCCGAACGACGGGAGGATCATGTTTGGTGTAAATCACATTACCATTATACAAAACATTATGTTCTTACTGAGCTTTCTTGAGATTACTGGGGTGTTGTTACCAAGAGCCACTTTATGTTTCATATGGTAAATCGGATTAGTTTGATTTGAAATCATTTTCATTGTTTGACTTGACTGACCCGACTTAACCACTAATTCTTCTAAATGTGCAATCATGTGTTCCGACTCTACGATTTCGGCCAAAAGTTTGTCTTCTTTCTTTGCAAAGTCCTTTTTCAGCTCGTCCCTTTCTTTTTCAAGATTGGTATAAGCTGATTTTTGTTTAGAAAGTTGGTTTTGTAAATCAGAAATTTCCGCGTTTAAAGATTTTATCTTTTTGAAAGAGTTAACATCAAGTGTATCAAACTTGAGTTGCAATTGTTTTTCCCTTGAAACGGAATTTTGATAACCAGTTTCTAATTCAGACAATCTTTTGTGATGAAACTCAAAAGCATTAACGTTTTTCTTATAACTCTCAAGCTCAGCGGTCAATTTAACATTCGCGGCCTTAACATCGCGATTGACCTTTTGCACATTTTCAATTTCAATACGACAATTGTTCAATAATGATTCAAAGAAAGCACGGGTTTCCTCATCATTAGCACCATTTTGTGCAACTTGAACTCCATTAGGATCCATATCTGGAGTTTCATAGTTAACACTGCTATTAACTTGTTCCCCCACATATGTATCGTAATTAGGTTCAGGTGGCACATAATGTGGCTTCTCATGAGCAAACGGATTAGCATCATTACCATTATTTGGTACCTCATGGAATGGATCTGAATCGTAAGTAGGAGGAAGATCAGAATCACTGCTTGATGTTGTTGCCTGCTGATTTGCCATAAAGTTGTAGGTTTCGTTGAGATCTGCTGAATTGTCATTAACTCTAGTTGTAGCTATGAAGTTGTTTTCCTCAGCAGTCAACGGTATTCCTGAGTCTTCTTTATTGGCTAGCATCAACAAATACTGGATCTTTTCTACCTTCGTCATTGCATTGACATTGTTTCTGTTGTGACTTGCTGATGTAGGTTTCTGAATCGAAGTCATGAAACAATCAATCCCATTTTGATTAAGCACATTCTGATTCGCAATCTGATCCATCTGCTTTCCTACATACTGCCCTGCATATTGCATCTGATTCCCCATCTGTATACTCGAAGCATATCCTTGCTGATTGTTGTTGTGTTGTTGGATGTTTAATGCGTTGAAGACTGAGGCAAAACCATTGGACAAAGTACTTGTGAAACTGTCATGGTGAGTTACCATTGATTCAATTCTAAGTGAAAAGTTGTTCTGAGGATCTTTTGAAAGATAACAAAGGTTGTTGTTGTAGATTAGATGTTTTGGTGAAGTTGAAAAGCGTTCTCGGTTGATATTTTGTGATTTCAAATTTTCCCTCAAAAAATGAATACGAAAATTTTCTTTCTCAAAATTTGAAAAACACAAAGAAATACAATTCTAAGGTTACCAGAAAAATTTGAGTTTTCAAAATTTTGACTCCAAATTTTATCGAAAAAATTTGAATTTTGGCCTAAAAATTTGAATTTCGGGCCAAAATTTTCAACCTTATACCAAAATTGAAATCTCGCGTAAAAATTGAACATATAGACTCCTGTAAAAAATAAATTTTACTCAAATTTTCCCGCCAAAAAACTCGATAAGATAGTATCTCTAACTCGGTAAGGTTTAATTTTAAGACTTAACTGAAACTCGGTATGTCTTTTCTTAACTCGGTATGTTTTACTCAAACTCGATATGTCTTAAAATTATGTAACTCGGTATGTATTGAGTATAGAGATCCAAACTCGGTAACAAGAAGTAATTTGGACAGAGGAACCCCTAGGTAATAGCCACCAAGAACCTTATTCGATGTACGATAAGGCAAAAAGGCTAACTCGCCAAAAAATTCCAAACTCGCTAAGTATTAATCCAAACTCGGTAAGAATTAATCCAAACTCGGTAGTACCTAGATCCTAACTCGCTAGAAATATTCTAAACTCGCAGAAACAGTTTCTAACTCGCTAAAGCTAAGGATCCTAACTCGACAAAACTTTCAAACTCGATAGAAAAAAGTTTTCTAACTCGAAAATTATTTTTTCAAACTCGATAAACATGTTTCAAACTCGAAAAAAAATTTCCAAACTCAAAAAAAAATGATGAACAGTAACGAGATCCGAGATTTTTTGCCCAAAAACATGATTTTTCACCCAAAATCAATCTAGAACAACCTAAAATTATCCCTAGGCTCTTGATACCACTTGTAGGACCGTAGAACAACCTAAATCACTATTGAATCAAGCTTAAACCTAGAGAGAGAAAGTAAGTAGAAAGAGAGAGAGGGTGGGAACTCTAGTGTGTGAAATAATAACCTTGTAATTACTAAGAGAACCAACCTCTCAAATGAGGTTTACAAGAGTATTTATACTAATAGTCTAGGGCATCTCTAATCTTTTACTTTATTACATTAATGGCCCTTAGACTTTTACAAAACATGAGTACTAAGTATAAACTTCATCATAATGATATTCTAAAGCAACCTATTACTACACATTAATGACCGACACTTTTTATAAATAAAAATACGATTCTAACACAACCCATGCTTATCCATTTCATCTTCTTATTTTTCTTATTTTTAACAAATAACGTGAGGAGGAGGTGCCCCTTCTACTCTTGTGTTCCGTGGTTGTTTGTGAATGTTTGTTTAGGATTGTCCGCGATGTATGATGACTCTCGTGCTCGTCATATCTCTCCACTCGAGTTTTATTCATAGATGCTTTTGGAGATCCTATATCCGTGAATCTTATCGACTAACGTTTTCTTTGGCATAATTAATAAACGGCCCTAGAATTTTGTTAGGATTGCCTTTACCCATAAAACATTGAGGACAATGTTCAATTCTAGTCCGGGGGAGGGTGAATCTTCGATTCGATTTGACCTTGCATTTTTTACCATGTCGTGTACTCTCGCAACTCCGTTTTTCCTAAAAAATTGAAAAGAAAAACTTTGAAAATTTTAAAAATTTTAAAGAAAAATGAATGAAAATGTCATGAAATAGCACAAAAATTGAGAAAAGTCGAAAAAGTTGTGCAAAAATATTATAAAGTTTGAATAAGTGTTTTGACACCTTATTGACTTTACAGCTGGCGAGAGTAGGAATAAATATTTTGACTTGACCGGGCGTGTTGAGCTCTAGCTTGTTCCCTTAACCAATGATAATCATATAAGCTTGTGCTAGTCTTGTACACCAGGAGCTATAAAATGCGAATTCTTTCTTTAGAATCTGCAAGTTCCCGCACTTGACTTTATACATGCGCAGTTTAAAAGCTTTCGCTAGTCTTTTACATAAGGAGCTAGAAAACGCGAATTCTTCTTCTAGAATTTGCAAGTTTCCGTAACTGACTTTATATATGTGTGGCTAATTATCGGCTAAGTATTCGCTGGTTTCGTTACTTGGAATCTTAAATTGCGAAGAGCGAGAAATGATAGAGTTTATTTAGAAGTTAGATGTTAAACGTGGAGTAGTGGTTCTCTTTAGAGCTCATGGAAGGTACTTGTGGCTTTTTACTCCCATAATATAAGTCACCAATATATAATAGATGTTCTACGTTAATTAGTGGTATTTAGGTTTGGATAATATTTAGTTTCTTATTTTCTTAAGAGAATCTTTGCTTTAGAAGTTGGGTACATATCAAGGAACATCAAAAATAAGAGCAAAAATGAAAAAATCAAAAGTCAAAAGTTGATTATGTATGTAGTTTTGGAGCTACCCGATAAGCTTCCATTGATGTTGAGAAAAAGTAAAGAAAGGAAAAAGTATGAAAAAAAAGTGAAAAATGAAAAAAAGTGAAAAGTGAGAGTTGTATCGAATAAGAGTTTGAATGTATATAAGTTGTTGGCACGTGAGGTGCATGTGGATGATTCTGAATTGGACACATGAGGTGCACGTGTAGTACTCCGCAACTTATCTATGATATTGTATGTACCCAAATTCCTTGATGTGGACCGAATTTCTATTGCAGTGGTTCTTAAGAGAAAATAAAAAACTACTTAGTGTTTAAACTTGGTATCACTATCAGACTTAAAAATATTGAAACGAGAAAATATGAAGCAATTCATTTCTCAACAAAAGTAAAATATTGAGATACAAAAACTTAGGACATAGGAGTAAGAGGTTTCCACAAGTAACTTTTATGAGTAGTGTTAGCATCTAACTTGTAGATAAGCTGTGATCTCGTTTGTACGCTTAGTTTGGGGGCTTGTGAAAAATCAAGGATGATGATTTTTATCCGTATGGTCACTTTTCCATGAGAAGTGTTTCTACTCGTTGACCCTTAAAATTATTGCAAAATAATGAAAGTTCAACAAACCGTCACTAGTATGAAGTATGAAAAGTCCAAAAATAGTAATGAAAGTAGAATAAAGGAAATTTTTTGGAAAACTGGACGTTTACGGGAATAAATGATTTTATAACTTCTTTTGAACCTCCTTGCTACTTTACAAAGTCAGTAGGAAGAGTTATGAAATTATTTATCCCAAAAGCGTGAATTGATCACATTGCGTGAGGGCACGACAATACCTTAGTCCGGGGGATTTTGGTGAGTGCTTATTCACTCACTTTTTCTGTACCAAATTAAGGCTAAATAATCCAAAAACTAACCCAAAATGCCAAAGAATGTGTGTTTTTGTGATTGTGAATGTGCAGGAACGGATATCTCGTAAAATGATGAAAATCAAACAAAATCCGGAAAAAACGAGCACGAGAGTGGAACGAGTAAAAAAAAAAGTCAAAGCTGGCAATCAAATTGAGCTTAAAAAGTCATAAGAGATCCTCAGAGTTTGAAGATTTGCAAGAATGATCCTTATTATTGAAGAAATGTCAGGAATGGTCCCTGCACTTTGAAATTTGACACATTAAGTCCCTCAGAGATTTATTTGGAGAAATGTCAACTCAACCCTTCATGTATTCAAGGTTGGCATCACACGCCCTTGAAATATAATTTTGAAGTTTGACAGAAACAGTCCTTGTAAATTTCAGATTTACACTCTTGGTCCTTGTAACTTTAATGTTCAAATTTGAAAATATTAGTAGTCCAAGGCTTAGTCCAAACAATAAAACCAGAGCCCAAAAACAAGAGCTTAACCCGATCCATTAAGCTCCTCAGTCAACACCCATACACCTCGGTCAAAGTCAAATGGTCAAACAACTAATATAATAAACTTACCCAAACTCCCACCCCCTTTTACCCCACTTACCCAGAATCATATGAACCCTAATTACCCCCGCTCCCCAAATTGACCGCAATTAAGGGTACATGTGTCAAATCAAATGGGTTCTAGAAGGCCAGGGAATGTCAGGAGCGTGTCAGTGTGAACAAACACAAAAGGGGTAACGTGGCAAGCTGTGATTGGACGCAACACATCATAATAGATTGATCTGAGGGCTATTATTGATGGTATGGATTGGATTATGATCAAGCGGCTCAGAGAGGTTTCAAAGAAACACAAATTCACACGGATTGCCAGCTTGGCAATCCGTGGCCTCCTCAGCTATAAATAAGGATGATTAGAAGCTCATTTGGAGTGTAGATTAGGTTATAGCGAAGCTCTGTCAGTTTGAATTCAGAATGTACGTAGACTAGTATTTGTATTGAATTCCTATTAGTTTTAATAAAATTTCAAGTTTTCTTTAATTCCAATTAGCTTATTGTTCACATCATTTAGTTAAACAACTTTTATATCTTTTACATTTGGATTATTTTCAGTTTCTTATTCAGTTTAATCTACATTTCTTTTAATTCAATTTACATCATTTGAAGAAAACACATAAAAATCATAAAATAAAAAAAATAAAAAATATGTTAACAATCTGTTTAGATAAGCTTACAATTGAGCTTATTTAGTTTATATACAGTCCATTTAAGCTTTCTAGCGTATTGTGGATATGTTTTGAGTCATAAATCATAATCAATCATAAAACAGTCAACTAAAGTCAAAGAGCCTTTTGATTCATTGATCCCTGGTGTATTTGATAAGCTGAGATAGAAAGGGAAGGTCTCTGCCTATCTTAAAGATAGGCAAGCTCAGTGAGCTCCCTCTGTTCTAGCTGAGGGAGATTTGATTTGGTAAAATTTCATTATTGAGCTTTATTTCTATGTTTCTGTTTGATTTTAGTGCAGAGAGTTTAGTTACTGTTTGATTAATGTAATTTGCTGTTGTAGTGGTAATCATTGTTGAGATTGAGCTTGTTTGATCATTTGATTCATCTGATTTTATAAATTTGTGTTGCATAGCTATTTAGAGTATCTGTCATAACTGTGGATCTGTGTTGTTGCATAGTTGTTGGATCTAGTTGATAATTGATGTTGATTTGCTGTTATTTAGTGATTTAGGATTGTATTTGATTGGATTGGTGGTGTTTAGTGGACTAAAAATGGGTGTTATAGTGTCATAAGTAGTATAAGGAGTGTTTGGATTAACAAGTTTTGCTGAGATTAGGTGTTAGATAATTGGATATTGTTGCATTAGTAAGTCATTTAGATTAGAAATAAGCTGAATATGGCATAAAATCAGTAGGTTAAAACATAAAAAGTCAAAGTTAGTATTCAAATCTCATAAACAGTTAGATATATTAGAAACAATTAGTGAAATGGTAGTAGTAGTTGCATAATAGTATAAGATAGCTTAATTAAGTTTAATTGTAGCTTAACTAAACAGTTAGAAGTAGATTTGATTAAAGGAAATTGGATTTGGTCAAAGTGTAATAGCAAATTAAAAGTTAGCTTAGGTAATTCTTATGTCAGCTCTTTGTCTCTATAAGTTGCTGATTTTGGTGCCATTTAGAGTAGCAATTAATTGTTTCTGATTAGGCATTTAGTTGTTTTAGATACCCAGTAGTACAATTGAGTTTTTGCCCCCATTTCTTGGCATCTTAGTGCTTATTTGAGAGCTTATTGTGGGCTGCAAGTTAGTGTAGTAGAAAACTAGTGCAATGAATTGAACCTTAGACCTGCTACTACTCATTTGGCTTATAGCTTTTTCTTATTTGAGGTTTCTGAGTTCCACATAGAGTTTAGAAGGTAATTCAATTGCTTATATGTTTTCTGGCTTTATCTGTTTCTCTTGAGCTTATACATCAGCTTTTTAGTGACTGCTTATTAGATTGTACCTATGTTTCTATGCTTCTCATGAACTGAGATTGATATTTTTGAGCTTATTTGAGTATATTGCATTAGTACTTTAAGTTTCTATCAGATTTGCAGCAAGTGCTTATTTATAAGCACTTGCTATAAGCAATTTTAGCATCAATAAGCACTTTTTCAGCTTATTTTTATTTCAAAATTTTTCTCCAAGTTCATTTGAATATTTTTGATTTTCTGTAATTTTTTCAGATTTTTCTGAGTTGATTTACTATTTTTCTTAAATTTTCTTAGTTTAAATTCAATTTTTAGTACTTTTTAATAAATAAAAATTAGAAAAAGCCATAAAAAAGTCCAAAAATATTTTAAGAAATTATTTTCTGATATTTTAGATTTTTTAAAAAATATTTCATATTTTTCACTTTTATTTTTCCAATTTCTTTTATTTTTAATTCATTTAAAAATACAAAAATAGAAATAAAATCATAGAAAATAAATAAAAAGTCAAAAAATATTTTCCTCTTTCTGAAAATTCTTTTTATTAGTTTAAGATTTTTAGAAAGTTGTTTCACATTTGTAGGATAGTTTTTCATTAAAAGTTACATTTTTAATCGTACGTTACATTTTTAAAATCGCGTTTGAATTTCCGTTTTTAGATTTTAATCAATAGTGCATACATAGTTTGTACATTCTGCATAATTAGTGAATACTTGTCATTAACTGAGTTCCTCATTCACATTTTTCACATTTACCACTTTTCACTACACGGTTTTCATGAATCGAATTTCTTAGATTTCATTCACACCTTCGCACAGATACGACTCGGGTGATCCGTATTTCTTGCGGATCTCCTCAATACTACATATATATATACTATAATTGATTTTTGAGTAATCAGTGGTGCTGGTGGTCTTGTGCCTAGTTGTGTAAAAAAAACTTTTAGAAGCAGTGAAAGGATTACCAACTGCGTACTTACCCTTTTTGCCAACAAGCAATCCTAGGTGAGGTTTCAATGTTGAATTGCATGGCTTTTGTTTTATATTTTGAAACTGCAATTATACCTTATCTAACTTGAATATTTGATGTTTGGATACTTGTTTTTCCAGGCATAATTACAGTTTGATCATCAGTGTAAGGTTCAATGTTTTGTTTGTTGATCATCCAATTCCAGTATGTACATCATTAGAAAGTTCGCAGGTAAAGGTTGTTCAGTGGAAGCTGCATCATCTTTTCCAGTTTTGTGAATTATTAGTAGAACCTTGTATCAGACAATCAATCTATATTTTAAGTCATTTTCATGTTGTATCAGACAATGTTTCCCCAGTTTACTACTATAAGTCAACTTGCTAAATGGTTGGTTATGTTACAATATATGTTTTTTTTGTCTTATAGATTATATTTTGTGTGTACACATTAGTTTGTCATTCGACCTTTATAAAGTTAAACTAACCAAATGCTAAATGTCATGGTATAATCACCACAAACGATCACACCTTTGTATCAGCAAAACCAAACATAGTGGGTACTTAACATCTGATGCATGGAACATATGTTCAAACCATACCCAGTAATTGTAAAAGATTACATGTGTTCAAAATGCAAATGCTAATCCAAACACCCTAATGAGGCGAAAAGTGTACCGCTTTTAAGGGGTCATTTAAGCCTGAATTCGAGATTATTTGATCAATTATTGCCCTAAATCATTCCTTTTGTCATTTTAGGTACTTTTGGAGAGAAATCTAGAAAAGGATACATTTTGGACGTTTTTGGAGCATAAAAGTGAAGAAAACGGCAAAGTCTCAAAATCCTTGCTGGGAACAATACCTGACGACGTCAAGGGATTACTAGTGACGGCGTCAAGAGTGGCAAAAGAGGTGGAAGTGGAAAATACACGTGACGATCCAGAATGTTTTTAGGCTTATTGACCTGACGGCGTCACCTAGGCCGTCAGGGTCCAAATACACGTGACGGCCCAGAGCTCATTCCTACATGACGGCGTCAGAAATGGATCTAGACAATACGAATTTTATCATGGCGGCGAGTTGACGGCGTCAGAGGTTAATACATGACGCCGTCAGGATGCATAGTCTATATATATTTTTCCAAATTTTCATTGTAAGTGTGCAACTTTGAGGGAATAAAACCCTAGATGAATTTTCCAGCTATTTGAAGGGTTTCAACCCTTTGTTTCTTCCATGTTCAATTGAAGATAAGTACTTATTCAAATCATTCAATATTTCTATCTGTTGTGTGATTATATCTTACGCTTGTCTTCTCTTTAACATGCTAAGCTAGCTTTTTATTGTGTTTGCTTAGATGTTGTGAAACCTAGATGTTGATTATGGGTTGATTGTTTGTTTATAATTGTTACAGATGATTGTATTCGATGTTAGGCTTAAGAAAACTGGCAGACTTCCATTGGTAACTTGCTTGAACGTCTTAAGAAACATGATCGGAGGTGTACTACGATTTTTGGTTGTATTTAATGCGTAAGAGAATTCTAATGATCCCATGTTAGGAGCTTCTAACGGCTCGACATAGGAGTGAAGTAGGATCTTATAGAGTTAGGGAATATTGTACACGGCCCTACGACTAGTATTAAGGAATATAACCCGTCATCCATGCAATTGTAACAAGCTAATCAACCTGTAATAGATATCTAGGGAGAAATGAAATCTAAGTAACACAACTTTTCTCATTATTGTTTCCACCACATTAGTAAATTAGTTTAATTTTCATTTCTTTTATTTTATTTTGATTGCATCTTAGTTAATTGAGTTAGTTGGCTAGCAACTAATTCTGCCCACTCCTTCAAAACCCGAGATTTTACTTGCTTTCATAAAATATAAAAAATACATAAAGAATCATCCCTCACCTCTAGACCTAGTTTAGTAGGCTTTGTAATCCTTGCAACACTATTCCTGAGTTGAACGATCAATCCCCTGGTACTTGTCACTATACTATACTATAACGATCAGGTACACTGCCTGGTGGGGGTTGTAAGCTTCTCGAGATCCCTTGAGAGGTAAAACCTGTTGCGAGGGCGCAATTCCCACGTTTCAAGTTTTTGGCGCCGCAGCCCAGGGAATAGTTATTGTCTAGGTTAGGATTTCTTTTCATTAGGTCTACTTGCTAGATTCCTTTCTAGTAAGGTTTTATTTTTATTTTTAGGTTTTCTTTAGTCTATCTCATTTCTTCGTCTCTTTGTTCGTAACCATTACCATCTGACATCATGGAAGGTGGTAATATCTTTGATCCCATCAACCCACCACAACAAAATCACCCATAAATCCCACCACTAGCAAACCAACCTCCTAGGCCCCGAACTTTAGGAGAGTATTCCCGTCCTAGCCACCAAGGCTATCGAAACACCATTTAGCTCACTCAAGGAGCCAATGTGTCCCCCTTGCGATCCGACACCATCCGGTTGGTGCAAAGCGGATGTGCATTCCATTGACTTTGTTCCGAAGATCCTAATCAACATCTCAAGGATTTCCTTAAAATCGTAGATTCCATAGACCTTGATGTTGCAACTAGAGATTCGACCCGATTACGTCTATTCCAATTCTCTCTACGTGATCAAGCTAGTCAATGGCTTGAACGTTTACCTGCGGGATCCATCACCTCATGGGATGATCTCACTTCTAGTTTCCTTGCTCAATTTTTCCCACCGGGGAGAACTACCAAGCTTAGAAATGATATCTTGATGTTCAAACAACGTCAAGGTGAAACTCTATATGAAGCATGGACTCGTTTCAAGGACTTACTCCAAAAATTCCCTAATCATGGCATAGATCTTTGGCTCTAAGTCCAAATCTTCTATGACCATATCGATCTCTCCACAAGGCGAACCATTGACCAATCGGCCGGTGGCAAGCTACGTGATCTAAGTGCGGAAGAATCATGGGAACTCATAGAAGATCTTGCTCTCTATGACAACGAAAGTTGGAATGATCCCTGTGATTTGAACAAAAGGGTCAAGGCAATATCTTTGCCTTCGAACAACTCTAGCACTCCCGACCGTAGGATCATGGAACTTGAGGACCAAGTCAAGTTTCTCATGAAATCCTACGAAGCTCCTAAGCCTTCAAGCCAAGTGAACAAAATCACTTCTTCATGCGAATTATACCCCATGACACTCGTGATTGCGTGGAACTCCCCGGACAAGCTTTTGCGGATTACGCATCCTCGCGTACCAACAAAGTGGGAGACAAGTGGTACACTTTCAAACCCAAGCCAAACCCTTACGGTGATTCCTACAACCCTTCTTGGAAAAATCACCCGAACCTTAGGTGGAAACAAAACCAAAACATGCCCCAAAACAATTCTTCCAATCCACCTAATCGTTACCAACCAAACGGTCCACCCTCTAACCGTACTATCTGTGGAAAACTAGAAGGGGGTTGAATAGTTTACCGCTTTTAAAATATTTTTAACTTGATTATCCTTTAAAAAACTTTACGTTTGTTTAAAGATATAAACACAACTTTACATGTTCACTTCTTTGAAAATCTTTACGTGTGAAAAAACAATCCTAACTTTACTTGTTTAGTTCTTTGAAAAGCTTTACGTTTGTTTAAAGATATAAACACAACTTTACTTGTTTAATTCTTTGAAAAGTTTTACGTGTGATTAGCAATTCTAACTAAAGACAATATGTAATAAGCAAGGATAAAGAAAGAAACGATCAAACCACAACACGATTGTTTATCGTGGTTCGGCTACAAGGACTCTTTTTCCTTGCCCTACATCCATGCCCCGAGTTTCCAACTCGAGAGTTATAAGCACTAATCAACAAGCTCCTTTCCCGGTGGAGAAACCTTTACAACGTCGCTTACACTTTTACCGACACTAAGCTAGATGTCGAGTTCTTTTACACAGGTACAACCACTCCCATCATTGCTTACACTTTTACCGACACTAAGCTAGATGTCGAGTTCTTTACCAAGGGTACAACCACTCCCATTAGTTCTTTTACAAGGGTACAACAACTCCCGACACACTATGTATTTTGAGGCCTAAAATACTAAACAATCACTTCTACATACATGATACAAATGAAGTGTAAACTACCAAAGCTTATACATGACAAAGCTAACAAGACTTGCAACTTTAGAGTTGAAGCTTGTAACTTCTTTAATGATCTTGTGAAGTCCCTTGCTACATAAGAGGATCACACAAGTCAAATGTTGCTGAGTTAGTTGAGAGAGTATATAAAGAATATGTCCTAAAGTGATGACTCAAAACTAACAAGTGGTTTGGTATTTATAGCAAACCATTCTGCAGGTCTGGTGGATACGGCGGAACCCTCAGATGGGTTCCGCCCATGTACCCCTAGGGTTCCGTCTGGGCTGCAGTTGGTTTTGCAATAAATCTTCCAAACCAAATAAGGTCACATCACAAGAATACTAGTCAAACACAAACTTGCACAAGAAAACTTATGGTTAGTCAAACACACTTTCTTTCCATAAATGTATAGTGACAAACTTACCATAAATGTGATGTGATATTTCTACTTAAAGAAATAAATGTGATGTGACAAGACACTTTCTAATTTAAGAAATAAAAACAATGTTTTGTTTAAAAGGAAATGTAAACCTTAGTTAAACAAGACTTAAACACTTAAATGATTTACTCATAGCTAAAGTTCATACTTTGTCATTAACAAAACTTAGCAAAGATCGTAAAATATAAATAACGTTTTTAGGCGATATTTGTATGAACACTATCAACAACAATCCTTCCAATAACTATGGTAGTACCAATAATCTTGAAAGATTGATGTCCAAGTTTATGGCATCTCAAGAAGCTCGCATATCTAAGTTTGAAGCCGATTGATGCGTGGGAATTGCACCAGTCTTTACCTCTCGAGGGATCTCGAGAAGCTTACAACCCCCACCAGGCAGTGTACCTGATCGTTGTAGTATAGTATAGTGACAAGTACCGGGGGATTGATCGTTCAACTCAGGAATAGTGTTGCTGGGATTAGAAAGCCTAAAAACTGGGTCTAGAGGTGAGGGATGATTCTTTTTATATTTTTATATTTTTATAAAAGCAAGTAAAATCTCGGGTTTTGGAAGAGTGGGCGGAATTAGTTGCTAGTCAACTAACCCAATAACTAAGATGCAATCAAAATAAAATAACAAAAATGTAAATAAAGCTAATTAAACTAATGTGGTGTGAACAATAGATGGGAGAATTGTGTTTACTTAGATTTCACTACGCCCTAGATATCTTTTACAGGTTAATTGTTTGTTACAGTTGCGTGGATGACGGGTTATATTCCTTAATACCAATTGTGGGGTGGCGTACGTACTTCCCCAACTCTATAAGCTCCTACTTCACTCCTATGTCGAGCCTGCAAGAAGCTCCTAACATGGGATCACTAGAATTCGCTCATCCATTAAATACAGCCATAAAAACCTAGTATGCATTGGTTCATGTTTCTTAAGACGTTCAAGCAAGTTACACAATGGAAGTATGCCAGTTTTCTTAAGCCTAACATCGAAATCATTCATCCATTACAACTATAATCAAGCAATCAACCTATAATCAACATCTAGGTTTCATTACATCTAAGCAAACACACAAAAGATCTAGCCTAGCATGTTAAAATCAAGACAAGCGTAAGATATATTCAAAAAACACATAGACATATTGAATGAATTGAAAGGATACTTATCTCAATTGAACATGAAAGGTTTCAAGGGGTGAAAACCCTTGAAAATACTGTAAAAGTCATGCTAGGGTTTATTCAAGTCGACCCTAAAATTCTCCTCTCTTTAGAATGAAAATAACAAAGAGTATATATAGATTTCCTAAGGTGACGGCGTCAAGAAGAAACTTCTGATGCCGTCAACCCGCCGCCCATAATATTCTCGGACTGCCTAGATCCAGATCTGACGCCGTCATGTGTAAGGTTGTTCTGGGCCGCCACCACTTTTACTCTTGACGGCCTTGCTTTGACGCCGTCACATTTCTACTGGACCGTCACCACTTTTACTCTTGACGTCGTCATCAAAATGCTCTTGACGCCGTCAGGTACTGTTCCTAGCAAGGAAAATCAAGACTTTGCCGTTTTCTTCACTTTTATGCTCAAAAAACATCCAAAATGCTTCCTTTTCCAGAATTCACTCCAAAAGTACCTAAAATCACAAAAGGAATGATTTAGGGCAATATTTGATCAATTAAATTCAATTCCGGGCTTAAATGACCCCCTAAAAATGGATCATTTTTCGTCTCATCATATACCCTTACACTTGAGATTTGCTTGTCCTCAAGCAAGTGCACTTTTATTCTAATCAAAATACAAGTTAGGGGTCATTTAACACTAATATAAAAGTAATTACAACAAATAATCATTCCACTAAAGACCAAAGACAAGCACGGAGGTCATACACTAGCACCTCACAAATAGTGTTTAGATACTCACATCTCTCGGGTGTAATAAAGTTATATCACAATATGGAAATGGAAAACATCTCTCACTACCTGTCATAGCAAAATAGATTACCATAGTCTTGGGAAAGGATCAAACCTCCACCACATGGCGTAAGCACCTAGGATAAACTATCAAAGAGGTCTTTCAAAGGGTTATAATGTTAGGTGTAGGGATATGGAATACACGGTTTTGTTGGATATAGGCAGTCTTTACTGGTGGCGAGTTAATCATCTTGGTTAATTACATGTACAATATGGCGTTGCTAAGGTAAGAGTAGACTCGACTTAAGCTAATAAATGAAAAATAACAAAAACATAAATAAACATAGAATGAAACGGGATAGTAGTCCGTATTTTTTTTTTTTTTTTTTTTTTTTTTTTTGCATACACTTTTACCTTACTATCCAAAATAATACATCATAGGGAATAAACATTCCCCTTACACTTGAATTTTACATACTTTACAATAAACTAATCTAATGCTCGAATTAATATAATCAAAACACTTGGAGTACTTTTAACATTAACGTACATATGGGGGTAATAAAATGATGTTCTTCCTCATTACTCCATAACAATAGTACTTTACCCATGAGTCTCAATCGTCCCAAAACAATATGTACAAGGATATGACTCGACTTAGCAACCATGTAATCAATTAGATAATTAACTAAGGGTTTAAACAAATAACAATAATGCACTAAAGATGAGTGCATACACGGAAGGCTAAGGCGATTTGGGTGTACATTTAAATGGGGTGTAACAAATTCTTCCTTTAAGTAAGATGCTTAAAGTTAGAAACGAAAAGATAGGCTCGGAGGGGTGTACTAGGGGTTTCATGTACTAAAAATGAGTACAACGCTAATGGTGTAGGAAAAATTAATTGACTTTACTAGCCAAGCAATATGACTTAAATGGTCAAGTAATTGTGATACGGGTTTAACACAAGGGTGATCCTATGCCTCTTATCATGTAGTAAATCCTACTACACGAATGTAGTCTCACTAGCGGTCTCAGGATGCATCACTAACGCAAGTTCTAGAATCTAAATGCTACCGGTACACTCATAAGCACTAATAGTAAATGCTTTTCCTATCAAATCTAAAGGCGAACCTCACATATTTGGGTGAAAAATTTTTCTGAATAGTACGGTTTTGTGCTAGTCATACAACTCCTATCCATGAGACGCTTGCTAAGGCTAAAGTTTCACTCCTAAATATTGTAAAAAAATTTAAATTTGGCGCTAAAATTACACTAACAAGTATTTCTCATAGTTTTATTACACACCTACCATCAAAAAAACAAACTCAAGTGCAAGTTTATCCTATAAGGTATCATCATTTACCCTCCCCTTACACTTAGGATGAACATTTCCCCAATGTTCAATTAAAGAATGTAAAAGTGAAATAGGTAAAAGAATGAAATCAAATACTCCCCTGATTCGCTCGGGATAGATAGTGTGGTAACAAGGTTAGATCTTCCTCCAAGAAAATGAACAATCAAAGCTTCCCTTCCAGAATATAAATCATTGTCATACATAACCTATTAAACCTGAGAAAACAAACAAGGCAACCTCGCCTAAAATCGGCGGCAATCTATATATGTTAATAAATCCTAGAAAACAAAGTGATATATAATGCTTGTGGAATGAATGTTTGCAGATTCCTTAGAGATTATAAAACTAAAGATTCAATAAAAACTTTAAGATTCCGTTAGAAAAACAAAACTAGCAAAATTTTCATATTTTTACACATGACGCCGTCAGGAATTTCTTCCAGACGCCATCAGAAGTGACCTGCAGAAATCTTTATGTTAAGTTTCCGAAAAATTTCTGGAAAAACTTTGTCCTACTTCCTGGAAAATCCTGCAAAACATCATTATGACTCGATACAAGCATTTGACTCTAACAAATACGAATATACATGTTCATTTATTATTGTGGAGAATCATGATCAATTTTGTTTCATAAAAACATATTTGGGGTTTCCCCTTACACTTATCTTTTGCGAAATACCTTTGGATGAAGTTAAGACAAAGCCAAACGACAAAATAAAGTATTTTCACCATTTTGTTTTGAAACATGATCTACCAACAATAAAAATAAAGTATGCATACGGAAACAAATAACAATCAAATAAAATAAAAATCACACAAAGCATGGGTTGCCTCCCAAGAAGCGCTTTTCTTTATTTACGAGTCTTGTAGCTAGACTCAAGGTCATTGGCAATTACGTGACCTCATCCCTCGAGATGATGTACCCCATATATTTGCGATCATTACTATCGTGGTGGTGGTGTTTCAATCTGTCGATACTCGCAGTCACCTCTCCTCTTCCTTTACTACTCAAGTTAGCCATCCCATCTTGGCTTATGCCCTCAATTGTGAAAGGCCCATACCACCAGGGACTTGGTTTATCGGGAGGTATCATTATCTCCAAGTGTCTTAAGAGTACTAAGTCCCCTTTTTCGAATGGTACATAGTTCCTCGTTGATTGACTATGTTCAAACTCGATATGAACTTCGTCGCTTTTGTTTTTGCTTTTGCTTCCTTCATGTTTAGTTTCTTTGTAACTTTTAATTCTCGCCTCCCATGCAAGTACCCTCTCCTGAACATGAATAGGCGATGTGTCAATATTGTTTTTGAGCCTTCTCCTCATCAAACTTTCTTGCGCATATCGCGGGGTCATGGGAAAGCTAATATTTCTTTTTCCTAATTTAAGCTTAATTTTCCTATTTTCATACCTAATGACAGCTCTTGCGGTGGTAAGAAATGGTGCCCCAAGGATTATTGGCATGCATCCACCCCCTTTATCATCGATGATCATGAAATCAACGGGGTACATGAATCCCGCGACATTGACCAGCACATCTTCTGCGATTCTCAGGGGGTACACGTAAGAGTGTCCAGTGAAGGATAGCCTAACACGAGTGGTGGCTGGCATTTTTGACGTTAGTTGGGTGTAGATAGTTAGGGGCATAAGATTTACTTCCGATTCTTGGTCGGAGAAAGCGTTTAAATATTTCAAATTCCCGATGCTGGCCGGTATCTCGAAGTTCCCACACGCCATCTGCTTAGTAGCTACTTTTTGTACCAGTAGGTTCTCAAATATCGGTCCCCCAGGTAACGTATCATACTCATCTTTTCCCTCTTCTTCCTTCTATGAACCCTGTTTGGAGGATTGGTTACGCCCGTCACCCTTTATCCAATTTGTTATGGTGCTGTCGTTTATATCATGTTTCAGGTAGTAACTTAAGGGTTGAGATTGTGGCGGTTCTTCTGTGGTTTGTTCCCTAGGGGTTTCTACTTTCTCATTATCCGTATGGACAATTGTGATGGAATTAACAAACCGGGTAGTGGGGGTGACGCTTTCTTTCCTCAGTAACATCCTTTCAGGGGTTTTCTGGTTAGCATACTCCTCCACTAGGCTCATCATATCATTCATTTTCTCTTGCATCTCCTCCTTTTGTTTATAAACTGCTTCCTCGAATCTAGCAAGCCGCTCAGAATGGGTTGCCATATATTCCCTCATTCTGGCTTCAAATTCCGGGCTAAGTTTCTCAGGAGGAGAATAAGGTGGGGCATAGTTTTGAAAGGTCTCAACATTCTCTCTAGAGGGTGACTCTGATAATGGCGTTGAGGTCATTTTCGAGACAGAATTGACAGCAGCCCGTCTAGGACTTAAGGGTCTCTTTTGCCTTTCCTCGAAATAGTCAACTTTTGCCTCAAGTTTGCAAAGGAGTTCATCAGAGATTTGATTAGTCCCTCCAGGTGTCGAGATTGCGTTGATGACCGCTTTTATAGTGTGATTAAACTCCCATAACTCTTGATTATCGGCGGCAAGTTCGTCAATAATTGCCCAAGACTCCTCGGCGTTCTTATCATGCAATCTACCTCCTGCGGCTCGATCGATGGTACGTTTAGTGTGATAGTCGACATGGTCATAGAATATTTGAACTAATAACCAAAGATTTACACCATGATGAGGGACTTTGTGGAGTAGATCCTTGAAACGAGCCCATGCTTTGTAGAAAGTTTCACCCTGATGTTGTTCAAACATCAAGATGTCATTTCTAAGCATCGCAGTCTTCCCCGGTGGGAAGAATTGATCAAGGAAATGAGTGGTGAGATCATCCCATGAGGTGATGGATCCCGCGGGGAAACGTTCAAGCTATTGACTAGCTTGATCACGTAGAGAGAATTGGAATAGGCGTAATCGGGTCGTCTCTCTAGTTGTAACATCAAGGTCTATAGAATCAACGATTTTAAGGAAGTCCTTAAGATGTTGATTAGGATCTTCGGAACGAAGTCCATGGAATGCACATCCGCTTTGCACCAACCGGATGGTGTCGGATCGCAAGGGAGATACATTGGCTCCTTGGGTGAGCTCAATAGTGTTTTGATAGCCTTGGTGGCTAGGTCGGGAATACTCTCCTAGGGTTCGAGGCCTAAGAGGTTGGTTTGCTAGTGGTGGGTTTTGTGGGTGGTCTTGTTGTGGTGGGTTGATGGGTTCAAAGATGTCACCACCCTCCATGACGTCGGATGGCAAAGATTACGAACAAATGCACGAAGAAATAAGATAGACTAAAGAAAACCTAAAAATAAAAATAAAATCTTACTAGAAAGGAATCTAGCAAGTAGACCTAATAAAAATAAATCCTAACCTAGACAATAACTATTCCTCGGGCTGCGGCACCAAAAACTTGATGCGTAGGAATTGCACCAGGCTTTACCTCTCGAGGGATTTCGAGAACCTTACAACCCCCACCAGGCAGTGTACCTGATCGTTGTAGTATAGTATAGTGACAAGTACCGGGGGATTGATCGTTCAACTCAGGAATAGTGTCGCTAGGATTAGATAGCCTAAAAACTAGGTCTAGAGGTGAGGGATGATTCTTTTTGTATTTTTATATTTTTATAAAAGCAAGTAAAATCTCGGGTTTTGGAAGAGTGGGCGGAATTAGTTGCTAGTCAACTAACCCAATAACTAAGATGCAATCAAAATAAAATAACAAAAATGTAAATAAAGCTAATTAAACTAATGTGGTGTGAATAATAGATGGGAGAATTGTGTTTACTTAGATTTCACTACTCCCTAGATATCTTTTACAGGTTAATTGTTTGTTACAGTTGCGTGGATGACGGGTTATATTCCTTAATACCAATTGTGGGGTGGCGTACGTACTTCCCCAACTCTATAAGCTCCTACTTCACTCCTATGTCGAGCCTGCAAGAAGCTCCTAACATGGGATCACTAGAATTCGCTCATGCATTAAATATAACTATAAAAACCTAGTACGCATTGGTTCATGTTTCTTAAGACATTCAAGCAAGTTACACAATGGAAGTCTGCCAGTTTTCTTAAGCCTAACATCGAAATCATTCATCCATTACAACTATAATCAATCAACCTATAATCAACATCTAGGTTTCATTACATCTAAGCAAACACACAAAAGATCTAGCCTAGCATGTTAAAATCAAGACAAGCGTAAGATATATTCAAACAACACATAGACATATTGAATGAATTGAAAGGATACTTATCTCAATTGAACATGAAAGGTTTCAAGGGGTGAAAACCCTTGAAAATACTGTAAAAGTCGTGCTAGGGTTTATTCAAGTCGACCCTAAAATTCTCCTCTCTTTATAATGAAAATAACAAAGAGTATATATAGATTTCCTAAGGTGACGGCGTCAAGAAGAAACTTCTGACGCCATCAACCCGCCGCCCATAATATTCTCGGACTGCCTAGATCTAGATCTGACGCCGTCATGTGTAAGGTTGTTCTGGGCCGTCACCACTTTTACTCTTGACGGCCTTGCTTTGACGCCGTCACATTTCTACTGGACCGTCACCACTTTTTCTCTTGACGCCATCATCAAAATGCTCTTGACACTGTTAGGTACTGTTCCCAGCAAGGAAAATCAAGACTTTGCCGTTTTCTTCACTTTTATGCTCCAAAAATGTCCAAAATGCTTCCTTTTTCCAGAATTCACTCCAAAAGTACCTAAAATCACAAAAGGAACGATTTAGGGTAATATTTGATCAAATAAATTCAATTTCGGGCTTAAATGACCCCATAAAAACGGATCATTTTTCGCCTCATCACCGATTTCAAACAAAAGAAAAGTGAGATGACCAATAAAATCGACACATTGTTGAAAGTTCTCAATGACCGAGAAATGGGAGCACTCCCAAGTGACACGGTCAAGAACCCGAAACTAAACATTAATGCCATATCATCAGTTTCGTCACCTACTTCTTGTCCACAATACTATTCGGTCAAGGCAATGAGCACGTGTTTCAAGCAAACCCAAATTCTTCAAAAGGACCAATTGAATAAAACATCCGATATTAAACCGGTCAATAACATAGTTGAAACACCTCCAATACAAGACCTTGACGATGAATTCAAGGAGCTACACCTTGAACACCCCGTCATTGATGTCTTAGCCCTTGCTCCCTACTATAGTGCCCTCCTAGAAAAATATGAGAAACTTAAATTGGGTAAAAATGGGACCACTTTCGTTCAAAACAAGTTGCCTAAGTAGCTTGATGATCCGGGTATATTTGTTTTGCCTTGTAAGATAGGAAAATCCAAAGCTTTCGACACACTAGCCGACTTAGGATCAAGCCTCAACTTGATTCCCTTGTCCCTTTTCACCACTCTTAAGCTAGGAAAGTTAGAGGAGACGAAAGTACTAATTGGTCTAGCGGATGGGAGTCTTGCCCACCCGGTTGGAATGTTCAAGGATGTAGTAGTTCACATAGGAAGATTGACTATCTTGGCGGATTTTCACGTCCTAGATATGGTTAGTGATACTACATGCCCATTGTTAGTAGGAAGAGGATTTTTAGCACCGCTAGTGCCATGATAGATTGTAAGGAGTCTAAGATAGTGGTAGGAGATGGTGAGACTTGGTCGGTTTATGATATTAAGAAGCATAGCTACGATTGTGAGGACGAACCGACACCACATTGGGTAGAGATGAATAGGAGACCATCTAGATATGAACCTTGGATAGAAAGGAACTTTATAGGACCTCAACGCCCATTCTATCTAGAAAAAGATTTCATCGATAAAACACATTCGGTGGAACAACTCATAGCTAGAGATGAGGAACTAGACCCTTTTGAGGATCCCCTAGTCTTTAGGAAAATGATTGAGTTCTTAAGCGTAATACCTATCAACCTAAAGATGAACAAGTGGAAAAGAGAAGGGGATAAGTGTAAATGGAATTAGGATAAGCCACCTAAGGAAGGTGACGGATCATGGCATATGAAGATGATTCTATATGACCCGGATGGAGAAACGTTTGAGAAGTCATACCGTACCAAGAAAACCGATAGGAAATTGAAACCTAAGTTTGATCCCAAAGATTTCCTCGATGAGGAGCTCACACATATAGGATAGCCCATGACCTTGAGTCTAGCTACAAGACTCGTAAATAAAGAAAAACGCTTCTTGGGAGGCAACCCATGCTTTGTGTGTTTTTATTTATTTGATGTTATTTGTTTCCGTATGCATGTTTTATTTTTATTGTTGGTAGATCATGTTTCAAACTAAATTGTGAAAATGCTTTATTTTGTTGTTTAACTTCGTCTTAACTTCATACAAAGGTATTTTGCAAAAGCTAAGTGTAAGGGAAACCCAAATTTGTTTATAAGAACGAAAATGATCATGATTCGCCACAATATTAAATGAACATGTATATTAGTAATTGTTAGAGTCAAATGCTTGTATCGAATCATAATGATGTTTTGCAGGATTTTCCAGGAAATAGGACATAAGTTTTTCCAGAAATTTTCCGGAAACTTAACATAAAGATTTCTGCAGGTCACTTCTGACGGCGTCAGGGTTTAACACCTGACGACGTCACGTGTAAAATTCTAGAAATTTTGCGAGTTTTGTTTTTTTAACGGAGTCTTAAAAGTTTATGTTGATTCTTTAGTTTTATAAACTCCAGGAAATCTGCAAACATTCATTCTACAAGCAGTATATCTTAAATTGCTTTCTAGGATTTGTTAGTATATATAGATTGCCGCCGATTTTACGCGAGGTTGCCATGATTGTTTTCTCAGGTTTAACAGGTTATATATGTGATGTGTGCTTATTCACACATCATTTTTAGGCCTTAAATCAGAACAAAAATACCAAATACAAACCAAATATGCCAAGAGAATGTGTGTTTTTGTATTTGTGTATGTGCAGGTACGGATATGTGAAAAATGAACAAAAACAAAACCAAAACCGACAAAAACGAGCACGAGAATGGAAAAAGGTCAAAAGCCGGAGCCGGGGAAGCTTAATGATCTAAAAGAGCTCATAAAGTCATAACAAGTCCTCAGAGATTCATAAAGTATCAAGAATAGTCCCTGATCAAAGATTGGAAGAATTTACACAAATAGTCCTCCAAGTTTCACAAAAGTACAAAAATGACCCCTTGAAGAAATTTTTGAAGATTGGTCAAAGTCAACCCTCCAAGAATCAAGAAATATCAAGAAATACCCTTGGATTAATATTGGAGAAATTACAGTTTTGGCCCCTGGATTTTCAAAATATACAAGATTGGTCCTTGTTATTTTCACTAACCAAAATTACTAATACTAAAACCAAATTGCACAAAGCAACACCTTAAACCCAAAATTCAGTCCATGTTCTCCTAGGCCCAAAATACTCAACAGCCCAGCACCATTTTAACCTCTACCCGGATCCTACCCACAACTGACCCAGTCAACCCTTACCCACCAGTCAACACAACTAACAAAAACACCCAAATACCAATTCCTGCCCCCCAAAAATCATTTTTACCCAGGAAATAATACTGTTCCAAGAACCCTAAATTTACCACCAATAAAATTACCATGATTAATAATAATTACCTAATGATTAAAGGATCTAGAAGCTGACAGCAGAAAACCTGACGCAAGAGCTATACGTGGACCAATCATAGGACACACGTAGGATCACCAATGTAAGGGCACATGATCCAAGGGTTGAGGATTGTGACTGATTTATGGGATTGATCTAGGGGACGAAATTAGAGATCCAGAGACTTCTCAAAGGCTCACCTCTGGCCTATAAAAGCCCTCCTCCGCCTCATATGAAATCAGTAGATTTTAGGAATATGAGTAGTATAGAAGTAGCTGTAGCTTTAGCTGTTAGATTAATTGTATCAGCTCTTAAATTCAGTTTTTACTTTTTAAAGCTTTGTAACTAAATTCTTGTTAATATAATTTCAGCTTTTAAATCCTTGTCTCTATTTACTTTTCATGCTTTTATGTGCTGTTAAAATCTTTTTTCAAGTTTCAATATTGTTGTTATAAGCTCATCAAAGCTTCTCTATAGCTTTTGGTGAGTTTTCCATAGCCTTCACTAGTCCATTTCATCCTGCCATAAGTCACCAAGTAAGTTTTCTATTTAATTCCGCTATCTCTTTAATTCAGCTTATTCATTGTAGTTTGTAGCTTATGTGTGTTTAGTTTAGCTCTTCATTGGGGTTTACATGCTTTTGTTTGTCTTTTACGTGATCTAGAGTAATATTGCATACCCACTGCCTAGTTTAACTCATATTGCATCTTGGTGTTTTTGTTGTTAGTTCTTTGTTTTTATCATTCACTTAGGCTCCAATACAGATAATATAATGAGTTTGAGTTTATTTTTGGTGAATAGTAGTCTGTTGCATCTAAAGCTAGTGTTAGCAGTTAGAATCAGTGGTGTTTGGATCAGTTAATTAACCGGTGTTGCTGTTGTTTGCTTGCTATCTTTTCTGCATAAATAGTCCGCTTAGGCCATATTATAGATAGTTCAATCATAAAATTGCATCCTACAACACTAATAAGTCAAAGTTGCTTCATAATCAAATCCTAACTGCATATTAGTGTAAACTGTTATTGCATCTAGGTAAAGAACAGTTACATCTAGGATTATTTAAGTGATATGGAGAGCGGCGTCTGGAGTTCTATGTGATAGGAAAGTACCCTTTAAGTTAAAGGGTAAATTTTATAGGGTGGCAATTAGACCTGCTATGTTGTACGGGTCTGAGTGCTGGCCTATCACAAAAGCTCTAGCTAACAGGGTGGAAGTAGCGGAACTTAGAATGATGAGGTGGTCTTGTGGTAAAACCATGGCTGACATGATTCCGAACGGGGTGTTTAGATCTGTACTTGAAGTAGATTCTATTATCTCAAAGATGAGAGAAGGAAGGTTGAGGTGGTTCGGTCATATCAGGAGAAGACCACAAACAGCGCCAGTAAGGAGAGTAGAATCACTTATAGTTGACGGTCTGAGAAGGAGAGGTAGACCTAAACTTAGATGGGAGGATAAACTTAAGCTCGACATGGAGTTGCTACACTTGTCCGAGGACATGACCTTAGATAGGAAGGAGTGGAGAGATAGGATTAGAGTTAGTTGTTCGTTTTGGGTTAGGTTAGCAGGGTTCGGGTTTGCTGTGGTATCTTAGGCTTTTTAGGTGCCTCTTAGTTGCCTTGCCCTTGCTTTTTGTTTTTAGGGTCATGTAGCTTGTGCCCTTTTGGCCCTAGGTTTTTGTTGTACCTTTTTCTTGTCCTTTGTTCTGCCCTTAGGTTTTTGGCCCTTTTGCTCGCCCTTTTGCTTTGTCTTGCTATAGGCCTTTTGCGTTGCTTTCTTTTTGGTCCCTCTTGTGGCGTTGGTTTTTGGTTTGTTTTGGTCGGTCTCTTGTGGCGTTTGTTTTTGGTCTGCTTGGCTTTGTTTGCTTTCGTGCTTATATGCTTTCTATTTTATTTTTATTTATTTATTTATTTATTTATTGCTTTTATATATATATATATATATATATATATATATATATATATATATATATATATATATATATATATATATATATATATATATATATATATATATATATATGTATGTATGTATGTTTTGTCTGATTTTTATATCTTGCTCCTTTTTTAGTCGCCTTTCCTTTTTTGCTTTTTATATACTTATATGTATGTATGTTTGTATATATATATATATATATATATATATATATATATATATATATATATATATATATATATATATATATATATGCGTGTGTGTGTGTGTGTGCGTGCGTGTGTGTGTGGGTGGGTGGGTGTGTGTGTGAGTATTGTGCGTGGGTGGTCACCAGCCGGAGGTCATCCTGGAAGCAGTCTCTTTACCTTCAGGTTTATCCTGGGGTAGGGGTATGATCTGTCTACATCTTACCTCCCCCATACCCCGCCCTGGCGGGATTGGGTATGCTGTTGTTGTTGTTGTTGTTGCATTAGCTTAGCATAGCAATTAGTTTAAGTTGTGGTCAGTAGAAACTCACTTTGGTCAAAATTTACGTGCAATCAAAAAGTCAACCCTTGCTTGATAACCTGCTTTCCACCACCTGTTCTAGTGAGACTTTTGTGTTCTATTTGTTGTTGATATGGTTTGATCTTGCTTGTGTGTTAATTTTGCAGTGTAAACTTGCTATAAAGCCAATTTTATCCATTTCCAATAACATCTACATGGTCAAAGTTGATTTGCAAAAATTGCTACCTGATCAACTCATTTCCAAAGTTTCAAATAACATCTGATCTCTGTCAAAATTGAGTGTGCAATTGGCCATTAGATTTAAGTTTTTTTTTTTTCTTTTTTTTTTTTTTTTTTTTTTTTTTTTTAATTTTTATGAACCCTGTAGTATAAGCTTCAACAGTTCTTATTTTTGCTCAATTAGCTTTCTCTTAGCTGCTAGAGTAGATTAAAGTAGGACCTTAGTCAGTGTTCTGTCTTAATAAATAAATCTGCCAAATGCTTATTCTTGCTTATTTATGTGCTTTTCTGGCTTACTAAAGTTGTTTTATGCCTAAGTAAGTGTTCCAACTGTTTGTGAACTTTTGGTACTCATTGGTTTATCAGTGTTTAATATTAAGCTTATTCCAAACTGCTTATTAGGTTTAAACAGCTTATTAGGGTTTCCATAGCAGTTCATTTTATTTTTCCTAGGATTAGATTATTGTTTTAGAATTTCCCTGAATTTTTTATATTTTTCCAAATTAGTTTGTTATTTTTCTTATTTAATTTTTGTTTTAATCAATTTTTAATACTTTTTAATAACCAAAAATTCCAAAAAAATCAGAAAAAGCCTAAAAAAACCCAAAAATATTTTAGAAATTAGTTTTTATTTATTTCAGATTTTTAGAAATTAATTTTGTATTTTTCCCATTTGTTTTCAATTTTATTTGAATTTTTAATTAGTTTAAATAGTTTTAAATTCATAAAGTATCACAAAAAGCCAAAAAAATATATTTTCAGTTTTAAAAACAGTTTTTAGTTATTTTAGAATTTTCAAAATTTATTTTGCATTTTTCTCACTTAATTTCCATTTTCTTTTAATTTTTAATTAGTTAAATTAGTTTTTAATTCATAGAAATTAAATAAAAAGTCAAAAAAATATTTTTCTTTTTCTCAAAATTTTCTTTTATCATTTTTAACTTAGGAAAATTATTTTCAAGTCCGTAGGATTAGTATAGCTTAAATTTTCCCTTTTTATTTCGCGCGTTTACGTTTATTTTGCTTTTTAGCTTACGGTTTTCGATTCTACGTTACGTTTTAGGTTTGTTTATTTGATTTACGTGCTTAATTGATTTATTGTGCTTCATTTTCATTTTTATTAGTGTAATCTCATTCAAATCACTTTTTCCCACTTTCACGACACGTTTCACGAACCGGAAATTTGAAATTCCATTCACACCTTCGCTGGGACACGACCTGGGGAAATACTTTCACGAGTATTTCTTTGGAAAAATAACCTATACTAAAACGATTGAATCAATATGACAAGAAGATGATTTATATTTCTGGAAGGGAAGCTTCAACGTTCATTTTCTTGGAGGAAGATCTAACCTTGTTGACATACTATCCACACCGAACGAATCAGGGGAGTATCTGTTTTCATTCTTTTACCTATTTTACTTTTACATTCTTTAATTGAACATTGGGGACAATGTTCATCCTAAGTGTAAGGGGAGGGTAAATGATGATATCTTATAGGATACAAATATACTTGAGTTTGTTTGTTTGATAGTAGGTGTGTAATAAAAGTAAGAGAAATACTTGTTAGTGTAATTTTAGCGCCAAATTTAAATTTTTTTACAATATTTAGGAGTGAAACTTTAGTCTTAACAAGCGTCTCATGGATAGGATTTGTATGGCTAGCACAAAACCGTACCATTCAGAAAAATTTTTCACCCAAATATGTGAGGTTCGCCTTTAGATTTGATAGGAAAAGCATTCATTATTAGTGCTTATGAGTGTACCGGTAGCATTTAGATTCTAGAACTTGCGTCAGTGATGCATCCCGAGACCGCTAGTGAGACTACATTCGTGTAGTAGGATTTACTACATGATAAGAGGCATTAGGATCACCCTTGTATTTAAACCCGTATCATAATTACTTGACCATTCAAGTCATATTACTTGACTAGTAAAGTCAATTAATTTTTCCCACACCTTAGCGTTGTACTCATTTTTAGTACACGATACCCCTAGTACACCCCTCCGAGCCTATCTTTTTCGTTTCTAACTTTAAGCATCTTACTTAAAGGAAGAATTTGTTACAACCCACCCAAATGTGCAACCAAATCGCCTTAGCCTTTCGTGTATGCACTCATCTTTAGTGCATTATTGTTACATGTTCAAACCCTTAGTTAATTATCTAATTGATTACATGGTTGCTAAGTTGAGTCATATCTTGTACATATTGTTTTGGGATGATTGGGACTCATGGGTAAAGTACTAGTGTTTTGGAGTAATGGGGAAGAACATCATATATTGCCCCCATATGTGCATTAATCTTAAAAAGTACTCCAAGTGTTTTGATTATCTTGATTCGAGTCATTAGAGTAGTTTAATATAAAGTATATAAAAATTCAAGTGTAAGGGGAATGTTTATTCCCTATGATGTATTATTTTGGATGGTAGGGTAAGAGTGTATGCAAAAAAAATAATAAAAAAATAAAAAATAAAAAATAAAAATAAATCAAGGAAAAAGAAAAAAAATATAGAAAAAGAAAAGAGAAAAATATACGGACTACCATCTCGTTTCATTCTATGTTTTTGTTATTTTTGATTTATTAGCTTAAGTCGAGTCGAGTCTTGGCTTAGCAACGCCATATTGTACATGTAATTAACCAAGATGATTAACTCGCCACCAGTAAATATTGCCTTTATCCAACAAAACCGTGTTTTCCATATCCCTACACCTAACGTTATAACCCTCTAAAAAGACCTCTTTGATAGTTTATCCTAGGTGCTTATACCAAGTGGTGGAGGTTTGATCCTTTCCCAAGCCTATAGTAATCTATTTGCTATGATTTCCATTTCCTTATTGTGATATATACTTTATTACACCCGAGAGATGTGAGTATCTAAACACTATTTGTGAGGTGCTAGTGTATGACCTCCGTGCTTGTTTTTGGTTTTTAGTGGAACGATTATTTGTTGTAATTACTTTTATATTAGTTTTAAATGACCCCTAACTTGTATTTTGATTAGAATAAAAGCGCATTTGCTTGAGGACAAGCAAATCTCAAGTGTAAGGGTATTTGATGAGGCAAAAAGTGTACCGCTTTTAAGAGGTCATTTAAGCCTAAATTCGAGATTATTTTATTAACTATTGCCCTAAATCGTTCATTTTGTCATTTTAGGTACTTTTGGAGAGAAATCTGGAAAAGAAAGCATTTTGGACATTTTTGGAGCATAAAAGTGAAGAAAACGGCAAAGTCTCAAAATCCTTGCTGGGAACAGTACCTGACGACGTCAAGGGATTACTAGTGACGGCGTCAAGAGTGGAAAAAGAGGTGGAAGTGGAAAATACACGTGACGATCCAGAATGTTTTTAGGCTTATTGGCCTGACGACGTCACCTAGGCCGTCAGGGTCCAAATACACGTGACGGCTCAGAGCTCATTCCTACATGACGGCGTCAGAAATGGATCTAGGCAATACGAATTTTATCATGGCAGCGAGTTGACGGCGTCAGAGGTTAATATATGACGCCGTCAGGATGCATAGTCTATATATTTTTTTTCCAAATTTTCATTGTAAGTGTGCAACTTTGAGGGAATAAAACCCTAGACGAATTTTCCAGCTATTTGAAGGGTTTCAACCCTTTGTTTCTTTCATGTTCAATTGAAGATAAGTACTTATTCAAATCATTCAATATGTCTATGTGTTGTGTGATTATATCTTACGCTTGTCTTCTCTTTAACATGCTAGGCTAGGCTTTTATTTTGTTTGCTTAGATGTAGTGAAACCTAGATGTTGATTATGGGTTGATTGTTTGTTTATAATTGTTACGGATGATTGTATTCGATGTTAGGCTTAAGAAAACTGGCAGACTTCCATTGGTAACTTGCTTGAACGTCTTAAGAAACATGATCGAAGGTGTACTACGATTTTTGGTTGTATTTAATGCGTAAGAGAATTCTAATGATCCCATGTTAGGAGCTTCTAATGGCTCGACATAGGAGTGAAGTAGGATCTTATAAAGTTAGGGAATATTGTACACGGCCCTACGACTAGTATTAAGGAATATAACCCGTCACCCATGCAATTGTAACAAGCTAATCAACCTGTGAAAGATATCTAGGGAGTAATGAAATCTAAGTAAACACAACATTTCTCATTATTGTTTCCACCACATTAGTAAATTAGTTTAATTTTCATTTCTTTTATTTTATTTTGATTGCATCTTAGTTAATTGGGTTAGTTGGCTAGCAACTAATTCCGCCCACGCCTTCAAAATCCGAGATTTTACTTGCTTTCATAAAATATAAAAAATACAAAAAGAATCATCCCTCACCTCTAGACCTAGTTTAGTAGGCTTTCTAATCCTAGCGACACTATTCCTGAGTTGAACGATCAATCCCCCGGTACTTGTCACTATACTATACTACAACGATCAGGTACACTGCCTGGTGGGGGTTGTAAGCTTCTCGAGATCCCTTGAGAGGTAAAACCTGTTGCGAGGGCGCAATTCCCACGTATCACACCCACTATATTCCAAAAGACAAATCATTTAATTACTTACACATCTAATAGTCAAACTGCCAAATTGACTTGTAAAAGTCAAAGTAACTAATTACCAATAAGAAGCAAACTTTTTATTGCCAAACACTATCAGTTAGTAATAACCCAATTTTTTATTGATCAGTTTCATGTTGACAACCATTACCAACTTTCCTATCATCTAAACATACAATTAGCTAGAACCACAACTTTTAGTGTCATCCCATTTCTTCCTTTCCTTTAGAACTTTATACACAGCTTCAAGATTCTTAATCCTTGTTTCCAATCAGAAACCTTTGTTAACCCGATGTCGGCAGCCTCTTCTTTCTTCTTCTTCTTAGCACCAAAACAATCATCATTAGAGCAATCCTCTCTCCTCAATCCATTGTACAAAGGCTTTCCCTTATCATTTTGTGCCATTGTTAGTGATTTGGGTTGAATGTGTGTTGTTGGTAATTAGGGTTTTATCGAATTCAAGCAAGAGGAAAACAATAATACGGTACAACTTTGGGTTAGATTTAACTAACATATAATTAAAATATGGTTGGACTATTATGCCCTTGAAAATATAACGCAAAACAGGCGTTGCCCTGAGCATTACCGGTCAAGGGACGCAATCGGCTTTAAAAACCCAACTTTTGGACTCACAACGACGATTTTCCCAAGTTTGGAGTCCAGGCGGTGCTTTTGGGAAAGTTTACGGACCAACGGTGTATTTTTATCTTTTTCTTTTATGCTAATATTTTTTGTCTTAAAATTTTAAAACTTTCTTTTATACGAAGTTTCAAATACTTTATAATATAGTATAGATATACGGATTATTTAGTTTTTATGACTGTCAATAAAGAGTTGCTCAGACATAAATTTGGTTGATAGAAATTAAATTCGGAAGAAGGGTTGTTATTAAGGGTTGTCGTTATCATTTTCCTATTAAGTACACCAACTTAAAATAGTAAAATACTACTTTTATACTTACCCATTATAATCTTTTAAGTAACCCGATCATGAATAATAATAGAAAGTTGTTTATATTAATTTCTCGCACTTACCCAACAAAGTTTTTGCAAATTTAATTTAATTGTTATCGATATCAAAAATGATAAAAATCAAAAGAGTTTTACACTAAATATTATAATTTCAAATCTAACATCAACTTTAAGATGGACTTAGTTATAAATTTCATTTTTCAATAAAAGTACAACATTTTTTTTAACGACAATTCTTTTCACACAATATACCACCTGTCTGTTTTTTAAAGAAAAAAAAAACTAATTAATCAATTTTGCCATGATACAAATTTAAGCAATCTGTTATTTTCTCCAACTTTCATGTCAAATATGTCTTCTTCTACTACATAAAAGATTCACAATATGACAATTACCTTCTTTTCTCTCTCCAAACACAATTATTTAAAGAAAAACTGACTTCGAACAAAATTCTATAATTAAAAAAAAAACAAAACAAAAAAACAAAAACTTTTTGTCCAGTGAAACTTTGATAGTACTAAAGATATGTCTAATATTATGACTAAAAGTATGTGTCAACAGTTGATTGGTTTATGAAAAAGTTTGTCTTTTTGGTGCAACCAACAAAAGCTGACACATCAGTTTAGACATAATATTAGACATCTCGAGTTTGTTTCTACTTTTTCGAAAAACCCGGTCTTCAGGTATCTAGGCAACTGAAGTGGAATACATGTCTTTTTCGGGGTGTTGTGCACAAGTACTATGGATGAAAACTTAGTTGACAGACTATGAGTTCTTTTTCAACAAAATCTCAATTTATTGTGATTCGAAAAGTGCCATAGTCTGTGCAACACTCCCGAAGGAAGCATGTTGTTGGCAGTACCACCTTGGGGTCAAATGAGCTTTTGGGGGGCTACAGTAATTGAACGCCAAATGAGATTAATTAAAAAATCTTCCATCCCACGACTAAGATTCTTCTGACCCCTCGATAATCCGAGGATGCCACGGGGAAGCGTCCTTAGTTTTAATCATCACAATCATTCATTAACATTATGAATCCATATTATATTGAATGTAATATCTCGAGCAACATAAAATACAGAATAATGTATTAGGTTTACAGTTTTGTACTTTTAAATTTTTACTACATAAGCTAGTGCTTATTTGAATACATTCTCATAACCTTTCAATCTAAAACTTCATAGTAACTTACGACTTGATTTATGATGCGTTTGGTTCATGTATATATGAATGATGTAATGACAATGATAGTCATTGTAATTGTTTGGTTATATATTATAACAATCAAGATATGAGTTTATAACCATAACCTCATTCTAGTAGGAAGAGGTAGGTTTCTAGCATTCGTGAGGGTCTTTTTTAGTATCTGCAGTTTCCACACACGAAAAAGGGAAAAAAATTACTATGTTTGAAATATTATTTTTATTATATTTAAAGAAAAGGTAGTGTGACCATCTTGTGAAATCTAATACCAATACCATATTATCTTACCAAACAACAATATCGACAACAATATATTTATTCGCATTCCACCATATAACACACCATCACCGATTGTGATTCTTTATCAAACCAAACGCACCCTCAATTGGGTTATACTTTCTTTGATTTCACAATGGCCTGATAATAAGAGAAATGTTTGAGATACTTAAAAGGGGAACTAATCTTGTACCTAAATCAATGTGTCAGTGGTTTATTGATTTGTTACAAGATGAGTCGCTCTGTTATCATTAACATGATGCTGCCACATAATATAGACATACATTTAGGCTTATCACTGAAAGCAGTCTCTATACTGTCGGGTTTATCCTGCTAGTAGGGGTAGGATCTATCTACATTTTATCTTTCTTTACTATACTCTGGCAAGATTGAGTTTGTTGTTGTATCAGTATGCTAAGATAACAAACTAAAAGATATGGCATTTTTGTAAAATATAAGAGTTAACTACATGAATGGTCCCTGTGGTTTACCGGGTTTTACGGATTCAGTCTATTTTTCAATTTTGTTACGGGTTCAATCACTGTGGTTTTGACTTGTCTCGGATTCAGTCCAATTTGCTTAACTCTGTTAGTTTGACCTTGTTTGATCTTTTAAAGTAAGGGTATATTTGTTTTAACTACATAAATTGTCCCTGTGGTTTGCAGGGCTATACGTTTTTCATCCGTTTTCGTCTGCTTTTATATGTTTTATACGTTTTCGTCCGTGTTTAAATGCTTTTGTCCGTTTTTATAAGTTTTCGTCCGTTTTTATACGTTTTCATCCGTTTTTATTCGTTTTCTTACGTTTTTATCCGTTGTATACGTTTTCGTCCGTTTCTATAAGTTTTCACCCGTTTTTATATGTTTTCATCTGTTTTTATTCGTTTTCATCAGTTTTCTTACTTTTTTTATGTTTTCATCAATTTTTATACGTTTTCGTCCATTTTTATACGTTTTCGTCCATTTTTATATGTTTTCATCTGTTTTAATACCTTTTCTTACATTTTTATAAGTTCTCGTATGTTTTCTTACGTTTTTGTACGTTTTTTATATTTTAATATGTTTTTATACGTTTTCGTTCGTTTTTATACGTTTTCTTACGTTTTCACTAGTTTTCGTCTGTTTTAATATGTTTCATCTGGTTTTCTATGTTTTCGTCCATTTTTATACGGTTTCTTACGTTTTTATATGTTTTCTTACATTTCCATAAGTTTTCATCTATTTTTATATGTTTTCATCAGTTTTTATACGTTCTCATCTGGTTTTCTATCGACTCTTATATTTTACTAAAAGATATGGCATTTTTGTAAAATATAAGAGTTAACTACATGAATCGTATAAGAACAGACGAAAACGTATAAGAATTGACAAAAACATATAAAAATAGCCGAAAACAGATGAAAATGTTTGAGAATATACGAAAACGTATAAAAACGGACGAAAACTTATACAAACGTATAAAACGGACAAAAACGTATAAAAATAGACGAAAACGTATAAAAATGGATGAAAATGTATAAAAACGGAAGAAAACATATAAAAACGAATGAAAACTATAAAAACGTACAAAAAACGTAGAAAACGTATACAAATGAACAAAAACGCATAAAAACGAACGAAAACTTATGAAAACGTAAGAAAACATATAAAATAAGACGAAAACGTATAAAACCGGGATAAAAATGTAAGAAAACATACAAAAACTTAAGAAAAACGAACGAAGACGGATAAAAATGAACGAAAACATCTAAAAACGTAAGAAAGCATATAAGAACGTATAAACATGGACGAAAACTTATAAAACGGATGAAAATGTATAACTCGACAAACCACAAGGACCATTTATGTAGTTAACTCTAAATTAAAGAAGATGAAAAGGAGGGTATTTTTGTCTTTTTATTAGACTTAACAACAAAAACTAACAGATTTGGGCAAAATGGACTAGATCCGCAACATGTCAAAACCACAGTGATTGAACCCGTAACAAAATCAAAAAATAGACTGAGCCCGTAAAACCCGACAAACCACAAGGACCATTTATGTAGTTAACTCAAAATATAAACTAGTGGTAACTCAAAAAGTACAAAAGAACACTAGAACCTCATAGTCATTGACATTTATACCCTTTGAAGTATAATACATTAAAAAATTCAACAGTCAAGCCCACCATCTACCTATCAACAAACACCTTCACTTTCAAGTCTTCCCAACATCGTTTGTATCGACTCAAACACACATTAAAAACACAAACACACAAACACTAAAACACACACACCATTTTTCACACACACATACACACACAAAACCATGCAAACTCAATCTCAAGCACTTCTCCAACAACCCCATTTCCGGGTCACCACCAGCCCGGACCCATTTCGCCGCCAGCCCATCACCTTCAAGCCCACCACCCTGCGCCGCAAACCCATCACAGCAGCAGCAGCAGCCTCCATCTCTTCCCCCCCGCAAAGAGAAACTGACCCAAAGAAAAGGGTGGTCATAACTGGCATGGGCTTAGTTTCAGTCTTTGGAAATGATGTTGATACGTATTATGAGAAGCTTTTAGCAGGTGAAAGTGGGATTGGTTTGATTGATAGATTTGATGCTTCAAAGTTTCCTACGAGATTTGGTGGGCAGATACGTGGGTTTAAAAGTGAAGGGTATATTGATGGCAAGAATGATAGGAGGTTGGATGATTGTTTGAGGTATTGTATTGTTGCTGGTAAGAAGGCTTTGGAGAGTGCTGGTCTTGGTGCTGATCAGCGTGATCAGGTTTGTATTATTTTGTTCTTGTTTTTTGTTGTTGTCTCGAATTAAGTGTCTACTTTCAGTATTCACACAGTTTTAGAAAAGTGGAATCTCGGCTTTACCTTTTAGGACAAATTGAGATTGAAACGTGGACATTTAATTTGGGACGGATGGAATATTGTTTTTGGGTTTTTTTTTTTTTTTTTTTTTTTTTTTTTTTTTTTTTTTTTTGGTTGTGGAGTGGTAAGAAAATAATGTGGTGGGCCCCATCGACCGGTAAAGGTGAATTGTATTAGACTGAGACTGGTCGGCAAGGAGGTGAATGGTTCACCATTTCATTGAATCTCACGCGGGAGCATCCATGCCATCATACACATCTCACGCGCGACCCACGTTTTCCAAGATCACTTATGGTGATCAGACCACCAAGCGAAAAAGCAAAAAAAAAGGGGCCCCACTTTCCGTGATCTTATAAAAGAAACAAAACCTACCCGTGATTAAAAGACCTTGATGCCAAAATTACAAGAGTTCTTATTTCTTATGCTCTTCTGGTCCGGTTATTGTTAACAAATTGAAAGGGGCGACATGGTTTTGTTCACTGTGATGTTATGATTGAATAGTGTGGTAAGGATGGAATTATTTTTTTGTTTATGAGTTGCTGCGTTTTGATTTGCAAAAGCAAAGTGAGAAATAAGCTTGTGTTTTGAGGAAGATGGAGTTAGATCTATCTTTTTGGAGAGATAAGGTTGAAGTACAGTTGTGTGTTGACTGCAAAAGCGAAGTGAGAAATAAGCTTGTGGTTTGATTATGTGAGTAAGATTTAGTGTTGATTAGTTTGTGTGCTTTTTAACTGTGAAAGTAAAAAAAAAAAAATAATAATAATAAAAAATTGGGAGTTAAAGTGAAGATGGGTTTCTCTTGCCTACTAAAAGGTGAAGAGAGGTGAAAGGAAGTGAGAGGAAAGAGAAAGCTGACGTGGCGCTGAGATGTATGGTGAAAAAAACAATACCTTGCCTTCTAGCCTGAATGTCTGAATGCAATAGTGGGTGAGGGCTTACACTCACCTAACCTTCTCACGCGCCACCTCCACTGTTGAGGCCCCCCACGTGCGACCCAAGGCAAAAGAGGAAAGTGGTGAGGGGGCTCACCTCTTGGGTACCGGGTAAGTTGTGGGCCCCATGTGTGTTTATATTAGTTATTTGATTTGTGAGTGTATGGGGTTTTTTTGTGGGGTATGTTTGTATAAAGTGGTTATTTTTAATAGTGATGTGGCGCTGACATGGAGGTGAGCGGAATGGTGACCATTGTGTCTAACCTTATGATTAAAGGGACTTTGAAACCGGATTTGAACACGTGACTTGTGCTTTTTATGTTGCATGCCCCCCGGAGTTGGGCTACCATTGTGGTGACAGTTTTAATGTAGTATGGAATTCTCTCACTGATCCCTTATTAGATGTCCAAATTTATTTTACTTTTAAGTTTGACCCAAAATAAGTCTCCATTCCAAATTTAACCAATCGATGCACTTAAAAGTTGAAGATTGGATTTTATTGGTGTAATGATTACACTTATCTTAAACTGTGTAGATTTTGGAAGTAGACATTTAAATTTGGGACAGAGAGAGTACTTATTTTGCATGATTGTGGTTGTAACCTTTTTATGGAAATTCAATATATTGTGGGGTGTGTGTGTGTTGTGTAGAGAAATTTGAGAAAAATTATTAAACTAGATTGTTTTTGTCATACGAGGTTTGTGATGTGCTGGGGGATTGTATGACCTTTTCGATTTCGAGTAAAGTAGTGATTTAGGAGGGATTCTATTGGTTGAAATTTGTGTGGCATATGTACTTAAATGTATTGCTAGATAGCCTGCATTTGTGGGTTTGGGGAATCCTTGATCCAAATTAATTTTAAGATTTATTTGTGATTTGCGAGGACTTGAATTTTGAAAATGTTCGGATGTGCATCTATTTAATTGGGCGAATTATGCACATCCAAACACCCCGTGTAATGATCAACTATATGACAACATTGTCGTTTTTATAATGTCTATCAGGACGTATGCAAATTTTAGTAGAATATTAGGTTGTCGATATGTTGTATCTAAAAGGGGAAACACTTGCAGTTTTGGATCATACTTAACACATGTGACTTTGATAGGGCGTTTAACATGTTTTCGGTACAAAGTACAGATTGCCATTAAATCTTTTTCTCAATGCTAATTCCATGGCTCCATGTGACCTTTGAAAAATAAAAGTATCCTCGCTTTTCTTCATGAGGTAAAATAATGCACAAAGGATTCAATTTTGTAGTGTCTAGAAAGTGTGCTCTATAATTGTAGTTTGTCATGTTGATACTAACTTTTGACTTCCTACATAGCCTGCCTTTTCTTTTTCTCATTAAGTCATTCATGGATAATACCCTTTTAACCTGTTTCTAAATGACTAAATGAAATGGAGATTTGTTTCTTGACCATTTTAAAGCTGACTATGAAAATTTGTGTTTAGTTAGTTACCAGATTGTTGATCTAGAATGCTACATCTTTTACAGAGATAATTAGGTACTCATGATTTTGATATGAAAATATACGTAAGAAGTTTAACAGACCAATTCACATTTGAGAGGCTTGATTGGGTTTTGTTTTATCTTAAACGGGTGAAATCAGCTTCTTTTTAGTGCTTACAACCTCGTGAGTCCTTTTTTTTCAAAGATAATAGCTACCTTTTATCCTTTAGTTATGTAAACATCTGTAAAAAATCAACAACAAATTGTCTACGACCCTATCCGACCCATACTCAATACAGCCCGTTTCGACCCAAACCCAATCGACCTTTTACAAACACTCCCAACCCATCTGTCTTGCCACCTCGATTCTATATGTTTCAGAGCTTCTTGATTACTTTTGTGAAACTATATACAACTTACTAATATACTTAATAATATGATATATTGTGCAGATTGATAAAGAGCGTGCTGGAGTGCTCGTTGGAACAGGAATGGGAGGTCTTACTGTATTTTCTGATGGTGTCCAAAATCTTATCGAAAAGGGTTACAGGAAAATCACTCCTTTTTTCATTCCATATGCCATAACAAACATGGGTTCGGCCTTGCTCGCTATTGATCTTGGATTTATGGGACCAAATTACTCCATTTCAACTGCATGTGCTACTTCAAACCATTGCTTTTATGCTGCTGCAAATCATATTCGTCGAGGTGAAGCTGATTTGATGATTGCTGGTGGGACCGAAGCCGCCATTATTCCTATTGGGCTGGGTGGTTTTGTGGCTTGTAGAGCACTTTCTCAAAGAAACGATGATCCACAAACAGCTTCTAGGCCATGGGATAAAAATAGGGATGGGTTTGTTATGGGTGAAGGTGCTGGTGTTCTGGTATGTATTCTTTTGGAATATATATTTTTTATGGGTATTTTGCATCAAATACCAAAACGCTTTTCATATGTCGTGATTTAGTTATTGTAATTTCCCATTTGGGTCGTTTTGTAGTAACTGGTGTTAGAGATTTTTCAATAGAACTTAAGATTTCTACATAAGTTTAGCAATTTTATTCATAAAGAAATGCATTTTTCTGAAGGTAATGGAGAGCTTGGAACATGCAATGAAAAGGGGTGCACCAATTATTGCTGAATACTTGGGTGGGGCTGTAAATTGCGATGCTCATCATATGACCGATCCACGAGCTGATGGGCTTGGTGTTTCTTCTTGCATTAAAAGTGGCCTTGAAGATGCTGGTGTGTCAGCTGAGGAGGTACAATACTTAAATAAGTACTAGATGCTTATGATTTTTTCGCTTAAAGTACTAACTACTGTTTTACCTGTCACATTTCAGTCGTTATACTTTTTTTGTTCATCTGATTTATTAAAAGATGGTTTTATGTCCCATTTGCCTTGTATTGTAACCCGTAATCTAAACTTTATATGATTCATAAGATTATAAACTTAACATTGTTTATTCAATAATATAAAAATAATCATTTACCAAACCAGATGGTAAGGGTTTTTTTGTTACAAAATGACCCAAGTAAGGTGATTAAAACAGGACAGATGAAATAGTAGATATGTAATATTTGTAGGCATATTAATGTTACATTTGTTACGTTATGTGAATATAATTTGTACTATATTATCTGGCTAGGTTAACTACATCAATGCACACGCAACTTCAACTCCGGTTGGTGATCTGGCTGAGGTAAATGCTATAAAGAAGGTATTCAAGAGTACAGAAGGGATCAAAATGAACGCAACCAAGGTGAATAACCTTTTTTGTCCTTTGCATTCTTAACATTGACCTGTTGACAGCATCGGTAACACCTTTTTCTTTGTTTCAGTCCATGATTGGACACTGCTTAGGTGCAGCTGGAGGTCTAGAAGCCATTGCTACATTGAAAGCCATTCAAACAGGATGGTTGCATCCCACCATAAATCAAATTGTATGTGTTATAATTGTATTCTATATATATATGCCTTGTAATTTTTTAAATCTTTTAATGGTTTGTTAAGGGTGGCCTTTTATGTTTTTGTGATTGTAGGACCCGGAACCTGCTGTTGAATTTAACACAGTTGCAAATCAGAAGCAACAACACGAAATCAATGTTGGTGAGTTTCTTGTGGTTATTCTATAGCCGTTGTTTGTCATGGGGGGAATTCCATATTTCCCTCTTCTAAGTTTCGAAATGCCATATTTCCCCAATTTTACAAGTTTTCAATGCATGAAGTGCACTTATTTTTAGACCATGTTTGGGAAAATATGGAGTTTCTAAGTTTAATTTGGGAAATATGGAACTGCCCCGTTGTAATAAGATGACAATTTTGACCAATTAGTCATATGGGCAGAAAAATGCAATAAAAACCTGTTTAAGTAGCTTCAATAAATATAATTGGGGTTGATTTATGGCAGAAAATGTAATAATAAAGGTTTTTAATCATATTTAACACTGTTTTTTTTATATTAACAAATAGGAATGAAAACGTGGCTGTTAGTCTGCCCACTCATTTTGACTCGTATTGCAACCATTATAAATAAAATTATGTTTCATGATGCTTTGCAACATAAGTCACATTTATCATGTTTTCTGCAGCGATATCAAATTCATTTGGCTTTGGTGGACACAATTCAGTTGTTGTATTTTCTCCATTCAAACCTTGATGTGATCTGGACTTTCTTCCCATGGAGCAGCATAGTCATTTTAGAGGCTTCATTAATTTGTCAAATCACTGCTTCTTGTTATTCTTGTATGTCATCATCAGCACATTTAGTACTTATAATCGTTGTTTTTTGTATTATTTCTCTTTAAAAAAATGACTGCGGGAACATGTTAGAAATGGTCTTATGGCCAATGTACCGATTTAAGCACAAAGTTTTGAGTTGGAACAAAGAGGCTGTGGCATTGGGTTATTTCACCATTCCTGACATTTTGTAGCTTTTGGAAATAATATTACAGTTGGTATTTAGAGCACTTACATTGGTAACGCACGAGGTGCGTTAAGATGGTTTTAACGTGCGTTAAAGGCACGTTATTGATGCACAATGTCCGTTAAACGTACTTTAACAGGCCGGGTTAATCCATTAACCCAGCGTTAAGGGTGATTTGGCTAAAAAAAAAAACTTTTTTTTGTCACTTTTGGCCCCTCTAAAATTTATAACATTTGGAATAAAAGATAATGGAAATTGCAAAACACCCCCTTTAGTTCAATGCGCGCAAGAAAAATGTTTAATAAAACGCAAGAAAATATTCAATACAACGCAAGAAAAACATACAACTAATTAAGTATTTAGATAGATTTGTAATTGTCGATGAGATCTGACTTCTCCTCCCACACTTGCAACACTTGTTCCCTAACCATTTTCAAGGCGACCTGCAGTTGCAGATCCGTTTCATCATTTCTTAATAGAGTTTCTAGACCTACCCTGATAATTGGATGGTCTTGAGGCAGCTCACGTGACCGTTCGACCTCTGAAGCCCGAGTATGCATCTGTCGAATAGTACGAGCTATCTCACCTAACAAGTTGTTAATCAACTTAAGTTCATTTTCTTGTTCATTGCGTAATCGTGTAAGGATTGCTCTTTGCACCTCAGCTGGTTGGTTAGCGTGTTTGTGTGAAATTTAGTTGTAATTGTGTGACAATACGAAGTTGAGTAAAGATGGTATTTATAGGTAAACTAGCCGTTAGAGAATTTTATTGGAGAAACTAGTCGTTAAGCCTTTTATTCAAATTTTAAGTAACTTTTAAGTTTAATGTATGTTTAAAGTTTAAATATTAATGTAAGTAATGTTTTATTAGTTATTAAATGAAATATTAGTTTTAGTTAAGGGTTGAATTTGAAAATATTACGGTTGTAGCTTTCGGAAATACAGTTTGTAGCTTTTCGGAAATAATATTACAGTTGGTATTAAATAACCTTTGACTTTCAATAATAATCCAATTATAGTAATTAATTTACTCATCTAATACGGAGTAACTGATTTGAAATCATTTACTATGGTACATGCATACCATACACAAGTGTGTTTGTGATTTATAACTACGATTTCCCTTAAAGTTAACTGTATATCTTCTTGATTTTGGTTTGTAAAAATTGGAAAACGTGTAACAAGTTTGATATAAATAAATTTTGATATTTATGACATTTGAAATCATTTCCATGTATGTGTTTTTTTGATATCGGTTTAAAGTTATAAATGCCTCAACTTATTAACCTTAAGATCGGATACATGTTTGTTGCATGCGAGCCTAGCCTAACAACATTGTAAAAAGAGGTATTATCATCGTTATCGTTATTAGCAAAATAGTTTTAACACAAAAATCATTTTGATCACTTTATTTTTGTAGGTTTTCAGTAAGAATACAGTTTTAATTACAATGGAGTATAGGGTTCACAAGAAACACGTTGTTTTCATTATGGGAGCAACAGCCACGGGAAAATCCCGTCTGTCAGTTGATATCGCTACCAAATACTCAGGAGAGATTATCAACTGCGATAAGATACAAGTATACAAAGGTCTTGATATTGTCACGAACAAAATCACTGAATCTGAAATGAAAGGTGTGCCACACCACTTGCTAGGCGAGATTCAGCCCGATGTCAACTTCACTGCTCAAGACTTTTGTTACCATGCACTTGCAGTTATCAAAAAAGTGGCGATCAGGTAGACTACCCGTGATTGTTGGTGGATCAAACTCTTTCATCGAAGCACTTGTTGATGATCCCATCCTTGGTTTTCAATCTAAATACGAGTGTTGTTTCTTATGGCTTGACGTGTCTTTACCCATATTATACTCGTATGCTGAACGACGCGTTGATCAGATGCTTGATTCAGGTATTTTATATGTTCTTAATTTGATATAAGAAAAAAGATTGCACAACTTCATGAACGCAATATTTTTTTCTTTCACTTTTTCTCCTTATTGAATTTTCATCTTATATTTGTATTGTTCTTGGAGTTACTAAATTAATCTCTAAATATATAACCAAATGCATTTCTTATACGCAAAGCATATTTCTACAAAGTTTATATCTTCAATATAAGATTAATATAACGTAGGATACTTAAGTGGTTGGATTACGGTTAAGTTCATGATCACCACAACTAATTGACTAAAAAATCTAAAATAAATCATTTGACTTAGAATCAAATGAGAAGAAATCTTAAAACGAGATGGATTAGAAGTAACTATAACCATACATTAGAGACGCGTCAATTTGAATTAGATGTATCTCTAATCTTTTAGATGCGTCATAATATATTTCTAGCAAAAATTAGATGCATATACATAAATTAGATGCATTTCATTAAGTTAGCCAAAATTTAATTATTTTTCATCCCTTGCGGGTCAAATTTCTTGTTAGTACTACTTTGCATCGTTTTCACTTCAAAGTCACTTTCAAAACTAATTACAATGCATCTAGATAAATATAGATGCATCTAATCAAGCCGACGCATTTCAAATGTGTTGTTATAGTTATTTCTCTCATAAATTATCTATAATGTAAGTATGACATACTTGATCAATGAGTTAGTTTTTCACTTTGGAATTGTTGTTAAGATTTAGATTCTCTATGGTTATTGACAAAAAAGAGGTGATATTTCCATGGATTTATTTTTTTTGAAAATATAGTTTGTGTATAAAACTTCACACAAACTATTGTCGTTAACAAATTGTGTTCAACTGTTAACCAACCAAATCATGACAAAATACTAACCTATATATATATTAAAGGAAAGGGTAACAAAGTCAGCTTAAAAAACTATAACATATGTTACATATACTAATATAACCTATCAATTAGTCTTATTTAAAAGTTTAGTATTGTTATTGTTATATGAATCTTCATTCATTTATAAGTTCGGTAAATATTATAAATAAATGAATTCTACATTCATTAAAAAGTTTAGTATTGTTATTGTTATACGAATCTTGATTGTGATGAATGTAATTAATGAACAAAAAAAAAAAAGTTATAATGATGATTTGTAGATTTTTTTTTTTTTTTTTTTTTTTTTTTTTAAATTGTTTCCGAACAAGGTTTTATCTAAGACTTGAAAGTGTTGCATATAGAGGACTTTTAAAAAAGTTTAGTATTGTTATTGTTATACGAATCTTGATTGTAATGAATGTAATTAATGAACAAAAAAAGTTATAATGATTTGTAGAATAATTTTTTTTAAGAATTGTTTCCGAACAAAGTTTTATTTAAGACTTGAAAGTGTTGCATATAGAGGACTTTTATTTCCAATGAATGCGTGTCTGAATTATGCAGGACTCCTAAATGAAGTCCGCAGCATATTTGATCCGAAAGCCGACTACACAAGAGGCATACGTAAGTCTATTGGTGTTCCCGAACTTGACGAATATCTGCGAGTGGAAACCAAAGTAGACCACAAGACTGCTCAGCGCCTACTTGATGCTGCAATCTCCGACATCAAGTCAAACACTTGCAAACTCATTGATTCTCAGCTATTAAAAATTTATCGACTAAAAAAAGAACTCAGTTGGCCGATCAATCGTATTGATGCAACCATTGTGTTTGAGAAACAAGGCAATGAAGCAGAAGATGCATGGGAAGACTATGTGCTACAACCATGCTTCAAAATTGTTGGTGATTTTCTCAATGGAAGCAAGAAGTTTGTGCAATATATCTATTGAGCACCCCACTTTCTTTACATGATGGAAGCAAAAATTTTGTTTGAAATAAGGTCTATTGAACCCGTTTTCCGATAGATCATTACCACGAATATCTATGTTTTTGAGTTTAAACTTTAAGGTTATATTAAGTCACTACTTTTGATATGTGTTTTATGTGTGGTGTTTGGATGAACTATAATAGATGGTTTTATTAGAGCATCATCAATGGGGAGTTGAAAATAGGTCGAAAAAGGTTCGATGCCTTGATGTATTAGACGAAAAGATTGATACGATGATGACTTATTTGAGCAATATGCTGGTATTGCTCAACCTATATGTTCAAACTTTGGTTGTGTGCGGTTCGGGTTGGCAAACAAGATTTTTCGCATTGGAATTTGAAAATGACTAAATAAATTTCAACGCATATTGCGTTGGATATGCTCTTAACTTTCATAGAATGGTATTAGCTTATTTGGAAACACAAAATGCCCTTTGAGTTGGTGGCAATTTGTGTTGGGCGAGATTGGAGAGTTTAGGTTTGGATAACCAAACTCGAACACGGTCAAGTAACAAATCTTACTAAAATCTCATCTCTATAACTTGGATACATTCCATCCATCAATGTAACGAAGACACTACTCGTGTTAACTGCTAGACGGGTTGGCCGGTTGAACTTGTAATTTATAAATCATGAGGATTATAATTTATAAACCAAGAAACGTATGGTTTTCATACAGTAGCTTTAGATTCTACATGCGAGAAAATTAATCAAATTGCAGGTTTGCTAATCTAATCAGTTTAAAATGAGAACATATCCCAAATCAATCTACTTTAAAGGAAGTCAAGTCAAACTTGCATCACTACATTATGTTAGATTGATATAAACGTCACAATAAAGGTTAGGGCCAGAATAGCTCCATCAAACTAAACAGTTATAAATGAAATTTGATTGCATATATGACCATATATTTTGATAACAATGCAGATGCACTCAAAAGTTGACTAAGACCACACTTATCAACGCAGCGGCAGTAAAAAGTATATTTGGGGAGTCAAACATAGCATTTCACATTAGTGTTGAAATCTGATCTCAAACCAAAGTATTGTGATCATACTGCATTGTCACACAGACGATGTAAACAAGCCAAGCTGCCTATTTAATTGGAAGACCAATTTACGAAAACTATCACTTCTTAACAAAATAAGTACCATGACTTGGTACAATTCTCAAAGAAACAATACCAGTCTCCATTTAAGATAACCAAACATCTTAGATAAGCATTTAACATGTAAACTTAAAATAAGTATTCAAAACCGACAATAATGGTCACTCAGACAAACAGATTGGGCCTTGAAGCCTTGTATGTGGTCTTCAGCTTTCTGGATGGGGGTCTAACCTTCTTGAACACCAACGGGAATTTGATTTTGGAATTATGGAACTGCTTTGTGGACTCTCTCTTGCAAAGCTTGGCTGGAATGGTAGCTGTCTTGATGACCTGGATACATGGGTGACGGACTCTGTGACGCGAAGCCATTTCAGTGTACATCTGCTCAATGGACCCGTTCAAGGTTGTGTCCCTGTACTCCTTGTACATGTTATGGTACCCAGTCCTTGATTGGTACCTCAGCCATATACCATAATTCTTGATGGTAGTTGGGTTCTTCTCAAAAATCTGCACAAGCAAAATAGATGGATAAATAAATTTCATATAAACAATGTTACAAAAACATGTTACAATCTCATTACTAGGTATCTGAATTTCTAGTTATACCAATATCTTGATATCAAAAACTGTTCAAGCTGGAAATACAATGCTGCCTACCGTTTAAAATAGCTCAGAAAGAAACCAGAGTTTCATTCATGGCTTGCTGGTCGGATAATATCCTAAACCTAATTTCATTTTCTGATTGCATGTAAGCTGAATAATGACAGACCTACAATCAACTTCCTTAAATATATAAATAACTACTTTTGGGTAATGCATATGCATTATAAAGCATACCTACAGCATACAAACGACATAAAAAATCAGTATAGCAAAAACTCAATGACCGCCACCATTATGAAGCCAATACATTACCCTTTTATATGACCATTAATCATTTATATCATAAAAAATCAACATAGCAAAAACAAAGCCAGGCAGCGAAACTACTAAAACTCAATGACCTATAGTTTATCACCAAGCATTTTAGCTTCATAGGTATTCAAGTGTCCATCAAGTCCCTATATGAGTTGAGGATTCAAATCTCATTGCAAACCATAATCAGGCCTATTCATAATTGCCTATAAGAAAAGAACTATGTTAAGAGATGGCATCCAACACAGAATTCTGATGGCATCCATAGAATCTATCTATAATCGCGGAATCGCCTGTCCATAACTGCAAGTCTAGAACATATCCAACACAGAATTCTGATCCCTACATTCTAATATCTAATCCAATGATATCAAACAATTTGAAAATGCAGTTTGTTGGTTTTTAAAATGATGACTATCGAACGTCTACTTAATCATATATACTTAAACTGGAAATAAAATTTAAATCATATGAAAGTTACCAACAGCATGTGATGTTACAAACGCATATACAATATTCTATTTAGCAGAGTAACTTCCATATTCATTATATCAAATCCTGATGAATAAAACTAAACTAAATTGGCAATTTGTTATCAGGGGAAATGGCACGCATATATGAGCAACCAACAGAGCTAGCATGACCATAAACGATATTATACGTTCTTATTGAACCCAATGATGGAATTCGTAAGTCTAAACTCTAAAGCTAGCACAAACCATAAAAAGATTTCATAAAAACTCAAAAACTACATTTCAATATGTCATCAATATGATACATAACACAAACATGATAAAATTCGCATGCGTTACCTCATTAATGGCAAGCATCTGACCATTGCTCTTCTTCACCTTCTTGAGCTTTCTCAAAAAGTACCTGGTTTCCAACAGCATAAAACAAATTAACCATGCATATCAAGTCTATCAATAAAAAACAACATTGTTTAACTTATTATAGTACTAACATTACCAACCATAGTAACATTATAAACAGAAAGCTAAAAAAAATTACTCATCATCAACGAAGTAAATGCTACGTGCCTACGCTTGGTACCAAAATACAAGTAACGACATATTTTTATTAACTTGTAAGATTTGAGGGTGGTACTAAAGACTAAAACATAATAGCTGCCCGTTACAAATAGGTTTCGAGTTGAACACTTTGGTTAGCATGTTTTTGGTTACAAGCTAGTCCACATTATAATCAATCAAAAGTAGCCACTTCTATAAGCATTTATATTCCTTACAACCTTCCAGGTACTTGAAACAGCATATTTTTCAATTAATTTTGTTTTATTCATCCAAACAATCCAAAAGTGCATATCTCTCTTCCTTTTTTTTGAATATTTTTTGCTTAGGGGGTGGTTGTTTAATCTTATATGTAAGCTTATGAGCTTATTTGGTTGCAGCTTATATTTCATAAGCCCCAATTTTATGGCTTATTCTAAAACTTATGCGCTTATATAAGTTTACCATATTATAACAAACTCATATAATCCCACAGTCTCAAAATAAGCCGGAAAACTGAGACCCATTAATATAAGCTGAAACACAAATAAGCTCATAAGCCACATATAAGCTTAAACAAACACCCCTTTAATTTGCTCAGGAATCCAAACAATCTAAAACAGCTTATTTCTACATAAACATGCATCAAATCAATAAGCACTTAAAATAAGCAAAAAACCAGGAAAAAAAAACATACCAGAACTTGCTTTTAGCACGGACTTCATTAGTAGCCCAAAGCTTCATCCTGTAAATCTTGGGATGCTCATCATTTTCTGTGGGTAAGGCTCTGCCCACAACTTGAAACTGATGAAACTGCAAATATAAACACAAAAACAAATATATAATTGCCACCTTTTTTATAAAAAATGAAATGTTAATAAAGATTGTCTGTTGTTATACCTTGTAACTCATTTTCGGAGGATAGTTTTGATTGAGTTGAGGCGGAGATGGTGAATGTGATGATTTTAGGGTTTTAATAATTTTGGTTTGGAGGGCTTTTGGTGTGATGATTAGTTGGGCCGGCCCATTTTGTCATTGGATTTGCTTTTTAACTTGCTGCTAGTAGTCTAGTACTGCTAAAGATTTGATAAAAACTACTAGTACTTATTTATTTTTATTTTTTAACTCTTGGAAATATAGATTATATGCATTACAAATATTTCATGTGATTGGTTTATACGTTACTTGAACTCACAACCAATTGGTTAGGATATTGTTAGATCTACATACAGTTTAGGCTAAATATAATGGTGACTCTCATAGGACCCAAGACACAACGGTCACATCATATTTCTCTCTCTATAAGAACTTCATAACCAATTTAGTATAACAAGGAGATTGAGGACACCACAAAAAACATATCCCACGAAAACAAAAAAATAAAACATCGACAAACACAAACATCCTCCACAACTCGGTCAAAAATACTGATGATTCGTCCCTTTTCTCCATTTTAAACGCGTTGCATTTGAGGAATGTAATGGTGCAAATGCGGCGGCCTTTTGGTCGACCGGAAATTCGACCGACCATTCCACTCAGTCTTACACTTTTGCTTTTCTTTCGTGTTGGATCGAGTTTGAATGACTCTCATATTATAGTTTTATTGGTTAAGATGTGTTAAAATGGACCTACATAAGTAAGAACAATTTGTTCTTGAAATTTTACACGTGCCTCATCAAGATGGCAAAGTGCTTGTGATCGACTTTCCATTTGGGCAATGCAAATCAGTAAGCAAAAGGTCTTGCAATTAGGTTTTTGAACCATTCCATTTTCTCACAATCAGCTATTTTTCGCCTAAATTTCTAATCACATTTAAATCACCACATCATGAAAGTGAAAACCACTCATCATGCTCGAAATTTGAGCAAAACATTCCCATATGCCATTAACTTACATATATGTGATGTTAAGTGTGACATACTATAGTAGTTATGCATGTGTATCAAAATGGCCTAATGGCATCAATATAGCTCACCAAGCCATAGATTTTGGTTTGAAAAATGAAGCAAACAAATGTGTGTTACCGCTTGCTTTCGAAAATAAAATTCCATTAGTATTTTACATTTAGCCAGCACGTGCTCACTAAGAGCCATTGTAGATGCTTCTAAAGCCTAACCTACAAGTTTTCACGAGTAACCTTTGGAAAAGAAATAAAGGTTAAATTCATCTAATAACAACATATTTTTTAAAATGTTTAATTATCAAACATCAATTTCAAAAAATACAATAATACCTTACGTACTTTCAAATTTTGTAAAAACATATCCTACAAAAACAAAAAAAATAAAACACCGACAAACACAAACATCCTCCACAACTCGGTCGAAAATATTGCTGATTCGTCCCTTTTCTCCATTTTGAATGTGTTGCATTTGAGGGATGTAATGGTGAAAATGCGGCGGCCTTTGTGGTCGATCGGAAATTCGACCGACCATTCCACTCAGTCTTACACTTTTGCTTTTGTTTCGTGTTGGATCGAGTTTGAATGACTCTCATATTATAGTTTTATTGGTTATGATGTGTTAAAATGCACCTACATAAGTAAAGAGCAATTTGTTCTTGAAAGTTTCACACGTGCCTCATCAAGATGGCAAACTGCTTGTGATCGACTTTCCATTTGGGCAATGCAAACCAGTAAGCAAAAGGTCTTGCAATTAGGTTTTTGAACCATTCCATTTTCTCACAATCAGCTATTTTTCGCCTAAATTTCTAACCACATTTAAATCACCACATCATGAAAGTGAAAACCACTCATCATGCTCGAAATTTGAGCAAAACATTCACATATGCCATTAACTTACATATATGTGATGTTAAGTGTGACATAGTAGTATTTATGCATGTGTATCAAAATGACCTAATGGTACCAATATAGCTCACCAAGCCATAGGTTTTGGTTTGGAAAGTGAAGCAAACAAATGTGTGTTATCGTTTACTTTTGAAAATAAAATTCCATTAGTATTTTACATTTAGCTAGCACGTGCTCACCAAGAGCCATTGTAGATGCTTCTAAAGCCTAACCTACAAGTTTTCACGAGTAACCTTTAAAAAAGAAATAAAGGATAAATTCATCTGATAACAACGTATTTTTTAAAATGTTTAATTATCAAACATCAATTTCAAAAAATACAACAATACCTTACATACTATCAAATTTCGTTCCTGTATTATACGTTTCCTTACGTGGCATGACCAGTAACCGGATTAACGGGTTATTTTGCTTATTTTGACATTTTAATTGTGTTTGTAAGTTTATTCGGGTTCTTCTCTCTAAACCCAATCATTACTATTATTTTTTCTGATGGGAAATTTTATTTTTTCGGCGAACTCAAACATGTAAAACACATAAACTTATAGAAGGATTAAAAAATTAATATAAGAGCTATCCAAACTTACCACTCTTAGTTCAAATATGTCCCTATCCTAACCCGACCCAACCCCATATAACTATTTGTTGCTTTGGATCTTCTTGTTGGTGTAGATCTTATGAAAACAATATATCAATACATGATATGATATGGTCGAAAATCTTGAATGATGTGGGAATGAATTTTTTTGCTTTGGATAAATAAATGAACTGAATATGCTCTTGGGTTTTTGAACAAATGGGATTTCAGTAAAGCTATTGTTCGTTGTTTTTGGTGCAAGGTGAATTATATTAACTTCCAAAACTTTTGTACATCGAATAAGGATAGTAACTACTGATTCTATTTGTTGTTTTTGTTAGGGATTAGTATTGTTAAATTGTTATGTTTGTGGTATAAATTTGGATTTGAGTTTTTTTTTTTTTTTTTTTTTTTTTTTTTTAATCCCAAAATATGGCTAGAAAATTTGAGAATATCACTTGAAAAGTTGCTAGAAAAATTAGAGAAAATGACCAGAAATGACATGACATTGATGTGGCATGTACTCATGTCAATTCTCCAATTTTGCAGCTTAAAAAGAAGTTTGTGATGATATCAACACAAAAATGACAAGGTTTGAGGGTATTGTGGTAATTATTTGAGTTAATGTTTGATGTGTGAACATTTGAAAAAGTATTTTGTTATTAGATAAATTTAACCCAAATAAACAAGATAACTCCAATGTATATGACTCGAAATGGGTCAGGTCATTGCATCACATTTTGTAACCCTAATTGAAGTGTTAATAAACGAGGATATAACCTCCACGGATAAAATTCACAAGTTTATTAAAGATCAATATTAAAAATTACAATGAAAATAAACTCTATATTTATATGTTGATAATAGCTTCTTCCAAAAGACACCTGATAAAAGAAAAATTAATTCTCAATTTAAAATAAAGAAAACTTATATGTAAAATAATAATAATAATAATAATAATAATAATAATAATAATAAGAAGAAGAAGAAGAAGAAGAAGAAGAGAGATGAGATCCATGACAAACCACCATTTTCTAAAGAACAAACCAAGCCATCCTAACCATCCATCCTCTTTTCATCCTACGAATGAGATCAAATCAGGAAAAAACAAAACAAAGACAAATAAGTAATTCCACGTCTAACCTATAAAAGAAAAAATATCTTCTATCCTCTCATTAAATAACATACTTTCTCTCTCATAAAAACACACACAACCCGTAAAACTCACGGCACCTACTTTCTCTCTCATAAAAACCACTGCCGGAAAATAAACACCGCCGGAAATAACTGTAAAACCCTAAAAACACCCGGAAAATAACCGCCGTTCAAACAATCACCGTTGTTCACACCATAAAAACGCCGTTATTCACATATCTACTTTCTCTCTCATCACAATCACTATAAAAACCGCCGGAAAATAACCACCGTCGTTTAAAAATGGATGAAAATTGGAATTTAATCGATGTTATAGATGAGAATAAGCTAATAGAAGTTCCAGTAGATGTTGTAGCCACATGAGATGTTGTAGATGATTTACAAGATCTAGAAGATGTTTTACCAGAAGTTTCAGATAAAGTTGATGTTGAAAACAAAATTGAAGGTAAATCACGTGTGATTTGATCTTTTTTGTTTATTGTACAATTTTTTTTGTATGTAGTAAATCACATGTGAGTCTGCTGTTAAAGTGTTGATCTTTTAGAAAGTTAAATCACATGTGATTTGCACTAGGTTATTTTAAAACATACAAAGGAGTAAAAAAGATTTGAATAATTTGTGAATCATACGTGATTCCTTTTTAAATCACATGTGATTCACATGTGCAAATAATAAACAAACAGTAAATAAAATGTTATTAAACTGTGAATCACAATCTTTTTTATATAAATCACATGTGATTCAGATCATTAGTTATCTTAGATCACATGTAATTCTGTTATGCTGTTTTATTGTTTGAACCTGTTAGAAAGTTAAATCACATGTGATTCATTTCTGAATCACATATGTTTTTTTAATAAATCACATGTAATTTATTCATGAATCACAAGTGATCTGTTTTTAATATGCAGATTCTATGAGATCACCCAGACCAACTTTATTTGAGCATACTGAGACACCGGGTGGATCGATATATTAGGAGCCTCATGTAGAAGGAATTCCTATACCAGTTGAGGGAAGATACTATGATACTTTAGAGGAAGCTATAGAGATGTATAATACTTACGCAGAAGAAGATAATTTTCAAATAAAAAAAGTCAGGGCAACGTTTAACACAATCTGGTATTGTAAAACACAAATACATCATGTGTAAGAAAGAAGGTCTTCCAAGACGTATTAATATCGGCACTTTGGATCCTCAAAACAGTGACAAACAAAAAAGAAATACAACTTTGCATATAACAAGTTATAGAGCTCGTATAAGATTAGAATTGGACACAGTTTCTGGAAAGTACAAGTTAGTTCAGTTTATTGCTAAACACAACCATATGCTAATAGCAAAAGAGTACAAATATTTTACAAAGAAAACAAAGAAAAATGACTCAAGCACACAAAATGTTTGTTGTAAAAGAGCAACAAACAAGATTGGTGCAACGCGGGCTCACAACTTGTTAACCAGTATGAAAGGTAGGTATGAATATGTTCATGGGACATATGATGATTTTAAGAATCATCAAAGGGATATTAATGCCTTCATAGGAGAAAGTGACGCACAAATGCTTATAAACAAAATGGAAAACAGAAAGATTTATGTGCCAGACTTTACATTTCAATATAAGGTACAAGACAGTAAGTTAGTGGCAATTTTTTGGGCTGATGAAGTTGCCAAATGCAACTACAAAGAGTTTGGAGATATACTATCTTTTGATGCAACATTCAGGTGTAACAAGTAAGTATTTCTTTTCTTTTCTTTTTCTTTTTTTTAAATATGTTTTACTTTTTAACACAAAATCACTTGTGATTTAGATGAATCACATGTGATTAACGTTAACAATCACATGTGAATCATACCGGAATCACATTTGATTTACTTTTGCATCACTGTATATTTATCTATATATGTTCCTAGGTACAACATGGTGTTTGTACCATTCACTGGCGTCGATAATCACAGAAGGTGTGTCACATTTGGTTCGGGAATGCTTTTACATGAAGATACTAAATCATACACGTGGCTACTAAACGCATTTATGACTGACTTCAAGAAAGAACCAACCATGGTGGTAACAGATCAAGATGGAGCAATGAAGAGAGCTATTGAAGCAGTTTTCACTCAAGCAAAACACAAACTTTGCATGTGGCATATTGACCAAAAGATTCCAACAAAGGTAAGTATATTCACTTAACAAATATGTTTTTTATTCACTTATATGTGAATCAAATGTGATTCACATGAGGATCAAGATGCTTAACAAATCTGTTTTTTATTCACTTATATGTGAATCACATGTGATTCAACTATAAAATCATATGAATCACATGTGATTCTTTTGTATATATTATGTGATTTATGCTGAAAAATATGCCACTAAAACTCTATTTTTCAATAATACAGATTTGTAAATCAATATACAAAGATACTGATTTCAAGAAGCATTTTAAGAAGATCATTTGGAATATGTTCATTGAACCCTTGGAATTTGAAGAGAAATGGGCCAATTTGATTGAAGATTTTGGTTTGCAAAAACACGAATGGATGACAAAGATGTTTAACCTTAGAGAAATGTGGATTCCAGCTTATTTTATAGACTCCCCATTATTTGGATTGATGAGAACCACATCAAGGTCTAAGAGTGAAAACTCGTTCTTCAAAAGTTTCACAAGCTCAGGATCAACATTAGTTAGTTTCATGATGTCGTATGAATCAGCAATGGAAACGCAACGATATAGGCAAGAACAATTAGACTTTAAAACATTAGATGTGGCAACAAAGTGTGAAACGAGGTTAAAAATTGAACGTCATGTAGCAAGTGTTTATACTAGGACAATATTTCTGATTGTTCAAAAGGAAATATATGAAGCATGCTGGACTTGTGCAATTCAGAATTTAAAAATAGAAGAAGGTTGTGAGATTGTCATTGTTAGAGACAAAAATGCGGTGCCTTATAGAAACCTTAACAAAGAAATTGCAGAGGAAAGCGAACAAGAAGCACAAAGAGTTGTAGACTATAAGGTATGTTATTTTGAAGTTTTAAAATATCTGTTAGATTGTTGTATGAATCACATGTGATTGTCAGAAAAATTACATGTCATTTATACTAAAGTCACTTGTTATTTATATGGAATCACGTGTGATTTTGATTGAAAATCACATGTGATTTTGATTGAAAATCACATGTGATTTCAGTTAAAATCAAATGTAATTTTTCTCAAGATCACATGTGATGCCATTTCCAGAATATAATTCTTTTATTATTTTTATTTGTAAAGGTACTACGTACTATAGAAGATGGGTCGGTGTTATGTTCTTGCAGACATTTTGCTCGATATGCTTTCCTATGCCGACATGTATTCTGTGTCTTCAAGAATCATGATATTGACATCATTCCAAAGCAATATATTTTGAGGAGGTGGACAAGGGATATAATTCCACCTGACTGGAGAAGAAAAAGAAACAGATATGGGGGAAAATGTAGAAGTTGAAAGACTTAAAAATGAAGCAAATGGTGTGGTGGATAATTGTTTATTCAGGTTAAGCAATAATGTAGAGAAGATGAGCTCTTTTGTAGAAAAGTTGAAGACATTGAAGACAGAAGTGGAGGCTAAGGTGCCAATTCCTCCTTCGGGAAAAACGGGAGATATGATTGGTGAACATTTTGCTATTTCGAAACCTAAGAACCAAACAGTTAACAATCCAACAAAGGCCAACAACAAAGGGAATATTACAGAAGTAGAACGAATAAAAGGCGAAAGAGTGAGAGAGAAAAAGCACTTGGAGTTAAAAAGAAACAAATGAAGCCTTGTGGCTATTGTGGAGTGAAGACCAACTTGCATACGAAAACAACTTGTCCTGAGAACCCAAAGGCAATGAAAAAGGTGAAACCAGTTGATGCTTTAGCACTTTTAATACATTGAATTATTCTTTAGAATGTTTACTTATGGAACTCTTGTTTACTGTTTACTTCTCTTGTTTATTGTTTACTTATCGAACCACTCTTGTTTACTATTTACTTATGGAACTCTTATGTACTTATGGCATATTTGCCAAAACATTGCTTGAATACATTGAATTATTGTTTACTTTGTATTTTGATCAAAATAAAATATAATTTGTGTACAAATCACATGTGATTTAGACAGAAAACACTTGTGATTTAAACAACAATCACAAGCTATTTACACACAAATCACATCACATTGGATTAGACTGAACCTTCGCCTTAGACTGAACATTCGCCTTCTCAACACTTGTAATAGTATTAGACTGAACCTTCGCCTTAGACTGAACAACTAGCGCCTTAGGCTGAACAACATTGACAGACTTTTTAGGATCTAACTGAGACACTTTACCAGGCACAACATCGCCAGTTATCACAACATCAACAACCTTATCCTTCAGCACAACAGACTCCAAATTAATGTTGGGAATATCAACACTTGTATTAGGAAGCATATAAGAAACCGGAAGAGGCATAGGGATACTTGAATCATTCGGATTAAACTGAGATACACGGGAAGGATTAACGTTTACTCGGATAGTTTTCCGAGTCCTCCGAAAAGGAGAACCGGATTGAGGAGAACTAGACTGAACATCAGCAACTTCAGTAACCAGCGGCTGTATAACAAAAGAACCTAACAAACAAAAACATAAAAACACATAAATTAGAGTAAACAAAAAAGAAAAAACATATAAAAACTGCTTCATCAAATACCTATTCTAAGAAAATAAACATACAAAATCACATACAGAATCACATGTGATTCATGAACACCGTGGCATGACCACACCACAATGAAACCACCAACTTCTTCCATCACCATTACTCTCACTCAAATCCCCGTTCTACGGCCTACCCACCACCACCTATCGCTACTTTCTTTCTATAAACCAACCAAATTCCTCCTCTTCTTGTATAAAAACACAAAATCACATAACAGAAGCACCTATCGCTACTTTCTTTCTCATACAAAATCACATAACAGAAGCATCTATCGCTACTTTTTTCTCACACACAATCTCGTTTTTATAGCTCTCACCTTCCCCAAAATCAAAACCCTAATCCCCAAATTCAAAACCCTAATCCACATATTAGCAGACTACATAAATCTACCAAAAAACAATCAAAACAGCAAAAGTAACTATCTACTCAATCAAAACCCTAATCCCCAAATTCAAAATCCTAATCTCTCATAAAAACCACCGCCGGAAAAATAAACCACCACCGGAAAAATAAACATCGCCGAAAAACACCATAAAACCCTAAAACGGCTGGAAAATAACCGTCATTCAAAACCCTAGTCTTGTTTTAATAGCTCTCACCTTCCCCAAAATCAAAACCCTAATCACTCAACTAAACAAATCATCATTATTAAAACTCGTTAAATACAAAAACAAAACAAAACTACATGAATCTAAACGAAAGGGGAGCAACGACATACCTTCAAATTGTGGTATCTCTTCTTCTATATCAGCCATTGAAAAGCATTAATTTAGGTTTTGAATTTGGGGATTATGGTTTTGAATTTGGGGAAGGTGAGAGCAATTAGTGTGCGTGAGAAATGAATACCGTTTTTTAGAATGAATATGAATGAAAGCGGAGTGTTATTAAACACGACAATAAATGACAAACTTACCCCTCTGCCTAATTTAACTAAATTTGTTAGATATATCGCAACCGTAGGATTGATGTAAGATGAACTTTTCTCAAGAAGAAGATTGACATCTAGGTAGAAAATTAATGTCAATTAAAATAAGCATCTATTCGAAGGTTATTGGCATCCATATTTATCGTAAATGTCAAACACTTATTTTCCCTCCAATAAAATGGTGATACAAACACCCCTAGCGTGTTCCTTATTTCTTGTCCGGATATTTAACTTTACTACGTGAACTATTAACATAGAAATACGGGCAAAAGAGCATTGACCGGTCAGTCAAATTCAAAGTTTTCAACTTTTCATGAGTAACTCTTGTAAAAGAATTGAAATAACTTCGATGTACCATAACGCTGCGTTCTCGAGTTTTTTTAGGTGAGAATAGAAATGATGTGAAAAGAAGAGAAAAGAAATGAAAAGGAAAGGAAAGAAAGTTGATTTTATATTTCGTGTTCTTGAGTTGAAATGAAAGGAAAGGAAATGAAATAATGTTGTGTTCTCGAGTTGGGAAGAAAAGAAAGAAAAAGAGACATAATTACATTTATGCACTTTTAGATATGTTCATTTTATCATAAGAGTCGAATATGAGTAAATATTGAAAGTTATATTGGTCATTATATACTAAATAGTGCGAGTGTAAAATACTTTCCGTCCAAATCCGCCCATATTTGGGCGGAAAATTCTTATAGGAAAATCACTAGAATTTTCCTATCATTTCCTTCCTGTTTCCTTTCCTTTCTGTCCAAAAAAAACTCGAGAACACAATAAAATTTCAATTTCCTATCATTTCCTTTCCTTTCCTTTTAAAAAATAACTCGAGAACGGAGCGTAAGACAAGAAATGGGCCGGGGTCGTTATGATCTCGCATTAACTAATCTATGTGCACACTCAAACCATATAAAATTATAAATGGGCAGGTGAGTCGCACATCAACTTTTTTTTTATTTTTGTACCACACTTTATGCATTACAATATTATAATGTGTACTAGTTATAATGCCCGCGCACGTGCAAGTTTTTTAAAATTTTTTGAATCATATATTTTTATTTATTACAAAACAAATAATTTAATCTTTGTTTTGTTTGATTTATGATGTTTAATTATAGTTTTTTATTATTAAAGATAATTATTTAAAAAATTTAATCATATTATTAATTACATCTTATCTATATTTTTTTTTATCTTCTACTTGTGTTATGGATAAATATAAAATGTTACCTAATTAGAAAATATTTTTTTTAAATAAAATTATTACTAAATAAGGTATGAATGCATTTTTTTAAAATGGTAAATTTCCAATAGAGCTTTTGTTTAATTATATAAAAGATTCTTTGTGCATTACAATGTTGTATAAAATAGTGTGTTTATAAAAAAAATGGTGTACGAATCAATCTCCATATATATGCACTAACTCGATATCTCATTCATATTCTATGTATACAAGTCAAGAAGTAAAGAAACATTTAGGGTCCGTTTGGTTTGTAAGTGGATTTAGAATTGGATTTGGATTTAGGATTGGTTTGAAAGAAGTAAAAATGATTGATAGTATTAATATTGTTTGTTTTGTAAAATGTAATTGAGAATAGATTTTATATAATATTATTATATAATAAGTAGGACCCATTTAAATATATTATAAAAGTGAAAAAAATACTAAAATATTCATACATGTGAGAGGATTGTCATATTTTTAATGCATTGTCAGATTGTTTTTTTGATAGATTGGTTGACACCCACCCTTTTGATAATGAATGAGTCTATGGTGTCTCTTTCATATTCATTCACATAGATGCCTACCAAACATATATCTTTGTTGATCATTCCACTCTTTCATTCAACACCCCACACCAAACACGCCCTTAATAAACTAAAGTTTGCGGACCAATTAATGATGGGCATGGTACATGGACTACTAATTCTAATATAATTCGGCATAACACGATGATACTCCCTTCATAACTAAATAAATGTTCAGTTTTGACTTTTGAAGTCTTACTTATTCAAATTTGACTTTAAATATTTTTGTTTATCTTATCTAATACTTGATGCAAAATGTATGAATAAATTGGGTTTTAAATATATTTTAATTTGGTATAATTTTTATCAAATATTATATAAAACAAACATAAATATTTAAAGTCAAAATTAAACAAGAAGGACTTCAAAAGTCAAAAGTGGACATTTATTTAGAGACGGGGGGAGTAGTTCACAACCTTATGAAAAACTTAAGATTGTTAAAAAAGAAGAAAAAAAAAGTTAAAAATAAGCCTTCTTTGGTTGACAAAGTTTATGAGAAGTGTTAGGGATATAATATTTCATAAGCTGTAAAAATCAAATACAACTTCATGTTATAAATTATTGGTGGATGAGCACATAGTGTTATAAGTTATTATTAATTCCACATTTTATGTACGAATTATTAGTTACTTTTTTTCAGAAAGGCAACATATATTGAAGAACACAAAACAAAGTATAAAGAATGGCATCAATCAAGCCAATTAAGATAAAGAAGGACCCGGAAAAGAAAAAGAACAACACTAGTAAGGGTACTAATTGCCTAAGGCTAAACTGTCACATGAACCATGAAATGAAATTATGGTATGAAAAAAAACTGGTAAAAGGCCATCAATGCCATCAGCCATTAATCGAAACATGCCCACATGAAAAATAGAATTCCATATGACACCAAAATGATACTAGACATTCTACTATACCTTGGTTCTGACCCACTGAATTGCAGACGAAACTTGAACCACTTGCAGCAACAACAATGCAGTATTGTCATCACAAACACACTTCCATCTGATCTTGAAACATTCCCGACTTGCATACACTTGTAGAGGCTTGTGCCACTTACAGAATTCTGAGCCTCCTGCTTGGACACACTCACAGAAAGAAACCAACTGAGCTGGCATAATCTGAACACTGAATTGGATGATACTGGATCAATATTGTAGATGACATTTTATAGGATCCCGAAGCCACAATTGCCAATCTAACTCATTTTTCTTTTTCGTCCTTTTTACAATCCACTCGTAACTCTTAATTTGAATATCTTGAACAATTTTGTTTGTACTTGATACTTTCCTTTTAAAAACTCGCATATTTCTTTCTTTCCAAATGTAGTACCCGGTAGTCCAAATAACCGCTTGCCAAACACGAATTTCATGACTAGGAATATTGCCGTTACCATTCAACGAAAATATTTCATCAATGGTGAATGCGTTGTGATGCGTGGGAATCGCACCTTGCTTTACCTCTCGAGGGATCTCGAGAAGCTTACAACCCCCACCAGGCAGTGTACCTGATCGTTGTAGTATAGTATAGTGACAAGTACCGGGGGATTGATCGTTCAGCTTAGGAATAGTGTCGCTAGGATTAAAAAACCTAATTAATAGTTCTAGAGGTGAAAGATGATTATTTTTGTATTTTTATATTTTATCAAAGCAAGTAAAATCTCGGGTTTTAAAGGAGTGGGCGGAATTAGTTGCTAACCAACTAACCCAAAACTAAGATGCAATCAAAATAAAATAATAAAAATGAAAATAAACTAAATTATACTAAGGTTGTGAGCAGTAATTGGAGAAATTGTGTTTACTTAAACTTCATTACTCCCTAAATATCTTTTATATGTTAATTACTTGTTATACTTGTATGAATGACGGATTGTATTCCTTAATACCATTCGTGGGGTGGCATACATAACTCCCCAACTCTATGAGCTCTTATCTCCTCCTACACCATGACCCAGCACAACTATAGGGATTGTAAACAGTGGCTCATGCATTAAATACAACCAATAAAGACCTAGTACGCCTCGGTTCATGTTTCTTAAGACGTTCAAGCATGTTACCATTTGAAGATCTGCCAGTTTTCTTAAGCCTAACATATAAATCATTCATTCAAAACAAGAATAGACAAGTAATCAACACATAATCAATATCTAGGTTTCATTAGATCTAAGCAAACACAAAAGAGATCTAGCCTAGCATAGTAGAATTGAGACAAGAACAAGAGATAAACAACCAACACATAGACATATTGATTGAATTGAAAGTACACTTATCTCAATTACAATGCAAGGTCTCAAGGGTTTGGAACCCTTGAAAAACCTGTAAAAGAGGCACCAAAATCGTCTTTAGGGTTTCACCAAAACTTCTCTCTTTTAATGAAAAAAACTAGAAAACTATATATAGGAAAAGTAGGTTGACGGCGTCAAGAGTTACTTGTGACGCCGTCACCTCGCCGCCATATACTTCCTCGGATGGCCTTGATCCACTTATGACGGCCTATGTGACGCCGTCATCACCCACGGTATTTTATTCTTGCCACTTTGACGCCGTCATGAAGCCTTCTGACGCCGTCACCACCTACGGTGTTTAATTCTTCATGTCTGACGCCGTCAAGATGGTGGTCTTGACGCCGTCACCTTGTATCTTCAGCATGGAATTTTGGTATTTTGCCGTTTTCTTCACTTTTATGCTCCAAAAACGTCCAAAATGGTTTCTTTTCCAGAATTCACTCTCCAAACACCTAAAATCACAAAAGGAACGATTTAGGGCAATATTTGATCAAATAAAGTCGGATTCGGGCTTAAATGACCCCCTAAAAACGGATCATTTTTCGCCTCATCATATACCCTTACACTTGAGATTTGCTTCTCCTCAAGCAAATGAGTTTTTATTCTACTCAAAAGACAAGTTAGGGGTCATTTAACACTAATATAAAAGTAATTACAACAAATAATCGTTCCACTAAAGACCAATAGACAAGCACGGAGGTCATACACAAGCACCTCACAAATAGTGTTTAGATACTCACATCTCTCGGGTGTAATAAAGTAATATAACATTATGGAAATGGAAGATATCTCTCACTACCTGTCATAGCAAAATAGATTACCATAGGCTTGGGAAAGGATCAAACCTCCACCACATGGCGTAAGCACCTAGGATAAACTATCAAAGAGGTCTTTTAAAGGGTTATAACGTTAGGTGTAGGGATATGAATTACACGGTTTTGTTGGATAAAGGAAGTTTTACTGGTGGCGAGTTAACAATCTTAGTTAATTACATGTACAAGATGGCGTTGCTAAGCCAAGACTAGACTCGACTTAAGCTAATAAATGAAAAATATCAAAAACATAAAATGAACATAGAATAATGATGAGGCGAAAAATGATCCGTTTTTAGGGGGTCATTTAAGCCCGAATCCGACTTTATTTGATCAAATATTGCCCTAAATCGTTCCTTTTGTGATTTTAGGTGTTTGGAGAGTGAATTCTGGAAAAGAGGCTATTTTGGACGTTTTTGGAGCATAAAGTGAAGAAAACGACAAAGTACCAAAAATCCAAGCTGGAATTACAAGGTGACGGCGTCAAGGGATTGCTCTTGACGGCGTCAGACAAGATGAATATTTTACCGTAGCTGGTGACGGCGTCAGAAGGAGAGATGACGGCGTCAAAGTGGCCAAGATTAATTTACCGTAGGTGGTGACGGCGTCACATAGGCCGTCACAAGTGGATCTAGGGCGTCCGAGGAAGTTTAAGGCGGCGAGGTGACGGCGTCAGACTCAACTCTTGACGCCGTCAGGACAACTTTCCTATATATAGTTTTCTAGTTTTTTCATTAAAAGAGGAGAAGTTTTGGTGAAACCCTAAAGACGATTTTGGTGCCTCTTTTACAGGTTTTTCAAGGGTTCCAAACCCTTGAGACCTTGCATTGTAATTGAGATAAGTATACTCTTAATTCAATCAATATGTCTATGTGTTGGTTGTTTATCTTTTGTTCTTATCTTAATTCTACTATGCTAGGCTAGATTTTCTTTGTGTTTGCTTAGATCTAATGAAACCTAGATGTTGATTATGTGTTGATTACTTGTCTATTCTTGTTCTTGGATGAATGATATTATATGTTAGGCTTAAGAAAACTGGCAGATCTCCAATGGTAACATGCTTGAACGTCTTAAGAAACATGAACCGAGGCGTACTAGGTCTTTATTGGTTGTATTTAATGCATGAGCCACTGTTTACAATCCCTATAGTTGTGCTGGGTCATGGTGTAGGAGGAGATAAGAGCTCATAGAGTTGGGGAGTTATGTATGCCACCCCACGAATGGTATTAAGGAATACAATCCGTCATCCATACAAGTATAACAAGTAATTGACATGTAAAAGATATCTAGGGAGTAATGAAGTCTAAGTAAACACAATTTCTCCACATACTGCTCACAACCTTAGTTTAATATTAGTTTAATTTCATTTTCATTAGTTTAAATTAGTTATAATATAGTTTTGGGTTAGTTGATTAGCAACTAATTCCGCCCACTTCTTCAAAACCCGAGATTTTACTTGCTTTCATAAAAATATAAAAACACAAAAATAATCTTCTTTCATTCTTAGAACTATTAATTAGGTTTTCTAATCCTAGCGACACTATTCCTAAGCTGAACGATCAATCCCCCGGTACTTGTCACTATACTATACTACAACGATCAGGTACACTGCCTGGTGAGGGTTGTAAGCCTCGCGAGATCCCTCGAGAGGTAAAGCAAGGTGCGATTCCCACGCATCAAATAAAAACGGGATGGTAGTCCGTATGTTTTTTTCTCTTTTTCCTTTTTCTATTTTTTTTTTCTTTTTCTTGATTTTTTCGATTTTTTTTTTTTTTTTTTTTTTTTTTTTTTTTTTTTTTTTTTTTGTGCATACACTCTTACCCTACCATCCGAAATAATACATCATAGGGGATGAGAATTCCCCTTACACTTGAATCTTTACATACTTTACAATAAACTAAACTAATGACTCGAATTAAGAAAATCAAAACACTTGGAGCACTTTTAAGATTAATGTTCATATGGGGGTAATATATGATGTTCTTCCCCATTACTCCATAAAATAAGTACTTACCCATGAGTCCCAATCGTCCCAAAACAATATGTACAAGGATATGACTCGACTTAGCAACCATGTAATCAATTAGAAAGTTAACTTAGGGTTTAACAAATAACAATAATGCACTAAAAATGAGCGCATACACGGAAGGTTAAGGCGATTTGGGTGTACATTTAAGTGGGGTGTAACAAATTCTTCCTTTAAGTAAAATGCTTAAAGTTAGAAACGAAAAGATAGGCTCGGAGGGGTGTACTAGGGGTTTCGTGTACTAAAAATGAGTACAACGCTAAGGGTGTGGGAAAAATTAGTTGACTTAACTAGCCAAATAATATGACTTAAATGGTCAAGTAATTATGATACGGGTTTAACACAAGGGTGATCCTAATGCCTCTTATCATGTAGTAAATCCTACCACACGAATGTAGTCTCACTAGCGGTCTCGGGATGCATCACTAACGCAAGTTCTAGAATCTAAATGCTACCGGTACACTCATAAGCACTAATAGTAAATGCTTTTCCTATCAAATCTAAAGGCGAACCTCACATATTTGGGTGGAAAATTTTTCTGAATATACGGTTATGTGCTAGTCATACAACCTCCTATCCATGAGACGCTTGCTATGGCTAAAGTTTCACTCCTAAATGTTGTAAAAAATTTTAAATTTGGCGCTAAAATTACACTAACAAGTATTTCTCGTAGTTTTATTACACATTTACCATCAAACAAAACAAACTCAAGCGAAAGTGCATATGTAAGGTATCATCTTTTTACCCTCCCCTTACACTTAAGAGGAACATTGTCCCCAATGTTCAAGTAAAGAATGTAAAAGTGAAAAAGTAAAGAGAATGAAATCAAATACTCCCCTGATTCGCTCGGTATGGATTTTAGGTTGGCCAGGTTAAATCTTCTTCCAAGGAAACGAACAATCAAAGCTTCCCTTCCAGAATATAAATCATCTCCTTGTCGAACATAACCTGTGAAACCTGACAAAATAGACAAGACAACCTCGCGTAAAATCGGCGGCATCCTATATAAGTTCCTAAATCCTAGAAAGCAAAGTAAGATATAATGCTTGTGGAATGAAGTTTGCAGATTTCCTGGAGATTATAAAACTTAATAATTCACAAAAACCATAAGACTCCGTTAGAAAAACAAAACTGGTAAAATTTCCAGATTTTTAACTTCTGACGCCGTCAAGAGCAATACCCTGACGCCGTCAGAATGGACCTGCAGAAATTCTTATGTTAAGTTTCCGGAAAATTTCTGGAAAAACTTTGTCCTACTTCCTGGAAAATCCTGCAAAACTTCATTATGACTCGATACAAGCATTTGACTCTAACAAATACGAATATACATGATCATTAAATATTGTGGAGAATCATGATCGGTTTGTTTCTTAAAAACATATTTGGGGTTTCCCCTTACACTTATCTTTTGCAAAAATACCTTTAGGTTGAAGTTAAGACTAGGCCAAACAACATAATAAAGTATTTCCACATTTTTAATTGAGAAACATGATCAACCAACAATAAAAATAAAACATGCATACGGAAGCAAATAACAATCAAACAAATAAAAATCACATAAAACATGGGTTGCCTCCCAAGAAGCGCTTTTCTTTATTTACGAGTCTTGTAGCTAGACTCAAGGCTATGGGCTATCGTGTATCGCTTATGCTCACGTAACCAAGTGTGAGCCATCTAATAGTCGCCTCATCTTTCTTATATTCGTCTCCTAACTCTAAACACCTGCGATAATATCTTTTATTCTTTTCATGTGTGTACTTATCATCCTCACTTAGCATTTCCACAGGCGGATACCTACTACACTTTTCCATGGAGAAGTCCTTGAACCTAGGGTGTGTGCGGGGCATTTGATAGATAAATTCTTCATCCCCACCTGAGAATGTAATTAACCCTTCTATGAGTTTTTCATCGAGGTCGGTCAACCGTTTGAAAGGTTTTCCAAACACAACTTGGGTCAATTTATCATCAATAAATTCTCCTAGATTCTCTATAACCATGAACTCAACAAGATAAACCAAACTCCCTACAAACACATGTAATGGTACAGCCCTAGCCACAATGTTTTCTCCTTTGTATTCCAACTCATCTACCATGATTTTATTGTACTCATTACGTGAGATTATGTTCATTGGAAGAGATGAGTTGAGATAGGCGTTAAAGCTTTTAAATCCAATCTTACAAGGGAATTGCATGTTAAATGAACTATCACACTCAATCCTAGTTCTAGGGTCAACATACCTAAGAGGGTTTATTACCTCTTCCATTCTATCCTCATTAATCACGTCACCATCATCAAGATCCTCATCGGAGTCTGAATAGTAAAAAGAACTAGCCCTATGGTCCTTATCATGATCAGACTTTTCTAACTCAGAATTATTGTCAAAGTGGTGATTGGGTGAGAGGTTAGGTGGGTTCTCATTTTCTGCTAAAGGAAGTGGGGCGGGCATTTGGAAAATCCTACGACGAAAAACACGAATAACAGGAATCGAGCGATCAATGTTATTGTTATCCATCGAAATTGTTTACGAACAAAGAACACAAAGAAATAAGATAGACTAAAGAAGACCTAAAAATAAAAATAAAAATCTTACTAGAAAGGAATCTAGCAAGTAGACCTAATAAAAAGAAATTCTAACCTAAACAATAACTATTCCCCGGGCTGCGGCGCCAAAAACTTGATGCGTGGGAATCGCACCTTGCTTTACCTCTCAAGGGATCTCGAGAAGCTTACAACCCCCACCAGGCAGTGTACCTGATCGTTGTAGTATAGTATAGTGACAAGTACCGGGGGATTGATCGTTCAGCTTAGGAATAGTGTCGCTAGGATTAGAAAACCTAATTAATAGTTCTAGAGGTGAAAGATGATTATTTTTGTATTTTTATATTTTATAAAAGCAAGTAAAATCTCGGGTTTTGAAGGAGTGGGCGGAATTAGTTGCTAACCAACTAACCCAAAACTAAGATGCAATCAAAATAAAATAATAAAAATGAAAATAAACTAAATTATACTAAGGTTGTGAGCAGTAATTGGAGAAATTGTGTTTACTTAGACTTCATTACTCCCTAGATATCTTTCATATGTTAATTACTTGTTATACTTGTATGAATGACGGATTGTATTCCTTAATACCATTCGTGGGGTGGCATACATAACTCCCCAACTCTATGAGCTCTTATCTCCTCCTACACCATGACCCAACACAACTATAGGGATTGTAAACAGTGGCTCATGCATTAAATACAACCAATAAAGACCTAGTACGCCTCGGTTCATGTTTCTTAAGACGTTCAAGCATGTTACCATTTGAAGATCTGCCAGTTTTCTTAAGCCTAACATATAAATCATTCATTCAAAACAAGAATAGACAAGTAATCAACACATAATCAATATCTAGGTTTCATTAGATCTAAGCAAACACAAAAGAGATCTAGCCTAGCATAGTAGAATTGAGACAAGAACAAGAGATAAACAACCAACACATAGACATATTGATTGAATTGAAAGTACACTTATCTCAATTACAATGCAAGGTCTCAAGGGTTTGGAACCCTTGAAAAACCTGTAAAAGAGGCACCAAAATCGTCTTTAGGGTTTCACCAAAACTTCTCTCTTTTAATGAAAAAAACTAGAAAACTATATATAGGAAAAGTAGGCTGACGGCGTCAAGAGTTACTTGTGACGCCGTCACCTCGCCGCCATATACTTCCTCGGATGGCCTTGATCCACTTATGACGGCCTATGTGACGCCGTCATCACCCACGGTATTTTATTCTTGCCACTTTGACGCCGTCATGAAGCCTTCTGACGCCGTCACCACCTACAGTGTTTAATTCTTCATGTCTGACGCCGTCAAGATGGTGGTCTTGACGCCGTCACCTTGTATCTTCAGCATGGAATTTTGGTATTTTGCCGTTTTCTTCACTTTTATGCTCCAAAAACGTCCAAAATGGTTTCTTTTCCAGAATTCACTCTCCAAACACCTAAAATCACAAAAGGAACGATTTAGGGCAATATTTGATCAAATAAAGTCGGATTCGGGCTTAAATGACCCCCTAAAAACGGATCATTTTTCGCCTCATCATATACCCTTACACTTGAGATTTGCTTCTCCTCAAGCAAATGAGTTTTTATTCTACTCAAAAGACAAGTTAGGGGTCATTTAACACTAATATAAAAGTAATTACAACAAATAATCGTTCCACTAAAGACCAATAGACAAGCACGGAGGTCATACACAAGCACCTCACAAATAGTGTTTAGATACTCACATCTCTCGGGTGTAATAAAGTAATATAACATTATGGAAATGGAAGATATCTCTCACTACCTGTCATAGCAAAATAGATTACCATAGGCTTGGGAAAGGATCAAACCTCCACCACATGGCGTAAGCACCTAGGATAAACTATCAAAGAGGTCTTTTAAAGGGTTATAACGTTAGGTGTAGGGATATGAATTACACGGTTTTGTTGGATAAAGGAAGTTTTACTGGTGGCGAGTTAACAATCTTAGTTAATTACATGTACAAGATGGCGTTGCTAAGCCAAGACTAGACTCGACTTAAGCTAATAAATGAAAAATATCAAAAACATAAAATGAACATAGAATAATGATGAGGCGAAAAATGATCCGTTTTTAGGGGGTCATTTAAGCCCGAATCCGACTTTATTTGATCAAATATTGCCCTAAATCGTTCCTTTTGTGATTTTAGGTGTTTGGAGAGTGAATTCTGGAAAAGAGGCTATTTTGGACATTTTTGGAGCATAAAGTGAAGAAAACGACAAAGTACCAAAAATCCAAGCTGGAATTACAAGGTGACGGCGTCAAGGGATTGCTCTTGACGGCGTCAGACAAGATGAATATTTTACCGTAGCTGGTGACGGCGTCAGAAGGAGAGATGACGGCGTCAAAGTGGCCAAGATTAATTTACCGTAGGTGGTGACGGCGTCACATAGGCCGTCACAAGTGGATCTAGGGCGTCCGAGGAAGTTTAAGGCGGCGAGGTGACGGCGTCAGACTCAACTCTTGACGCCGTCAGGACAACTTTCCTATATATAGTTTTATAGTTTTTTCATTAAAAGAGGAGAAGTTTTGGTGAAACCCTAAAGACGATTTTGGTGCCTCTTTTACAGGTTTTTTAAGGGTTCCAAACCCTTGAGACCTTGCATTGTAATTGAGATAAGTATACTCTTAATTCAATCAATATGTCTATGTGTTGGTTGTTTATCTTTTGTTCTTATCTTAATTCTACTATGCTAGGCTAGATTTTCTTTGTGTTTGCTTAGATCTAATGAAACCTAGATGTTGATTATGTGTTGATTACTTGTCTATTCTTGTTCTTGGATGAATGATATTATATGTTAGGCTTAAGAAAACTGGCAGATCTCCAATGGTAACATGCTTGAACGTCTTAAGAAACATGAACCGAGGCGTACTAGGTCTTTATTGGTTGTATTTAATGCATGAGCCACTGTTTACAATCCCTATAGTTGTGCTGGGTCATGGTGTAGGAGGAGATAAGAGCTCATAGAGTTGGGGAGTTATGTATGCCACCCCACGAATGGTATTAAGGAATACAATCCGTCATCCATACAAGTATAACAAGTAATTGACATGTAAAAGATATCTAGGGAGTAATGAAGTCTAAGTAAACACAATTTCTCCACATACTGCTCACAACCTTAGTTTAATATTAGTTTAATTTCATTTTCATTAGTTTAAATTAGTTATAATATAGTTTTGGGTTAGTTGATTAGCAACTAATTCCGCCCACTTCTTCAAAACCCGAGATTTTACTTGCTTTCATAAAAATATAAAAACACAAAAATAATCTTCTTTCATTCTTAGAACTATTAATTAGGTTTTCTAATCCTAGCGACACTATTCCTAAGCTGAACGATCAATCCCCCGGTACTTGTCACTATACTATACTACAACGATCAGGTACACTGCCTGGTGAGGGTTGTAAGCCTCGCGAGATCCCTCGAGAGGTAAAGCAAGGTGCGATTCCCACGCATCAAATAAAAACGGGATGGTAGTCCGTATGTTTTTTTCTCTTTTTCCTTTTTCTATTTTTTTTTTCTTTTTCTTGATTTTTTCGATTTTTTTTTTTTTTTTTTTTTTTTTTTTTTTTTTTTTTTTTTTGTGCATACACTCTTACCCTACCATCCGAAATAATACATCATAGGGGATGAGAATTCCCCTTACACTTGAATCTTTACATACTTTACAATAAACTAAACTAATGACTCGAATTAAGAAAATCAAAACACTTGGAGCACTTTTAAGATTAATGTTCATATGGGGGTAATATATGATGTTCTTCCCCATTACTCCATAAAATAAGTACTTACCCATGAGTCCCAATCGTCCCAAAACAATATGTACAAGGATATGACTCGACTTAGCAACCATGTAATCAATTAGAAAGTTAACTTAGGGTTTAACAAATAACAATAATGCACTAAAAATGAGCGCATACACGGAAGGTTAAGGCGATTTGGGTGTACATTTAAGTGGGGTGTAACAAATTCTTCCTTTAAGTAAAATGCTTAAAGTTAGAAACGAAAAGATAGGCTCGGAGGGGTGTACTAGGGGTTTCGTGTACTAAAAATGAGTACAACGCTAAGGGTGTGGGAAAAATTAGTTGACTTAACTAGCCAAATAATATGACTTAAATGGTCAAGTAATTATGATACGGGTTTAACACAAGGGTGATCCTAATGCCTCTTATCATGTAGTAAATCCTACCACACGAATGTAGTCTCACTAGCGGTCTCGGGATGCATCACTAACGCAAGTTCTAGAATCTAAATGCTACCGGTACACTCATAAGCACTAATAGTAAATGCTTTTCCTATCAAATCTAAAGGCGAACCTCACATATTTGGGTGGAAAATTTTTCTGAATATACGGTTATGTGCTAGTCATACAACCTCCTATCCATGAGACGCTTGCTATGGCTAAAGTTTCACTCCTAAATGTTGTAAAAAATTTTAAATTTGGCGCTAAAATTACACTAACAAGTATTTCTCGTAGTTTTATTACACATTTACCATCAAACAAAACAAACTCAAGCGAAAGTGCATATGTAAGGTATCATCTTTTTACCCTCCCCTTACACTTAAGAGGAACATTGTCCCCAATGTTCAAGTAAAGAATGTAAAAGTGAAAAAGTAAAGAGAATGAAATCAAATACTCCCCTGATTCGCTCGGTATGGATTTTAGGTTGGCCAGGTTAAATCTTCTTCCAAGGAAACGAACAATCAAAGCTTCCCTTCCAGAATATAAATCATCTCCTTGTCGAACATAACCTGTGAAACCTGACAAAATAGACAAGACAACCTCGCGTAAAATCGGCGGCATCCTATATAAGTTCCTAAATCCTAGAAAGCAAAGTAAGATATAATGCTTGTGGAATGAAGTTTGCAGATTTCCTGGAGATTATAAAACTTAATAATTCACAAAAACCATAAGACTCCGTTAGAAAAACAAAACTGGTAAAATTTCCAGATTTTTAACTTCTGACGCCGTCAAGAGCAATACCCTGACGCCGTCAGAATGGACCTGCAGAAATTCTTATGTTAAGTTTCCGGAAAATTTCTGGAAAAACTTTGTCCTACTTCCTGGAAAATCCTGCAAAACTTCATTATGACTCGATACAAGCATTTGACTCTAACAAATACGAATATACATGATCATTAAATATTGTGGAGAATCATGATCGGTTTGTTTCTTAAAAACATATTTGGGGTTTCCCCTTACACTTATCTTTTGCAAAAATACCTTTAGGTTGAAGTTAAGACTAGGCCAAACAACATAATAAAGTATTTCCACATTTTTAATTGAGAAACATGATCAACCAACAATAAAAATAAAACATGCATACGGAAGCAAATAACAATCAAACAAATAAAAATCACATAAAACATGGGTTGCCTCCCAAGAAGCGCTTTTCTTTATTTACGAGTCTTGTAGCTAGACTCAAGGCTATGGGCTATCGTGTATCGCTTATGCTCACGTAACCAAGTGTGAGCCATCTAATAGTCGCCTCATCTTTCTTATATTCGTCTCCTAACTCTAAACACCTGCGATAATATCTTTTATTCTTTTCATGTGTGTACTTATCATCCTCACTTAGCATTTCCACAGGCGGATACCTACTACACTTTTCCATGGAGAAGTCCTTGAACCTAGGGTGTGTGCGGGGCATTTGATAGATAAATTCTTCATCCCCACCTGAGAATGTAATTAACCCTTCTATGAGTTTTTCATCGAGGTCGGTCAACCGTTTGAAAGGTTTTCCAAACACAACTTGGGTCAATTTATCATCAATAAATTCTCCTAGATTCTCTATAACCATGAACTCAACAAGATAAACCAAACTCCCTACAAACACATGTAATGGTACAGCCCTAGCCACAATGTTTTCTCCTTTGTATTCCAACTCATCTACCATGATTTTATTGTACTCATTACGTGAGATTATGTTCATTGGAAGAGATGAGTTGAGATAGGCGTTAAAGCTTTTAAATCCAATCTTACAAGGGAATTGCATGTTAAATGAACTATCACACTCAATCCTAGTTCTAGGGTCAACATACCTAAGAGGGTTTATTACCTCTTCCATTCTATCCTCATTAATCACGTCACCATCATCAAGATCCTCATCGGAGTCTGAATAGTAAAAAGAACTAGCCCTATGGTCCTTATCATGATCAGACTTTTCTAACTCAGAATTATTGTCAAAGTGGTGATTGGGTGAGAGGTTAGGTGGGTTCTCATTTTCTGCTAAAGGAAGTGGGGCGGGCATTTGGAAAATCCTACGACGAAAAACACGAATAACAGGAATCGAGCGATCAATGTTATTGTTATCCATCGAAATTGTTTACGAACAAAGAACACAAAGAAATAAGATAGACTAAAGAAGACCTAAAAATAAAAATAAAAATCTTACTAGAAAGGAATCTAGCAAGTAGACCTAATAAAAAGAAATTCTAACCTAAACAATAACTATTCCCCGGGCTGCGGCGCCAAAAACTTGATGCGTGGGAATCGCACCTTGCTTTACCTCTCAAGGGATCTCGAGAAGCTTACAACCCCCACCAGGCAGTGTACCTGATCGTTGTAGTATAGTATAGTGACAAGTACCGGGGGATTGATCGTTCAGCTTAGGAATAGTGTCGCTAGGATTAGAAAACCTAATTAATAGTTCTAGAGGTGAAAGATGATTATTTTTGTATTTTTATATTTTATAAAAGCAAGTAAAATCTCGGGTTTTGAAGGAGTGGGCGGAATTAGTTGCTAACCAACTAACCCAAAACTAAGATGCAATCAAAATAAAATAATAAAAATGAAAATAAACTAAATTATACTAAGGTTGTGAGCAGTAATTGGAGAAATTGTGTTTACTTAGACTTCATTACTCCCTAGATATCTTTTATATGTTAATTACTTGTTATACTTGTATGAATGACGGATTGTATTCCTTAATACCATTCGTGGGGTGGCATACATAACTCCCCAACTCTATGAGCTCTTATCTCCTCCTACACCATGACCCAGCACAACTATAGGGATTGTAAACAGTGGCTCATGCATTAAATACAACCAATAAAGACCTAGTACGCCTCGGTTCATGTTTCTTAAGACGTTCAAGCATGTTACCATTTGGAGATCTGCCAGTTTTCTTAAGCCTAACATATAAATCATTCATTCAAAACAAGAATAGACAAGTAATCAACACATAATCAATATCTAGGTTTCATTAGATCTAAGCAAACACAAAAGAGATCTAGCCTAGCATAGTAGAATTGAGACAAGAACAAGAGATAAACAACCAACACATAGACATATTGATTGAATTGAAAGTACACTTATCTCAATTACAATGCAAGGTCTCAAGGGTTTGGAACCCTTGAAAAACCTGTAAAAGAGGCACCAAAATCGTCTTTAGGGTTTCACCAAAACTTCTCTCTTTTAATGAAAAAAACTAGAAAACTATATATAGGAAAAGTAGGCTGACGGCGTCAAGAGTTACTTGTGACACCGTCACCTCGCCGCCATATACTTCCTCGGACGGCCTTGATCCACTTATGACGGCCTATGTGACGCCGTCATCACCCACGGTATTTTATTCTTGCCACTTTGACGCCGTCATGAAGCCTTCTGACGCCGTCACCACCTACGGTGTTTAATTCTTCATGTCTGACGCCGTCAAGATGGTGGTCTTGACGCCGTCACCTTGTATCTTCAGCATGGAATTTTGGTATTTTGCCGTTTTCTTCACTTTTATGCTCCAAAAACGTCCAAAATGGCTTCTTTTCCAGAATTCACTCTCCAAACACCTAAAATCACAAAAGGAACGATTTAGGGCAATATTTGATCAAATAAAGTCGGATTCGGGCTTAAATGACCCCCTAAAAACGGATCATTTTTCGCCTCATCACGTTGACATTCCCAATTTTCCACCAACCAAAAATGTTTTCCCACACATTCATCGCAAGATCGCACAACACCAAGCTATGGTTACATGATTCCACTACACTATTACAACACGGACATTGTAAAGTATCCAAGTCGATACCTCTTTTGTCAAGTTCCTCCCAAACTGGAAGTCTTCCTTTTAACGCTCTCCAAACAAATATGCACACTTTCTTAGGTACCCACTTATTCCACAAGGTTTCTTTTGTGCCATTCTCCAACCGTAGAATTTTCCCCTCCACTATTTTTGACAAGGTTTTTACCGTAAATTCTCCATCATCTTATAACGTGCACCTCCATCGGCCCCTACAATCATTAGAAACAACAACATTTTGCAATATCACCAATAACTCTTCAAACTCATTACACACTCGTCCTCTAAGATTTCTAACCCATTCCCATTCCCAACACCAAGCATTATCTACCATCTAAATGGTACAATCTAGGAAACCTATCACATAACCTAATGTCTCCAACCCATTTATCGATCCAAAAACCAATATCACTACCATTACCCACTACTCCTACAAATCACTACCATTACCCACTACTCCTACAAACGATGATGGAAACTCTATACCTAAGTCAATCATCTCATTGCCTATTTTAATGATGTTTCTCCATACACTCCCACTGCTCGACGCACTGCCCACCCCCTAGCATCACTAAACCCACCACAAACACCGTAGATACTCTTTATAACCTTAACTCATTGCCTATTTTAATGATGTTTCTCCATACACTCCCACTGCTCGACGCCCTGCCCACCCCCTAGCATCACTAAACCCACCACAAACACCGTAGATACTCTTTATAACCTTAACCCATAATGACCCTCCTTCCTCCTTGAATCTCCACCACCACTTACCTAGAAGTGCCAAGTTTTTTGCTCTTAAGGAGCCGATATTTAACCCCCCTCCCCATGTGAGGCTAGAATTAAATCCCATTTAACCCACGCCAATTTTTTACCCTCGCCCATCCCTTTCCAAAAAAAACTTTTTACGAATACTCTCAAGTTGTTTTATCACACTCAAAGGCACACGGAACATCGAAAAATAATACAATGGTAAGCTTCCTAGAACTGATTTAACGAGAGTTAGATGTCCCCCAAAGGACATCGATTTTGCTTTCCACTCGGCCAAGCGATTTTTAAACTTCTCAATGACGGGTCTCCAAGCTCCAATACGACTCATGTTTTCACCAATTGGGAAACCCAAGTATGTAAAAGGAAACTCTCCTACGCCACATCTCAACCATCTCACCATTTCACCTATTTCCGTATCATTAACCCCAACCCCAACCCCAACCCCATATATATATAATTCACTCGTAACCCGGACACCTTCTTAAAACATTTAAGGATGCACATAAGAGACCTTGCATTATCCTTACTCCACTCGCCTAAAAAAATGGTATCATCTGCATATTGAAGATGAGATACCACCAAGTTATTGTTTCCCACCTTTACGACCCTAAAAATACCCTTTTCGGTTGCCTCACTAACCATGGCATTTAAACCTTCCGCCGCCAAGATGAACAAAATAGGTGAAAGAGGATCACCTTGTCTAACTCCTCTTTCCAAACAAAATTAATCCGTAGGAGACCCATTCACTAATATTGACATCGTAGCTGACGAGAGACAACTTTTCACCAAATTGCACCATCTCTTACCAAAACCCATTCGCTTCATTATATATAATAAGAATCTCCAATTTATGCTATCGTAAGCTTTCTCAAAATCTACTTTTTTGTGTTTCACTTTACCCCGTGAATTCAGTGAATGTAGAGTGCACGATTGTTGTATAAATAGCACATGAAATTAATGAAATGAAATGCACCAATATCAACTTTCGCAAGTGATCTTTTACTTTCCATCTTTGGTTATTTATTTCTCATGAAAGTTACATAATTATATTTTCATAAGCCCATAAATTATAACACTTCAAGTATTTTATAGAAAAAATAAAAAAATAAAAAATAAGGTTCATCTTCAGCTACGTCGATCTCATATTTCAGTTTCAATTAAACATACCCAATGACTAAATTTTGTAATTGGCCAAAAAAAAAAAAAAATTTCATGCAACATTTCGTTGGCTATGTATATTTTACAGTCTGTTTTCTCCTCCTTGTTCCCAGCATTTCTAAGGGCCCCTAAACATTAGTTTATGACTTAATCAACACAACTTTAATCATCCCATTTTCTTCGTTAATTATCATTCACATTTCCTAAACAAAAAAATATCATCAACTTTCATATACGTACACAAAACATCACATTCATATTTGCTGCCCATTTTTATAACTTAGACATCTTGTTTTCGACATTCTAACGAACCCATGATGGAGAAGGAGCCTCTTCTTCAATCACATTCTCAAATCCCAAAAGCACCATCACCACTAGATCCGTTTCACGAGCAAAATGAGATCACAATCCCGACGTCACTTACTCCTATGGAGTTTAAAGACATGCTCATATTTGGTTCATCTAGAGACTCGTCAGCATCAACAAATTCACTAATGGTTGATGCACTAAATCTAAGCGTAAATGTAGATAGTTCTAATGACCCTTTGTGTTCTAGATCAAGTTTATGCTTAAAAGATATCCCTGTTGTTGTTGATCCAGATATACAAATTCAAATACCACAACTTAGGAACAAAAAATATTTATATCGTTCAAAAACTGCGCCTGCTATTTGTACTATTAATGAATATGATCATCCTTCTATGCCTAGACCGTCACAATTAGCGTCTCCTCCAATTGTTAAACAATCGGTTGTATTGTTGATTATGTATCTGTCACTTGGTGTTGTTATATTTTGGTATAACAAGGAGAACTTTATTGGGTCCGAGACACATGTAGTCGTTGATGCGCTTTATTTTTGTATTGTGACAATGTGTACTATTGGTTATGGTGATATAATTCCTGATAGTCCGGTAACTAAATTGTTTTCCATCATGTTTGTGTTGGTTGGTTTCGGCTTTATTGATATTTTGCTCAGTGGGATGGTGAGTTATGTTCTCGATTTACAAGAAAATTATTTGTTGAGTTCTTTAACTAATGGGAAAAAACGGAAGCCTCCATCGTATATAATTGATTTTAAGAAGGGGAGAATGAGGATAAGGACGAAAGTGGGGTTGGCGTTAGGGGTTGTGGTCCTTTGTATTGGCGTAGGCGTTGGTGTTCTGCATTTCGTTGAGCATCTTTGTTGGTTGGATTGTTTTTATTTGTCTGTTATGTCGGTTACTACTGTTGGATATGGTGATAAGGCTTTTTCATCTACTACTGGTCGGGTTTTTGCGTCTGTTTGGTTGCTTGTGTCGACTCTTGCTGTAGCTAGGGCCTTTTTGTACTTGGCTGAGGCTAGAGTTGACAAGAGGCATAGGAGGATGGTTAAGTGGGTTCTTGGTCAAGACCTTACGGTTGCTCAGTTTCTTGCTGCAGATATTGACAACAATGGTTCTGTCAGGTAATCAATTGTTTAGATTATGGACTTCTATTAAATGTTTTAATTGTTTCTATAATTAGCGTTAGAATGGTGTTTGGGAGTTGTTGATATCAGTGCTTATCTGTTTATCTTTTAAGAATATAAGTAGTTTCATAAGTAAGTAGGATGAAACTGTTTATATGCTTATTTCAGAGCAAATAAGTGCTTAAAATAAGTAGGTAAAACAGAAAAGCAGAATAAAGTATGCAATCCCAAACACCCCCTATAACCTCCTTGATATACAAAGTTTCACTTGGACATTTTTGTTCAATGATGTGACAGTTCATGTTATGTGTATCGGCGACATTTGAATATGTGTATGAAGTTGATTACTGCAACTTCAAGTGTTAATAATCATGTCATAAGAGAACGATTATGGAGATGAACGTTAAATTATCCATATAACAATAGTTTTATATTATCTGATTTTGATGATTCAAGTGTAAACTCTCATACTTAAAATGCTTCCTTCAAACACCCCTTAAAAGTTGCTTGAAGCCGTAGTAAACTGCTATTATATTTTGAATCATCAAAATCAAGTTTAAGTGCTAACTATTCTTAGTTTATATCCACTGACCTGATTGACTTATTATCTGAATTTGGGTACACAGTTTCGGAACGCACTCAAACTTCAAATGTTCTAGACTAAGAATGTTAGTTATTCATTATTAATGCTTATGTTGTGTCTGCGTGTACGGTGATCATTTCAGCAAGGCCGAGTTCGTGATATACAAGCTGAAGGAGATGGGACATGTAACAGAAAAGGAGATATTGCAGATATGCTCAATATTTGATCAGCTTGACACAGGAAACTCTGGAAAGATATCGCTTGCCGATCTTATGCATATCCGTAGTAGATAGAAAAGGTCAAAATACACTTTTATGTACTTATGAAATGCAAGATCAACGGAAAAATGCAGATAAAGTATATTAATAGATTGAGCTTTTGATGGATAATGATGGATACTTTGCTTTCTAGCATCTTGCTTAGTTATTATAAGGGAGGAGCTTAATGACCAGAAGTGGCGAAAATGGCCCGGCCGGGGTTGGATAACGGGTCTAAATGAGCTTGGGTTCATTTGAGTCATTTTTTGTATGAGCCAAAACTAGTGGAGATGACTCACACATACTCATGTCTATCTTTTATATGTAACTGATGTGGTTAATCATGATACTAAAACAACATTGCTATAATAATAATCTAATATAAATATATTGTTACGAGCAGCTTTTGTGTTTGCCTTGTTGATTTATGTTATTATGTAATTAGCATACTCTATTACTTATCAATTCAGTGAACAAAATATCAGACAAAAACAAAAAATAAACCAACACAAGATGCCCAAAATTAAACCATATATTACTAATTATAATTCACAAACAATATGACACCAATAAACTTCATGTCACACACAAACACTCATTCTAAATTCACTTTCCGGGAACAAAGTTGGTGGCGTATGACCAAGCATTGTTTGCAACAGGGTCAGCAAGGTGGTCAGCCAAGTTCTCCAAAGGTCCCTTTCCGGTCACAATGGCTTGAACAAAGAATCCGAACATTGAAAACATAGCTAGTCTTCCATTCTTGAGCTCCTTAACCTTCAACTCAGCAAATGCCTCTGGGTCATCAGCAAGGCCCAATGGGTCGAAGCTACCACCAGGGTAAAGCGGGTCAACAACCTCACCCAATGGGCCACCAGCAATTCTGTAACCCTCAACTGCGCCCATCAAGATCACTTGAGTAGCCCAGATGGCCAAAATGCTTTGTGCATGGACCAAGCTTGGGTTACCCAAGTAGTCAAGACCACCTTCGCTAAAGATCTGGGCTCCAGCCTTGAACCAAACAGCCTCACCGAACTTAACCCCGTTACGGGCCAAAAGCTCGGGGAAAACACATCCAAGAGCACCAAGCATAGCCCATCTTGAGTGGATCACCTCGAGCTCACGGTTCTTGGCAAAAGTCTCTGGGTCAGCAGAAAGCCCAGCAGTGTCCCAACCGTAGTCACCTGGGAATTCTCCAGTGAGGTAAGATGGGGCCTCACCAGAGAATGGGCCCAAGTACTTAACACGGTCGGGACCGTACCATGGGCTTCCTGATGGGGCAACTTTCTTGGCTGTTGCTGTTTTCCTCATGGAAACACGTCCACCAGTGATATCAGAGCCACTTGGCGCGGTTTTCACCGCTTGTCCTACGAAAGAAGAGGATAGAGCCATTGTGGAAGCTGCCATTTTTGTGGGTTTGGTTAGAGAATATTGTAGTAAATGTAGAAATGGTTTGAGTTGTGAATATGGGTTGGTTTGGAAGTTGGTTTTAAAGAGGGTTTTGGGTCAGATTGGGTGATCTAGTGTTTATCTTGATACAATCTTTTGCTTCATTGTGATTGGCTAGTAAGATTACTTGTTGTATCTATGGGTCCACTAGATATTTCTAGGTTATACATGGCTCTCGTTGATTTGGGTGAATGGACGAATGATTCTCAACCACATGTCTTATTTAATGGTTCATGAGTCTTGTCTATTATTATATGCAAAATCTATTGAAAATAAAAGTTGTGAAGTTATTTATTACTCCGCATAAAACTATGAGATTATAACGTTATAGATTGACACTACCGTATATAAAACACATATTACATAAAATATCGAACATTCGAGAAATGCTTATGTTTACTATATTTTATTAAAGATATAGTTAATAACAAGGAGGAAGCACCCGCCGCGTTGCGGCGGGGTTAGTTTTTTTTCGACTGTCCGTATTTTATATTGTCATTGCTTCTGTTAAGGTGAGGTTGTAGCTTTTGCATTGCCAATGTTTTTGTCTATAATCAAATGTTGTTAAAAGTGTGTCTAAAAGCCTTTGTTTCGGGAAGGGATGTCAAAGTGATGGCATTACAACTACAAATTAATTTTGGCTAGGCCCAGCGTAAATCAAATCCCATTGAATCATATTCAGTCCAAATAAACAGATGGGCCAAAATAATAAGCCCAACTCTAATAGCATGTCAGTCCAGCGTAAATGATATAATAGTTGATATTATAATAGCGCCAGACGCCCGGTTTTAGTATATATATAGAATGAGTGAAAATTTTAAAAGTAGTCCAACCGCTCAAGTTACGTAAATAATCTAGCTCAAAATTGTGTCATTTAAAAGAATAGCTCTGGGCGACCGAGTGACTGGGCAATTATATTACTTTATTTGTTTCAAAATTATTGTTATAAGTGAGAAATCATAAAATTTAATAAAAATAAAACAACTATAAATCTCAACCAATCAAATAGAATATTCTCATAATATACTTTTTAATTTTTACTTAAAAATGAAAGTGAACAATTATTTTGAAACATCAAAAAAAATATGGACTATAATTTAAAGATAGATGGAGTAAATTTTTAATAAGTGTCATATTTTTTTAATAAAAAGTACATGTTTTATTAAAAAAATAAGACAATTATATTTTGTTTTATTACTAGTAAAAAATAAGGTAACGATCAGTGTTCTGAAAGGCTCAAGGCGCACTAAGGCGCAAAGGGGGCAAAGAGCCTTGAGTTGTGGCGCATTTCAAAGCGCGGGATTCATAAATGCGAGTCGCACTAAAAACAGTAAGTTTTTTATAACTTATATGATCATTTATGTAGCTTAAATAACACAAAATAACATTAAAATACTTAATGCATGACACATATTGCCATTATAAATATTAAAATGGGTCAGTTGTCACTTTTAAAACGAATCAACTCTTTGGCTCGATAACGTATATAGAGATTAAAATATATATCAGACTAAATATGTTTGTGTCCTACACTTGTAGCTTACATCTAACAAAGCTCACAATTTAACTCAAAATATCAAGCAAGCAACATATTAATATTCAAGGCACAATGCCATATTTTCATGATAATATGTCGTAAAGAAAATACGTAATGAAACAAAGTAACTTCTTAAAAAAAATTCCAATCAATAAAATAAATATAAAATTAATTCAAATTTACAAATCATACAAATACTCATCCTATGACTTAAAAGACCCATATATCTTATCTTAATATTAAAAAAAAATAATAAATAAATAAATAAATAAATTGTTACATCTCCTAGGCGCAAAAAGCCCCAAGGCGCAAAGGCGCAAAAAGCCCCCAAGGCACGCGCTTTTTGTGGGATTCATGCATGCATGTCGTGAGCCTTGATCTGAAAAAAGCCCAAATGCTAGAGCCTTGCGCTTAGGCGCGCATAGGCACGCCTTAGGCGCGATTTTGACAACTATGGTGACGATACTGTAGGGGAGCACGTGCGAAAAGATAGCTTGAGTCCAGGATGATAAAAAAACTTCACACCTCCCGTTCTTCACACTTTTCAATATGAAAAAAAAAATGCAAAATAAAGGTCGTCTTATTCAAAACCCCAATCATGACATCCCTTCTCTCCCATTTCACACCTCGAAACGATCCACAGTGTCGGGGGTTTGAATCCCACCTCGGCCACAACCGGCCCAAAAGGCCCAATAAAGGAAGGGCCTTTCCCTCGGGGCGGGGGGGGGGGGGGGGGGGGGGAGGAAAATCATGATCGGGAAGCATACCAAAAGCTATGAAACTTGGGTGTGGGGTTTTTGTTCAAATGAACTAGCCTTTTTATTTATTATTTCTCGTAAATGCTTGAAGCATTACACATAGCCCCCCCTCCAGCACACACACACACATGAGCGTATTTTTTTTACACGCCCATAACTCTTCCTCAGCCAGGATGAGGCAGAATAGCAGAGCAAGTATAAGTATTAGTAGCATAACAAAAGTACGTTCCTCGTCATTAATATGTTTGCTCGCGGCAATTGTTGCCTCTCGGGAGAATCGATGACTGCATCTTTGATGCACTGCTAGTACTAGTACATCAGAGAATTCTTAATTGGATAGTTGTAAATAGCCCCAGGGCTATGGAACAAAGGAGTATCTCGGACCTACACCAGGGTGTTGACGGTGATTTTCAAATCTCCAACACTTTCCGTTACGTCTTACCATAATAAAATGTCACCTTTTTTGCTCTCGCTTTTCTGAAAACTAGAAAGGTGCCCGCGCGATGCGGGGGCGGATTGTTGGGGTGAAGAGGAGGGAGGTGGGGTGGTGGAAAGTGGTTGTTGGGGTGGTTGTTGAGATGGTTATAAATTGTTGGGGGTGGTTGTTGAAGTGGTTAGGGGTGGTTGTTTCCATAATTAGTAAGTAAAAGTCTGAATTTTAAAACATTTCTAATTATAAAATAGTCCCAAATACATTATATAGTAGTATAAATTATCTTGCCAAAAATTTATTAGCCGAATAATAATAATAATAATAATAATAATAATAATAATAATAATAATGTATGCTCATTTGTTTATGTTTGTTTAACGGAACATGAAGAAAGTTTACTTTCATAACAAATGAATACATTTTGTAAATATGTCTGACCGCGATATATAGTATTCCAATCGCTAATGGCTAAAGACGTACTATGTGATGCTGTGGATCTGCAGCCTCAAGCAACCGCCCTTCACAATGCAAACCCCAAGCCCAATCAACTAAACTACTCCTCAGATCTTCCAAAACGTTTATCAGATCTGCATCAATCAATCAATCAACCCCACCCGTTTTCACAAATGATAGGCGTTTTCAATCCTATTTTCGGATCTTGGCTATTCTGTTGTTAAATAACGATGGCAATTGCCACAGGTCACGGATCTATTAATTATTCAGAAAGCAAAAGGAACGATCATCCCGATAATAATCATCGCCAAGATCAACGTAATGAAGGTATTCCCAACAAATCCCATCCTAATTTTCGTGAGGAACATAAGTCGTTTTCATCAATCTTTGTCTCTAATATCCCATGGAATGCGTCGGTCCAAGATCTTAGGGATATTTGTAAAAAATGGGGTGTAGTGATCGATGTTTACATAGCAACAAAGAGATCCAAATCAGGTCATCGATTTGGTTTTGTACGTTTTATAAACGTTAATGATATCAATCAGTTAGTTTCCAACCTAAGAACGGAATGGATGGGTGGTTTTCATTTATTTGCCGATGTGGCGAAGTATGGTCGAACTTATAATAGACCTGTGGAACGTTCTGGGGACGGCAAACCCAATGTAGGCTCGAAATCTCAATCTGTTCGTATCAACGAAAATGTTTTTCAGTCTTTGAACTCATATGCTAAAGCGGTCCTGGGCAATAAATCAGTGGACATGTCGGGCAAATACGGTACAAGTAATGCTGGAGCAGAATCTGTGGGGGTGTCGGATTGTCACAAGGTACATAAGGATGCGGGTAATGAAGCGGTGATGACTATCTCGGTAGACGATTGTATTGATTTGGATGGTATGGAGCGTAGTATTCTTGCTAAAGTAAAAGATTTAAGTGTCATTTCAGAGCTTCTTAAACATATGTCTTCTGAGGGATTCGATGATGTTGGTCTTAGATATGTTGGGGGACGTTGGGTTTGGTTGGAATTTGACTCTATGGATCAAGTGGAAAGCGTCAAGACTTCAAAGGCGTTAAATGAGATATTTTTGGAGTTCAAAGATGTTTCTCACGATTTTATTCCAGATGAAAGATGTGTTTGGATAGATGTGGTGGGTATGCCATTGGGATCATGGGCTACAGAGGTTTATAAGAAGTTGGGTGGTCGGTGGGGAAGCAGCGTGTTTACGGATATGGTAAGTGATGGACCAATGTCTCACGGGAAGGTTTGTGTCCTTACAGAGTCTTTACATCGTGTGTTAGAGTCCTTTATAGTTTCATATCGTAATCGGAATTATCGTATTATCGCTACTGAGTTTGCATATTGGGCGCCCAATATTGAATCGATGGAGGTCAATTCCGAGTCTAATCCTCTAGAAAGGAAGGACGCAGAGGGTCCTAGTTTGAATGAAAGTTTGGAAAATGAGGAGCATTTGGATGTCGATAGTTGTGATTCAGATTCCCCTAAGAATGTTAATAATGATTCGGTGTCGCCTTCTAGTCGGGTTTTGCGAGAGGAGGATGTTCGTAGGGTGGAAAATGATCTTGTGGACTCCTTTGTAGAAGGCGAGATTCGTGGTGATTCGGTCTGGTTTAATGATGGGTGTATTAAGGGTGGCATGGAAAAGAATTTGGAAGATGATGCTGGCGAGATTCTTGAAGTTCATTCTCAGGGTGATTGTGGTAATGTCACCACTGATGATAATGATCCTTTGCGCAGCAGGTTATTGCATCAAGACAAGTGTCAGGTTACGCCAGTTATTACTCCTGAAAAAGACTCCATCGTTGCGCCTCCATCTACACCCCCGGGTAATGATTTAAATATTGCTGTTGAGTCTGGTTCTTCGTGGCTTGATTATGTTGGTCCTCTAACTAGTGACGAGATTGATTCTGATAAACGATGGAGCTATAGAGACCCCAATGGAAATATACATGGGATGTTCTCTCTCGCGCAACTACGTACGTGGAAAGATTATTTTCCTAGTGATCTTCAGATTTGGAGTTATTATGGCAACGTTAAAGAAGCTATTCTTCTTCATAATGCCTTATCGAGACAAACAAAGGATGCCGGTTAGATCGCTTTTTTGGTTTGTTGCATCGGGTGTTCGGTTTCGTTCATGGGAGTTAGTTCTGTTGGCGCCATGGTGGGATCTTTCTAATTCTAATAGCCTTTGGTTGTTTTGCGAGTTTGTCTCGTTTCGTTAGAGTTTTCTGTTCCTTTTCGTTCTTTGTTTGTTGGATCGTTTTTGCGTGTATCGTCTGCTAGTTTCTTTCTAGCCTTTTTAATTAAAATTCATTTGCCGTTCAAAAAAAAAAAAAAAAAAAAGACGTACTATGTAGAGCGTAGGTCATGGGTTCAAATTATAAACCATATTCCCGTGACCTTTTTAAAAATGGTATTACGTGATCTACTTCTACCATATATGTTGCCGAGTGAAAATAAGCTTTTTTTTTTTTTTTTTTTTTTTTTTTTTTTTTTTTTTTTTTTTTTTAGTGTGTGTGTTTATTTAAGTGTTCGTGTTAATTGTAATTTTGGGTAACAGTTAGGGTTATTAGACACAAAAGTTACTAAACTTTGCAAAAAAGTGCGATTTGGTTATTATTGTTTTTTTGGTTACAAAGAGGTAACTTAAGTAAACGGGTTTATCATTTGGGTTACTAAAAGATTAAACATGTTACATAAATGTTACTGCGAGGGTGGGCAACCGGCTGATTACCGGTTCCCCTTGTCCACGTCAGCACCATAGTTTAAAATGTTACAAGGAAGTTACTATAGTTTACGGCTTTATTAAATAGGTTACTAAACCTTAACAAAAAGTTACTATGCGTTTTTTTTTCTTTTTTTTTTCTTTTTTTTTTTCATTTTTTTGTAATTTTTATTATTATTATTTTTTTATTTTTACATTTTTCTCCTTCGCATATCTTTGTATATTTTCGTACATTTCTATCCGTTTTTATACGTTTATGTACGTTTTCTCTCTTGTCGTACGTTTTCTCCAGTTTCATACGTTTTTGTCCATTTTTGTACGTTTTCATCTGTTTTTCGTATATTTTCATACGTTTTCATAGGTTTTCATAATTTTTTATTACATTTGTGTGCGCATTTATACGCTTGTATGCGAAAACGTAAGAAAAACATACGAAAACGTAATAAGCTGGGCGAAAAGATATAAAAACGGACAAAAACATATAAAAGCGAAAAAAACGTAAGAAAAACGGACAAAAACGTATGAAAACGAAAAAAAACGTAAGAAAAACAGACAAAACGTAAGAAAAACGGATGAAAGTGTAAGAAAATGGGCGAAAACGTATAAAAACGAACGAAAACGTATAAAAATGTATGAAAACGGAAAACCCGTAAGAAAAACGGTAAAAAAACGTAAGAAAAACGGACAAAAATGTATGAAAACCAAATTTTGAGTTATGTATAAACGTCGTTAGGATAAAGGACTAACAGTGCAAATGTTTGTTGCAAACGGTCGTTAGCTAACGGAAAAAACTAACGACAGTTAGTCTGAGGGACTATTTTTGAAATTAACGGAAAAAAAAACCTGTAGTAGAAGGTTAAAACATACAGAGTAATTTATATAACCGGTGACCAAATTTGAGTAACCTCTTTGTAACCAAAAAAACTTTAGTAACCAAATCGCACTTTTTGGCAAACTTTAGTAACTTTTGTGTCTAATATCTCTAAGAGTTAAAAGAACACTACAAAGTCCAACGACAGTTTAGAAGCCAACGAGGGTTTCCTTTTTGAAATGAAAATGGTAACGACACAACATGAACTAAAATCCTGGCTTTGCCTGTGCTTGTATTGTGTATTCAAAAATCTCCAATGTTTTTTGTTTGAAAATTATGTTATTTATAATCAATATTAACATAGTGAGATTATAAGGTTTCTTTGTATGATCGAAACGAGTTCCAACATGTTTGAGCAGTTTAGCATAGAATATTTAACAATACGCTGATGATTTTGTTATCATCTATAGTATTTCAACCATTTTTTACGATGTATATATACATTTGATCACGAGTCACAAATTTTATCTTTCTTTTTAGAAACAAATATTGAACTGCTTTCATTTGAAATGCTTGTTGAACAAGTATTATGAAACTGCTCCGGCATTTTCTTATAAAATTACCCATATACCTTTAAAAATAACGCTCAGTTTTTATTTTATTTTAATGTGTATATACTCTTTTTGATAATTTTACATTTTATAATTATAGCTAGAGGTGACCAAAACCCGGATCTGCAGAAAACCGGAACCGGATCCAAACCGGATCCGGATAAGAGTCAAAGTCAAGGAACCGGATCGGATATTTCCGGATCCGGCCCCCAAAAAAACCCAGACCGGTATCACCGGTTCCGGTTTGGAACCGAACCGGATCGGATCCTAGGAACTGGTCAAACCGGATCCCAAGAACCGGTCAACGTGGTAGTATCCAAATTTTATGCAGTATCCAAATTTTGTTTACAAACTAGAACTAGGGGTGTTCATGGATCGGGTAATATCCACAATAACCGAAAACCGAAACGAACCGAACCGAAAAAATCGAACCGAATTCGTAACCGAACCGAACTAAATATTCGATTATCGGTTTGGATATGGGTTTGGCAATGAAAACCGAAAACCGAAAATATATAAATATATATTTTTTTTATGTATTTATATATAAAAATAATCACTAAAAGTATTTTTTAGTATAAATATAATATTATTTAAGCTTGAAAAAAAATTGTTCTAAAAATATATATAATTAAATGAAAAAATAATTAAAATTATGTAATTCGGGTTATTCGGTTCGGTTTTCAGGTTATATGGGTTTGTTTTCGGTTATTCGGTTCGGTTGAATCTAATTTGAATTCGGTTCGGTTCTGTTTTCGGTTTCCAGAAAAAAAAGATTAATCGAACAAACCGAACCGAATAACCCGATAACCGAACCGATGAACACCCTAGTTCATTTGTTGTGCTCTTTAATATCCGTGGTCTACTTCCTTTGATATTGAACTGGATCTTATAACCTCGTTTAAGCCCAATGTACACAATATTGGGCCTGACTTCTATTTAAATACAGGCTTTAGCCCAAGATAACTTTTCACTGTTTCTTTTTCCTAACATTATCAAGGTGCTTGTGAGTCTAGAACTGAGATAAGTGGGCTTTAAGGCCCAAGTGGCACTTGGTTTGGTTTGCAGTGAAAAAAAATAACGAAGCAAAGTAGCAGTAGGAGAAAATGAAATATATAGCTCACTGTCTTCACAGTGGGCATGTCAAATTTCGGATTTCCGTTTTTTTTTTTTTTTTTTTTCTTCGTCCGCGTTTTTCACACTATAAACTTAATAAACTTCGACTTTTATTAAAAAAAAAAAACTAATAAACGTCACACTTAAAGTACTTGAAACACAAATTTAATACATTTCGACTATTTATTCTTATTCGGTTTCATCTTCATTTTCAAGTTCAACTTGAACGGCGGCCCTTGCGGCGCTTATAGCTTCATCGTAAGCGATTTCTTCTTCGGTAAGATTGATTACATAACCTTCTTGCACCTCGACCTCTTGTAATTGTCTTTCGTAGTCCATCGGTTCTTCAAGTATTGAAACGTCTTGTATACGTTCATTCCCATCCAAATAATCCTTCAAGCAAATACACATCTCCAAAGATAAAGGTGTGAGTTTTGTTCTTCTTACCGACAATACCCTTCCACTAGTAGAAAAAGCGGATTCCGAAGTAACGGTTGAAGCTTGTACGCTTAGTAAATCCCGGGCCATTGCGGCTAGAACGGGAAATTGAGATTCCCTTTGTTTCCACCAATTCAAAACATCAAATTTCTTGAACTCTTCGGGTGTGATAGTGTTTAACCAATCGGTTCCCGTATATCTCCCATATTCGTTGCTCGTTAAATTGTCACTCCTAGCCCGTTTACCGCTTTCTTGTCTTAAATTTGAAAACAAGTCCAAATCCGGATCCACGGTTGAAGACGAAGACCACATACTTGGCACCGAACTCATTCCCACATTTGTTGCACCATATTTCTCAAAATAAACATCATATAAACGTTTGAAATTATTTTTAAACGATGATTGTGCATTTTTTACATAAAAAGGGTCTATTTGGTTCAAATCCAAGTCTTCGCCAATCTTTTTGATAAGATATTCCACCCCGCTAATGTTAAAACATGGGTTTATTGCGGCGGCGCAAGTAATTACCGGTGGAATTTCTTGAAAATATTTTTAAGCTATTCTTTCATCGGTACAACCATATTAGCAAAACGTGGACCATCATATTCGTATGCTCCTAATTTTCTACACATCACATAAAGTTTTTTTTGGGTAAAGGGGAGTAATCCTGCACCCTGGTAAATATATTAACCAAAACGTTTAAGTACAATGGATATGAGTGAAATCCCATATCTCAGCCCGTTACATAGGCAAAAAGCTTACATAACAAGATACTTCCTATTTTCTAAACAAGAAAACAAACCACTACTCAAATGATAACATAGGACACAATGAAATAAAATTACTTCCTAATACCTTGAAGCTTGGTGCCATACATGGCATTAAAAGCATCCAAATTCCCTGGAAGATCATAAACCTGGTTCGCATAGTCATCGTAGTCATAGTCATCATAATCATTTTCAAACTCTTGGCCACCACCGAATAGATTTGCAGACTCATCAAATGGGTTAGCAACCACCTCATCTTCAGAATCCGAAACCACGATCTCTCCCACCTTAGAAAAAGGGTTAACTCTCTTAGTAGAAGAGGCGGGCGGAGTACAAGAATCACTAGTTTTAGGAGCCACAACCGACTCCTTCTCTTTCAAATCACTCACAAGGGGTTCTTGTGATGCATTACCTGTCTTAGTAGACTCATCTTCATTAAATTCTATTGTACGACCAGAATCCACATCCTTATTGGTGTCATTAGTAGGAATACCAAAAGCATCTGTATCTTCCATATTAAGAGCATCAAACTAATTAGATGTAGAAATCTTCATTCCACTCGAACTAGCCACATCAGAAGCATTCTTCTTATTGCCATCCACTTTCTTAGGTTCAGGATAAGTATTTTTGGGTCGATACTAAAACTACTTACCCACAACCGGTTTAGTAAACCCTCCATGACCCGGAATTGTATGACCACCTTGCTTTCCTTTCTTCTTGTTATTGACAGTCTTGACACCATCATTAACAGGCATAGTAGGCTGAACAGAAGGCACAACAACTTTAGGACAATCAATAAGAGTATGACAAAAAATCTTACACTTATCACAACGCGGTGGTTTCCACTCGTATTCAACCCGAATCTTCTCAATAGTCGACCCCGTACCATCAAGTAGAGGTATCTCAACAGCAAGGCTATCCCTAAGCACCTTATCCGACTTCACTTCAATCATGCATCTGGCAAAACTACTACGGCCCCACGATTCCTTGCACATTTGGCTAGTAAAAGCATCTAACCTTTTGGGCGTACCAATCAATGTGGCAAGAAGACTAAGGCCATCATCAGAAAACATAGCAAGAGGAACATCATGTAATTTAACCCACACCGGGATATTGGTCAAATCCTCTTTAAGTAAGTTGGTGTTCAATGTCCATGGTTTAAGAATAATAGGTACATTTCTAATCAACCAAGGACCGTTTTCAAGAACATCATCAACACCTTTCTTCGAATTGAACTTAAAGAAGAAGAACCCCTTTGCATTCATCATAACCCTTTGTATACCAAACTTAGCCCACGCATTGCGTACATAATAATCAACAACAGGAAAAGCAAGGCGTTGACCAAGGCAATACCCATAAAGAGTATTCTCAAACCCAGTGTTTACCTCTTCAACCACTTTCATAGGGACAGAAAGATCCACACCATTTGTTTTCATGCTACATTCCATCCTACGAAAGTTAGATGTGTATTTTTTAGGTTCATTAGAAGTAGCACAAGCATATGATGTAGAAGGTTGTTTCAAAGCATCCACGCCAACCTTATCAATACCAACAGCCCCATGTGAATTCATATCAAGCTTTTCAGAACCTTGAGCTTGGTTAGCAGCCCCATCAAGTGAAACCGGATTCACTTGTTTATTCTTTTCCACTAGCGTAGATAATTCAATATCACCATCCTCAGCACTCCACTCAGTAATAATAGGACCAGATGGTACATTCAAAGTGACATTATTAGGGTTCATCATTGAGGCTGAACTCAACTCACCAAAGCTAGTAGTGATTGTAGCCGCGTTAGAAGAATTAGGTTGCGTAGTACAAAGTGAAACCGGCTTCACAAGGTCATCATAAGGGTTCCTAACACTCCTAGCAGCTTCACGAGCTTTAGAACGTTTGAATCGAGCATTCAATTCCTCTAAGTTCACATTAATTGGAGCATTAAGCTCATCAACATCACCACGTAAAGGACCAACTTGACCAACATCAACAGCAGGTTGCGACAAAGTATTAGAACTACCAGCAACATAAACCTTAGACCCACTACTCTTGTTAAAAAACCCTTTTTCCATCTCTCTTTAAACACACAACCATGCCAATCAATCCACACAACCAGCAGGAAACCGACAACAAAGTAAACATGAACAAACAGTGAATGACGATAATGAAAACCCTAACTGAAAAGTTAGGGTTTTAGCAAGAAAGCACCTACATCACATAAAGTTGGTTGAGGACCGAATGACTCGTGGGATAATAAACACCCGATAACATAGTTGTTGCGGTTTTAAAAACTTTGAGTAAATCGGTTATTTTTTGAATAAGACTCCAATTTTCAACCAAAAATGGTACCATATTTTCCCCACGCCTTTGTCTAGCACAAAGCTCATCATGAAAATGTTGTAACGTGTTTTTATGACGTAAAGCACTAAAAAACATGTCATACGTCGAATTCCATCTTGTAGGAACGTCCCAATTTGGTGATAAAAAAATGGAATTCGATTCATGACACAATTTTATATAATCCAAATATCTTGTTGATCCAACTTGAAAAATATCTTGTAACATTTTTCTAAAAGATTCTCTTAAATTAAACATTTGTTGGGTCGCTAGTCCGCTTTGCACAACCAAGTTAATGATGTGTGCAACACATCGACTATGATAAAAAATGCCATCAACAATCGGTCGGTATTTTAGTTTTAGTAATCCTACCGCATCTGTATTATTTGAAGCATTATTGAATGATATTGAAAAAACATTTTCTTCTAATTTAAACATTTTCATAACATATCTCAACATTATACTTAAATTTTCACCCGTGTGCGGATTCGGAAATATTTCAAAACCAATAGTACGTTTCATCATTTGCCAAGTATCGGGGTCAATCCAATGTGCGGTAACACACAAGTACGAACCCGGCAAACCATGACCCGCCGACCAAACATCGGTTGTTAAGTTTACACTAGTTTTTAAAGCATCAAAACCAAGTATTAATTCCTTTTTAACCTTTGTCCAAGATTTAATACAATAACGTTTAAGAGTTTGACGACTTACATGAGTGTAGCATGGTTGAAGCCTTTTTTGAATCAACCTCGTTAACCGAGGGTTGTCGAAGTGGTTGAACGGCAAACCCTCTTAAATCACAAAGTGAGCTAAATCTTGACGAAGCGCCCTCTCGTCATATACTAAAATACTCCCATCTCGTCCCATAACACTTTGTTCCGATGACCCAACGCCTTTTGTTGCTTTACAATGGTGATTCGTGTGCTTCTTCAACTTAGAATTCCCCGATGAAGACATATAAGTGTTACAAGCTTTACAACGAGCCTTTGTTGAACCATCCGAATACTTAACCATTTCGAAATGACACCAAATCTCTTGGTTTCGGGTTGTTGGTTCAATCCCAACTTCCAAAGGTTGGTTTGTAGAACTTTGAGCATGAGAAGCGGTATTGTTTGATGATGTTGGTTGAGATTGAGAAGCTTGGTTTCTTCTAGACATTTTTGATCAAGTTTGTGAGCAATTTTTGAGTATTTTTCTTGAATTTGATTGTTGTGATTCAACCAAAATCATCAATGGTATTTATAGGAATGTTTGGGAGGTTAAAATGGGACAAAAGAGGGACAAACCCGTTGGAAAATGCAGAAAAAACGGTCATATGACCGTCTAGAGGTGAGGGATGATTCTTTTTGTATTTTTTATATTTTATGAAAGCAATTAAAATCTCGGGTATTGGAAGAGTGGGCAGAATTAGTTGCTAGTCAACTAACCCAATAACTAAAGATGCAATCAAAATAAAATAACAGAAATAAAAATAAAGCTAATTAAACTAGTGGTGTGAACAATAATAGGGAGAATTGTGTTTACTTAGGTTTCATTACTCCCTAGATATCTTTTACAGGTTGATAGTTTGTTACAATTGCATGGATGACGGGTTATATTCCTTAATATCAGTCGTGGGGTGGCGTACGTACTTCCCCAACTCTATAAGCTCCTACTTCACTCCTATGTCGAGCCTGCTAAGAAGCTCCTAACATGGGATCATTAGAATTCGCTCATGCATTAAATACACCCATAATAACCTAGTACGCATTGGTTCATGTTTCTTAAGACGTTCAAGCATGTCACCTATGGAAGTCTGCCAGTTTTCTTAAGCCTAACATCGAATACAATCATCCGTAACAACTATAAACAAACAATCAACCCATAATTAACATCTAGGTTTCACTACATCTAAGCAAACACACAAGATATTGATGAGGCGAAAAATGATCCGTTTTTAGGGGGTCATTTAAGCTGGAATTGGAATTTATTTGATCAAATATTGCCCTAAATCGTTCCTTTTGTGATTTTAGGTACTTTTGGAGTGAATTCTGGAAAAGGAAGCATTTTGGACGTTTTTGGAGCATAAAAGTGAAGAAAACGGCAAAGTCTTAATTTTCCTTGCTGGGAACAGTATCTGACGGCGTCAAGAGCATTTTGATGACGGCGTCAAGAGCAAAAGTGATGACGGTCCAGTAGAAATGTGACGGCGTCAAAGCATGGCCGTCAAGAGTAAAAGTGGTGACGACCCAGAACAACATTACACATGACGGCGTCAGATCTGGATCTAGGCAGTCCGAGAATATTATGGGCGGCGGGTTGACGGCGTCAGAAGTTTCTTCTTGACGCCGTCACCTTAGGAAATCTATATATAGTCTTTGTAATTTTCATTCTAAGAGAGGAGAATTTTAGGGTCGACTTGAATAAACCCTAGCACGACTTTTACAGTATTTTCAAGGGTTTTCACCCCTTGAAACCTTTCATGTTCAATTAAGATAAGTATCATTTCAATTCATTCAATATGTCTATGTGTTGTTTGAATATATCTTACGCTTGTCTTGATTTTAACATGCTAGGCTAGATCTTTTGTGTGTTTGCTTAGATGTAATGAAACCTAGATGTTGATTATAGGTTGATTGCTTGTTTATAGTTGTAATGGATGAATGATTTCGATGTTAGGCTTAAGAAAACTGGCAGACTTCCATTGTGTAACTTGCTTGAACGTCTTAAGAAACATGAACCAATGCGTACTAGGTTTTTATGGTTGTATTTAATGCATGAGCGAATTCTAGTGATCCCATGTTAGGAGCTTCTTGCAGGCTCGACATAGGAGTGAAGTAGGAGCTTATAGAGATGGGGAAGTACGTACGCCACCCCACGATTGGTATTAAGGAATATAACCCGTCATCCACGCAACTATAACAAACAATTAACCTGTAAAAGATATCTAGGGAGTAATGAAATCTAAGTAAACACAATTCTCCCATCTATTGTTCACACCACTAGTTTAATTAGCTTTATTTACATTTTTGTTATTTTATTTTGATTGCATCTTAGTTATTGGGTTAGTTGACTAGCAACTAATTCCGCCCACTCTTCCAAAACCCGAGATTTTACTTGCTTTCATAAAAATATAAAAATACAAAAAGAATCATCCCTCACCTCTAGACCTAGTTTTTAGGCTTTCTAATCCTAGCGACAATATTCCTGAGTTGACCGATCAATCCCCCGGTACTTGTCACTATACTATACTACAACGATCAGGTACACTTCCTGGTGGGGGTTGTAATCTTCTCGAGATCCCTCGAGAGGTAAAGCCTGGTGCAATTCCCACGCATCAAGTTTTTGGCGCCGCAGCCCGGGGAATAGTTATTGTCTAGGTTAGAATTTTTTTTATTAGGTCTACTTGCTAGATTCATTTCTAGTAAATTTTATTTTTATTTTTAGGTTTTCTTTAGTCTATCTTATTTCTTCGTGTCTTTGTTCGTAATCCTTACCATCCGACATCATGGAAGGTGGTAACATCTTTGAACCCATCAACCCACCACAACAAGACCACCAACAAAACCCACCACTAGCAAACCAACCTCTTAGGCCCCGAACCCTAGGAGAGTATTCCCGACCTAGCCACCAAGGCCAAGGAGCCAATGTGTCCCCCTTGCGATCCGACACCATCCGGTTGGTGCAAAGCGGATGTGCATTCCATGGACTTCGTTCCGAAGATCCTAATCAACATCTCAAGGATTTCCTTAAAATCATAGATTCTATAGACCTTGATGTTACAACTAGAGAGACGACCCGATTACGCCTATTCCAATTCTCTCTACTTGATCAAGCTAGTCAATGGCTTGAACGTTTACCCGCGGGATCCATCACCTCATGGGATGATCTCACCACTCGTTTCCTTGCTCAATTTTTCCCACCGGGGAGAACTACCAAGCTTAGAAATGATATCTTGATGTTCCAACAACGTCAAGGTGAAACTCTATACGAAGCATGGACTCGATACAAGGACTTACTCCGAAAAGTCCCTCATCATGGCATTGAACCATGGTTCTAGATTCAAATCTTTTACGACAAAGTTAATTATCAAACGAGAAGGGCTATAGATTACGCAGCCAATGGCAGGCTAAATAGACTTAGCATTGATGAATGCTGGAGAGTTCTTGAGGGGTTAGCAGAATACGAAGAAGAAGGATGGGAGGATCCGATGTTTTCAAGTAATGGAAGTCTTGATTACGTAAACGCTACCCAAGAACAGTTATTGGTAAATATTGAGAAGCAGGTTAAGGGTTTGATGAGAGCTGAAATGCCTGCGGCTGAAACCGCAAGGAGTCCTGATGTGCGTGTGAGTGCGATTAACAAATATAATTTTCCTGAACGTTCTTGACAAGAGGAGTTCGAAGGGATAATGGTAACCTTCATGAACAATCAGGAAAAGCAAATTCGGCTCTTAGAAGCACGCATAGAAAGCACTCGTAATGCTTTTATGGACTTAGCAGACAAATTCATATCAAGAATTAAGGAAAAGATTAAGGAAAAATCCACACTAAGAAAAATCGAAAAAATCTTTGAGGTCCCAATCCCTTTGGTGTGTGACAAAGAGGATAATGAGAAATCCTTTTCAAGTACTTCACCGTCAGTTACCCCTTACTGCTGTGAGCATCCTCAGGAGGAAAAGAACTTGCAATTTCATAACATCTTCGTTGGAAGCTTGCAAACTACGCTCCCCAATCTGTACACGAGCCGTTCCTTCAGTTTTAAACCTGGTGTGAAGAGGTTGCACCTCAAAAACACCGCAACTTTGGGATCCTCTATGGAACAACTCCTCTTCATACCCACCGTTGACCAATGCGAAGATCACAACTTAACTGGAACTTTGCTCACCCCCTTTGATAACCACGCCTCTCTCCGTGACAGTAACAAATTGTTTGACCCTGGTGGACTCTACTAACGGGATGGCTACTCATAGTTTTCACTTGTGATTAGCTATTTACATTAGTGCAGGGACTGAATTTAAAAATGCCACTTAGAGTTCACAATATGGGCATCTGACGGCGTCAGATTTTTCTCTTGACGCCGTCACCTCGCATTCTCAGCAATAATAACCCCATTTCCATCACTTTCAACTCATACCCCACAAATCACACCCAAGTGCTTCTCCACCTCCGAATCTCCAAGATCCAATCCGACATCTTCCGTGACAAATCTCCATGTGGTAAGTAGTTTTTCTTTATCCTTTTTCGTTTAATTATCCTTAGAACCTACCAATTTTGAAAACCCCCATCATTCGAAACCCTATCATTGATCCATCTTTAAAGATCATAATGCCTTTCCTTAGGTGTTTTGTAATCATGAGTTTACCATTAGGTGATAGTGGTTGATTCGAATCATGAGTTAATTGCGGAAAAATCTTTCACACCACGGATTCTTTGACCCCCCACCCATGTTTTTTGCATAAAGGAGTGTTTGGGTCATGGATTTAGAGTTTGAAAATTGATTTTTCCCTCGTAATTGCATGGATGAATTTTTGCTGGGTCTGACGGCATCAGGTTTCCCTTCCTGACGGTGTCAGATGTGTCTGACAGCATGAATTTGTAAAACTCTCATTCTAACCATTTTCGTTCCATTATATATTTTTCCAGGAAAATGAGCAAACGATCACGACAACACCGAGGGAGCTCGTCTAGATCCCAACGTGTAAACTATGGGGACTTGGTCCATAGTTGGAGTGAGTTCGATAATGACGCCGCTACAACCAAGTACGCGGAACTCGTATATCACCACATCGATGCTGGGGCTGTGATCGATTGGGAGTTTCTGAGGTCCCAAGGTCTTGAGGGTGACTTCTTGGGGAGGATCCAAACTGACGGATTCACGGGTCCTCAATGGGAGAGATTGTTCAGGATGAGGGAGACAGTTTACAGTGAGTTGGTTAGGGAGTTCTTTGCGACTTTTCGCTTTGATTTGGCTGAGGCCAGGACAGATATGGGAGGCACCACCATTTACTTTAGATTGGGGGGAGAGCTTCGATCATGCTCGGTTACTGAGTTTGGGTGGAGGTTAGGTTTGTATACTCGGGAGGAGGCTGTTGAGGGGGGTTTCATGCAGAGGTTGTTGAATGGGGAGACGATGAGGAACGAATTGAGGTGTGCCATGTTTTAGCCGAATATTGGGAACGGGGTGTACACCTCAACTACTGGGGCGGCCTCAATCAGGGACCCCATGATCAGGTTAGCCCACAGGTGCATCACCTACAGCTTGTCGGGGCGTCATGGCACCACTCACCGTGTCACTGCTTCAGATCTGTTCTACCTATACACCATGTTTTCAGCGGATGTATACTGTAACATCCCATTTTGGGTAGCGAGCTATCTGAAGACTAGTGTGGGGGAGAGGGACATTGACAAGGTGTATGGGGGGATGTTCGTGACCCGTTTGGCTCGATCTTATGGGGTACTTGTTCCTGAGATCATGGGGTACCTGAGCGACTGTGGGGCTTGTAGGGTGGTGAGGGCTAAGTCCCTCAAGCAGATGAGCATTGTGATGGAGCTGGGGGATGGGTCCTATACCTGGTACATTGCGGGAGGACCTGCGGCTGCTGAGGATGATGATGATGATGATGATGATGATGATGATGATGATGATGATGATAAGGGAGTTCCCCAGCAGCCACATTACGGGGATTATGAGGTTGGGTCTGCAGATTATTACCGACACATGTGTCGGGGAGACTGGCAGGCACACCAGGGGGCCTGGATGTGTCAGGTAGACGCATGGCGGACCACCGCTGACCAACGTTTTGATTGGATGTAAGATCACACCATCCGCCAGATGCAGCACCTCTCCACCCATGATCAGATCGAGCCCCAGCTACAGATCGACCCATTCCCCGGTCGTGAGATGGACCACCCTCCCTATCGGTTCACCGGGTACCTCCCTCATGGATATGACTACCGTTATGGTCCCCCTCCCCAATGATTTGTCTTGATGGTTGTGATTTCTGAACAATTTATTCATGGTTGTGTAATTTGAAATAATTTGGATTGTAATAGCTTAAGGTATGGCCTCTGTTGGCCCTGGATAATTTTTATTTTTATTTTCATGTTGGATTTTAATATTATGGGTTGCCTTTGGTTTCATTTTTCAATTTGTGTGATTTTTATTTGTTTGACTGTTATTTGTTTCCGTATGCATGCTTTATTTTTATTGTTGGTAGATCATGTTTCAAAAACTAAAATGGTGAAAATACTTTATTTTGTCATTTGGCTTAGTCTTAACTTCATCCAAAGGTATTTCGCAAACGATAAGTGTAAGGGGAAACCCCAAATATGTTTTTAAGAAACAAAATCGATCATGATTCTCCACAATATTAAATGGACATGTATATTCGTATTTGTTAGAGTCAAATGCTTGTATCGAGTCATAATGATGTTTTGCAGGATTTTCCAGGAAGTAGGACATAAGTTTTCCAGAAATTTTCTGGAAACTTAACATAAAGATTTATGCAGGTCACTTCTGACGGCGTCAGGAAGAAATTCCTGACGGCTTCATGTGTAAAATTCTGGAAATTTTGCTAGTTTTGTTTTTCTAACGGAGTCTTAAAGTTTTTGTTGAATCTTTAGTTTTATAAACTCCAGGAAATCTGCAAACATTCATTCCACAAGCATTATATCTTACTTTGTTTTCTAGGATTTGTTAGCATATATAGATTGCCGCCGATTTTACGCGAGGTTGCCTTGTTTGTTTTCTCAGGTTTATAGGTTATGTATGACAAGAAGATGATTTATATTCTTGAAGGGAAGCTTTGATTGTTCATTTTCTTGGAGGAGGATCTAACCTTGTTACCACACTATCCATACCGAGCGAATCAGGGGAGTATTTGATTTCATTCTTTTACCTATTTCACTTTTACATTCTTTAATTGAACATTGGGGACAATGTTCATCCTAAGTGTAAGGGGAGGGTAAATGATGATACCTTATAGATAAACTTGCACTTGAATTTGTGTGTCTGATGGTAGGTGTGTAATAAAACTATGAGAAATACTTGTTAGTGTAATTTTAGCGCCAAATTTAAATTTTTTTACAACATTTAGGAGTGAAACTTCAGCCTTAGCAAGCGTCTCATGGATAGGAGTTGTATGACTAGCACAAAACCGTACCATTCAGAAAAATTTTCCACCCAAATATGTGAGGTTCGCCTTTAGATTTGATAGGAAAATCATTTACTATTAGTGCTTATAAGTGTACCGGTAGCATTTAGATTCTAGAACTTGCGTTAGTGATGCATCCCGAGACCGCTAGTGAGACTACATTCGTGTAGTAGGATTTACTAAATGATAAGAGGCATTAGGATCACCCTTGTGTTAAACCCGTATCATAATTACTTAACCATTTAAGTCATATTACTTGGCTAGTTAAGTCTACTAATTTTTCCCACACCTTAGCGTTGTACTCATTTTTAGTACACGAAACCCCTAGTACACCCCTCCGAGCCTATCTTTTCGTTTCTAACTTTAAGCATCTTACTTAAAGGAAGAATTTGTTACAACCCACTTAAATGTACACCCAAATCGCCTTAGCCTTCCGTGTATGCACTCATCTTTAGTGCATTATTGTTATTTGTTTAAACCCTTAGTTAATTATCTAATTGATTACATGGTTGCTAAGTCGAGTCATATCCTTGTACATATTGTTTTGGGACGATTGGGACTCATGGGTAAAGTACTTGTGTTTTGGAGTAATGGGGAAGAACATCATATTACCACCCCCATATGTGCATTAATCTTAAAAGTACTCCAAGTGTTTTGATTATCTTAATTCGAGTCATTAGATTAGTTTATTGTAAAGTATGTAAAAATTTAAGTAAGGGGAATGTTCATTCCCTATGATGTATTATTTTGGATGGTAGGGTAAGAGTGTATGCAAAAAAAAAAAAAAAAAAAAAAAAAAAAAAAAAAAAAAAAAACATACGGACTACCATCCCGTTTTATTCTATGTTTGTTTTATGTTTTTGTTATTTTTCATTTGTTTGCTTAAGTCGAGTCTAGTCTTGGCTTAGCAACGCCATATTGTACATGTAATTAACCAAGATGATTAACTCGCCACCAGTAAAGATTGCTTTTATCCAACAAAACCGTGTATTCCATATCCCTACACCTAACGTTATAACCCTTTAAAAGACCTCTTTGATAGTTTATCCTAGGTGCTTACGCCATGTGGTGGAGGTTTGATCCTTTCCCAAGCCTATGGTAATCTATTTTGCTATGACAGGTAGTGAGAGATGTTTTCCATTTCCGTATTGTGATATATACTTTATTACACCCGAGAGATGTGAGTATCTAAACACTATTTGTGAGGTGCTAGTGTATGACCTCCGTGCTTGTCTTTGGTCTTTAGTGGAACGATTATTTGTTGTAATTACTTTTATATTAGTGTTAAATGACCCCTAACTTGTATTTTGATTAGAATAAAAGCGCATTTGCTTGAGGACAAGCAAATCTCAAGTGAAAAGGTATATGATGAGGCGAAAAATGATCCATTTTTAGGGGGTCATTTAAGCCGGAATTGGAATTTATTTGATCAAATATTGCCCAAAATCGTTCCTTTTGTGATTTTAGGTACTTTGGGAGTGAAATCTGGAAAAGAAGGCATTTTGGACGTTTTTGGAGCATAAAAGTGAAGAAAACGGCAAAGTCTTAATTTTCCTTGCTGGGAACAGTACCTGACGGCGTCAAGAGCATTTTGATGACGGCGTCAAGAGCAAAAGTGATGACGGTCCAGTAGAAATGTGACGGCGTCAAAGCATGGCCGTCAAGAGTAAAAGTGGTGACGGCCCAGAACAACATTACACATGACGACGTCAGATCTGGATCTAGGCAGTCCGAGAATATTATGGGCGGCGGGTTGACGACGTCAGAAGTTTCTTCTTGACGCCGTCACCTTAGGAAATCTATATATAGTCTTTGTAATTTTCATTCTAAGAGAGGAGAATTTTAGGTTCGACTTGAATAAACCCTAGCACGACTTTTACAGTATTTTCAAGGGTTTTCACCCCTTGAAACCTTTCATGTTCAATTAAGATAAGTATCTTTTCAATCCATTCAATATGTCTATGTGTTGTTTGAATATATCTTATGCTTGTCTTGATTTTAACATGCTAGGCTAGATCTTTTGTGTGTTTGCTTAGATGTAATGAAACCTAGATGTTGATTATAGGTTGATTGTTTGTTTATAGTTGTAATGGATGAATGATTTCGATGTTAGGCTTAAGAAAACTGGCAGACTTCCATTGTGTAACTTGCTTGAACGTCTTAAGAAACATGAACAAATGCATACTAGGTTTTTATGGTTGTATTTAATGCATGAGCGAATTCTAGTGATCCCATGTTAGGATCTTCTTGCAGGCTCGACATAGGAGTGAAGTAGGAGCTTATAGAGATAGGGAAGTACGTACGCCACCCCACGATTGGTATTAAGGAATATAACCCGTCATCCACGCAACTGTAACAAACAATTAACCTGTAAAAGATATCTAGGGAGTAATGAAATCTAAGTAAACACAATTCTCCCATCTATTGTTCACACCACTAGTTTAATTAGCTTTATTTATATTTTTGTTATTTTATTTTGATTGCATCTTAGTTATTGGGTTAGTTGACTAGCAACTAATTCCGCCCACTCTTCCAAAACACGAGATTTTACTTGCTTTCATAAAAATATAAAAATACAAAAAGAATCATCCCTCACCTCTAGACCTAGTTTTTAGGCTTTCTAATCCTAGCGACACTATTCCTGAGTTGAACGATCTATCCCCCGGTACTTGTCACTATACTATACTACAACGATCAGGTACACTGCCTGGTGGGGGTTGTAAGCTTCTCGAGATCCCTCGATAGGTAAAGCCTGGTGCAATTCCCACGCATCAGAGATCTAGCCTAGCATGTTGAATTCAAGACAAGCATAAGGTATATTCAAGCAACACATAGACATATTGATTGAATTGAAAGAGTACTTATCTCAATTGAACATGAAAGGTTTCAAAGGGTAAAAGCCCTTGAAAGAACAGTAAAATTCGTGCTAGGGTTTCTCCAAAGTTACACCCTACTTGTCCCTCTCTAATGAATGAAAATTGCAAAACTATATATAGATTTTACAGGGTGACAGCGTCAAGAAGGAATTTCTGACGCCGTCAACTCGCCGCCCATATTGATATCGGATTGCCTAGATCCAGATTTGATGCCGTCATGTGTACTTCTACTCTGGGCCGTCACATGTATTTGGACCATGACGGCCTATGGTGACGCCGTCATGCCCATAGTGTAAAACTCTTCTGGATCGTCACGGACTTTATCCACTTTCACCTCTTGTATTACAATTGTCGCCGTCATTAAGGATCGTGTGATGCCGTTAGGTACTGTTCCCAGCAAGGAAAATTAAGACTTTGCCGTTTTCTTCACTTTTATGCTCCAAAAACGTCCAAAATGCTTCCTTTTCCAGAATTCATTCCAAAAGTACTTAAAATGACAAAAGGAACGATTTAGGGAAATATTTGATCAAATAAATTCGAATCCAGGCTAAAATGACCCCTAAAAACGGTTAATTTTCCGCCTCATCAAATACCTTTACACTTGAGATTTGCTTGTCCTCAAGCAAATGCGCTTTTATTCTAATCAAAATACAAGTTAGGGGTAATTTAACACTAATATAAAAGTAATTACAACAAGTAATCGTTCCACTAAAGACCAAAGATAAGCACGGAGGTCATACACTAGCACCTCACAAATAGTGTTTAGATACTCACATCTCTCGGGTGTAATAAAGTATATATCACAATATGGAAATGGGAAACATCTTTCACTACCTGTCATAGCAAAATAGATTACCATAGGCTTGGGAAAGGATCAAACCTCCACCACATGGCGTAAGCACCTAGGATAAACTATCAAAGAGGTCTTTTAAAGGGTTATAACGATAGGTGTAGGGATATGGAATACACGGTTTTGTTGGATAAAGGCAATCTTTACTGGTGGCGAGTTAATCATCTTGGTTAATTACATGTACAATATGGCGTTGTGATGAGGCGAAAAATGAACCACTTTTAGGGGGTCATTTAAGCCCGGAATTGAATTTATTTGATCAAATATTGCCCTAAATCGTTCTTTTTGTGATTTTAGGTACTTTGGGAGTGAAATCTGGAAAAGAAGGCATTTTGGACGTTTTTGGAGCATAAAAGTGAAGAAAACGGCAAAGTCTCAATTTTCCAAGCTGGGAACAGTAGGTGACGGCGTCAAGAAGAAAATCTTGACGGCGTCAAGAGTAATTTCCATGACGACCCAGTACAGAAATGATGGCGTCACAAGGAAGAGCGTCAAGAGTAAAATGCATGACGGCCTGGAAATACACAACACTTGACGGCGTCAGAAGTAGATCAAGGCAGTCCGAGAAGTATTTTGGCGGCGAGATGACGGCGTCACCAATTTGGTCTTGACGCCGTCAGACCCTATTTCCTGTATATAGTTTTATAATTTTTACACATTAGAGGAGGAAGTTTTGGAGAAACCCTAAGGCCAAACTTAGTACGAATTTTACAGGTTTTTCAAGGGTTCTCAGCCCTTGAACCCTTTCATGTGTAATTGAGATAAGTGTTCTTTTAATTCAATGAATATGTCTATGTGTTGGTTGTCTATATCTTGTTCTTGTCTCAATTCCATCATGCTAGGCTAGATCTATCTTGTGTTTGCTTAGATCTAATGAAACCTAGATGTTAATTATGTGTTGATTACTTGTTTATGGTTGTATTGGATGAATGATTTCGATGTTAGGCTTAAGAAAACTGGCAGATCTCCAAATGGTAACATGCTTGAACGTCTTAGGAAACATGAACTGACGTGCACTAGGTTTTATTGGTTGTATTTAATGCATGAGTAAATTCTAATGATCCCATGTTAGGAGCTTCTTAGCCGACTCGACATAGGAGTGAAGTAGGCACTCACAGGATTGGGGAATTAAGTGCGCCACCCCATGAATGGTATTAAGGAATACAATCCGTCATCCACGCAACTATAACAAGTGATTAATGTGTAAAAGATGTCTAGGGAGTAGTGAAATCTAAGTAAACACATTTTCTCCACATATTGCTCGCAACCTTAGTATAATTTAGTTTATTTTCATTTCTAGTATTTACTTTTAATTGCATCTTTAGTATTGGGTTAGTTGACTAGCAACTAATTCCGCCCAAATCCTTCAAACCCGAGATTTTACTTGCTTTCTAAAAAATAAAAAAATAAAAAAATAATCATCTCTCATCTTTAGCACTAGTAATTAGGTTTTCTAATCCTAGCGACACTATTCCTAGCTGAACGATCAATCCTGGTGGGGGTTGTCACTATACTATACTATAACGATCAGGTACACTGCCTGGTGGGGGTTGTAAGCTTCTCAAGATCCCTTGAGAGGTAAAGCCTGGTGCGATTCCCACGTATCACGTTGCTAAGCCAAGACTAGACTCGACTTAAGCTAATGAATTAAAAATAACAAAAACATGAAACAAACATAAAATGAAACGGGATGGTAGTCCGTATGTTTTTTCTCTTTTCTTTTTTTTCTCTCTCTCTCTCTCTCTCTCTATATATATATATATATATATATATATATATATATATATATATATATATATATATATATATATATATATATATATTGTTGGGAATTAAACTAATGCTGTTGGAGTTCCCACTGCTGGAAGAATACACTAGCAGTGGAAACTACATTACCACTGCTAGTGCATATAGTTACCACTGCTTAGTTTATAACTGATATAGATAAGTATAGAAAAGATCTTGTGAATATCTTATTTATTTATCATTATACTTATCTTGTAAAGGACTCCTTGTGTCCTATAAAAGGAGATCCTAGGATTAGGGTTTCATATATCAGTTGTCAATATATCTTTCTAATACGTTTTCTTAAGAGCTTCAAGGTGTAACCCTAGTGATATCATAGATCACTCGTATTATTATCATTAATAATATTGGAGCTATTTGTTTTGTTACATACATTGTTCATACATACAATTGTTTCATTTACAATCAATCTTCTAAGTATCATTAAGTAGATTCCGCATACTTAGTGGTATCACTCAAAGTATCATTATTAACACAAGTTCAAGGTGTTCACGATCTAACAAGTGGTATCAGAGCAAGGCTTTTGATATTTTGATTTAGAAGACCCTAAAGTTCACTCAGAAGAATCAATGGAGACAGAAACCAGAGTGAGCTTTAATTGGAGCTTTATGACTCAGGATGGAGAAGATAATTCAAAATCTGCAATGCTTGCTACTGAGCATGCACTCATGGCTTTCTCTGACACTGAGGTACATACTAATAATGCTTGTTCTAAAAACTATAAGGCCTTAAAAGAGTATGAGAACCTAAAAGCACAATATGATGCACAAATGCTAGAGTTACATCATACTAATTATAACTTAGCAAATCATAAAAGAGGTCTAGGTGTTTTAGAAAAACAGTTAGAGCATTATAGGGCAAATGAATCTAAGTTCAATGATGACATTGCTGTTTTAAAAAGAGACTTAGATTTTTATGTTGAAGTGAATAAAGCTCTTAGGGAAGAGATTGAAAAGGTTAAGAAGGCTAGTGAGAATATTCAGATAACTAATCAAACACTAGACCACCAATCTAAGAGCATTAGCAAAATTTGGGAAGCTCAAGTTATGAGCAAAGCCAAATCAGGTCTGGGATACAAATCAGTTCCACCACCTCTAAGAGGTGTTCCAGCACCTCCTGGCATTGACCTAGCTCACACAGGTTTAGAAGAGTTTCAGGATCTACCTATGACCTATGGACCAAAATTTGTTAAACCAGTTGAAACTGAAAAGGTTCAGGTTGAGGTTGAGACTTTTGATAGTGCTAGTGACTCATCTCTTAAAGATGAATGTTTAAATGTTGAGTCTAAATCTAGTGTTCCTAAAAATGTTAGAGTAGAGGAAAGAAAAAGTATTCCTGAAGTAGTCAAAGAGAAGCCTAGGACACAGTCAAATTACACTAGGCCTACTACTAGATATGCTGAGATGTACAGGTCACAACCTAGAGGTAACCAAAGAAATTGGAATAATATGAAATCCCAACAGCTAGGTAGTGATTTTGTGATGTTGAATAAAGCATGTTTTGTATGTGGTAGTTTTGATCATTTGTCTGCATATTGTGAATACAACCCATGGAAAAAGGTAACTTCAAGGGGTACAAGGGTATTTGAAACCAAACAACCTAGAGTGAACAATTATGCTTCAAATCAAACTCACTCTAATATTAATATGATACCCAGAGTTGTCAGGATAAGATCTGGCACTAAACCTCTTTATCCTGCTAGGCCAAACAAGACTCTTTACCCCAAGCAAACTGTTCCAAGTGCTAAACCAAGATTTTTAAATCAAGCACAAACAGTTAAACATGCCTTTTTCAATAAAACAGCTAAGCAAAATAAAAAATGGGAACCTAAGGTTTCAACTGCTATGCCAGCAGTTCCCACTGGTAGGCCAAAAGTTTCTACTAATAGGCAAAAGAAAGCTGTTAAGGGTAATGGCATGAAAGCTACAACACAATGGGTTTGGAGACCAATAACAGGTGACAAAGCATCTATGGTTTTAAAGAAACACACTTATATTGATGCAAGAGGGAGAGTCAAGTCAGTAATGGCTTGGGTTTCCAATGTTTAGTTGTCTGTTATAGTATGTTTTGTTAGTCATATTCATTATTGTTAAAAGGAAAATATTTTGTCTTTTCTTGGTTTTGGACTAACAAATGCAGGTTGATAAAGCAAATGATTTGGAGCTATCAGATTGCTTGATATGTGAATTGGACTGTATGCTGATATAGAGTTTGGAGTGTGTGAACTGGACACACAACAAATGGTAATTGGTTCACCATGTCTAACCCACACCAAGAACCAACTAGTCCAGAGCAAACGGTTTCTGGTAAAGACTCATCAAATCCGTTCATGGTTGATAGTTTACCAAAAACTATATGGTTATCAACTCACCATATTCTGTATGATCAAGAGTTGGCTAGTCCATAGCAAACGGCTCATGGTAAAGACATATCAAATCTGTTGATAGCTGATAGTTTGCTAAAAACTATGAAAGAGCATTTTATTTTACTTTTGTATTTCCACTGCTCTTAGAAATTTTTGTGAAAAAGTTTCCACTGATGGCTCACAGTTTCCACTGATAGTGAAAAATTTTCAACTGTTGAACTAACCGTTGCAATTACTGTATCAGTAACTAATCTTTAATATGTGTAGATACAGGACATGACAGTGATAACATCATTCAGATCTCTACCATGGCAACACCTAATGTGTCTCATCCTTTTGGATTGGATACAGATGGTGGAATCCCAAGCCAAATTATGATATTGGGTGGTTCAGAAGTACTTCCTAGTCCAACTAGGGGAGAAACTGAATCTATGCTCCATGATGCACCTCTCCCAGAAGTTAACACATCTGGAAGTGCTGAGGGTAGTTTGCAAATAAAGGAATTGATGGAACTGTGTACCAAATTATCATAAAAGGTGGATACTCTTGAAGAATATATTGCTGCAACAAAGAAACTGTATGGAAATGTTTAAACAAAATTGATTCAGAAGGAGAAAATGTTGCATGATAAAGTCAAGAATTTGAAAGTAAAGAGGAGAGTAAACACAGTGGAATCTTCAAGTTCTTTTGAATTTTATCTGATTGTGATGATTTTGGTGGTGATTCTCCCAAACAGGGGAGGAAAAATGATGATAAGGTTCAGGGGAGGATTGCTCTCAGGTCAAAGAAACTCAATTTATTCTGCTGATAGAATATCAGTTTCTACTGATGGTATCATGATTGAAGCAGAAGAAGAAAGACCACCAATGAAGGATGGACAGCTGCTCAGTTGAAAGGAAAAGCTAATGAAGAAATAGAAAGGTTGTACTATAGTGCATACAGAAGAGTTCATAAGTTTGAAAGATGAGAACTGCATGATCGATAAGATATGTGTTTTGGAAGAATCCCCCCAACATCAAGGAGGAAGTTTAATTCAAGAAACTTGTGGATTTGCAGAGGAATCACAAGTTTAGGGGAGGATTGTTGGGAATTAAACTAATGCTGTTGGAGTTCCCACTGCTGGAAGAATACACTAGCAGTGGAAACTACATTACCACTGCTAGTGCATATAGTTACCACTGCTTAGTTTATAACTGATATAGATAAGTATAGAAAAGATCTTGTGAATATCTTATTTATTTATCATTATACTTATCTTGTAAAGGACTCCTTGTGTCCTATAAAAGGAGATCCTAGGATTAGGGTTTCATATATCAGTTGTCAATATATCTTTCTAATACGTTTTCTTAAGAGCTTCAAGGTGTAACCCTAGTGATATCATAGATCACTCGTATTATTATCATTAATAATATTGGAGCTATTTGTTTTGTTACATACATTGTTCATACATACAATTGTTTCATTTACAATCAATCTTCTAAGTATCATTAAGTAGATTCCGCATACTTAGTGGTATCACTCAAAGTATCATTATTAACACAAGTTCAAGGTGTTCACGATCTAACATATATATATATATATATATATATATATATATATATATATATATATATATATATATATATATATATATATATATATATACACTCTTACCCTACCATCCAAAATAATACATCATAGGGAATGTACATTCCCCTTACACTTGAATTTTTACATACTTTACAATAAACTAATCTAATGACTCGAATCAAGATAATCAAAACACTTGGAGTACTTTTTTAAGATTAATGCACATATGGGGGTAATAATATAATGTTCTTCCCCATTACTCCATAACATAAGTACTTTACCCATGAGTCCCAATCGTCCCAAAACAATATGTACAAGGATATGACTCGACTTAGCAACCATCAATTAGATAATTAACTAAGGGTTTAAACAAATAACAATAATGCACTAAAGATGAGTGCATACACAGAAGGCTAAGGCGATTTGGGTGTACATTTAAGTGGGTTGTAACAAATTCTTCTGTTAAGTAAGATATGCTTAAAGTTAGAAACAAAAAGATAGGCTCGGAGGGGTGTCCTAGGGGTTTCGTGTACTAAAAATGAGTACAACGCTAAGGGTGTGGGAAAAATTAGTTGACTTTACTAGCCAAGTAATATGACTTAAATGGTCAAGTAATTATGATACAGGTTTAACACAAGGGTGATCCTAATGCCTCTTATCGTGTAGTAAATCCTACTACACGAATGTAGTCTCACTAGCGGTCTCGGGATGCATCACCAACGCAAGTTCTAGAATCTAAATGCTACCGGTACACTCATAAGCACTAATAGTAAATGCTTTTCCTATCAAATCTAAAGGCGAACCTCACATATTTGAGTGGAACGTTTTTCTGAATAGTACGGTTTTGTGCTAGTCATACAACTCCTATCCATGAGACGCTTTCTAAGGCTAAAGTTTCACTCCTAGATGTTGTAAAAAATTTTAAATTTGGCGCTAAAATTACACTAACAAGTATTTATCTTAGTTTTATTACATACCTACCATCGAACAAACAAACTCAAGTGCAATTGTATCCTATAAGGTATCATCATTTACCCTCCCCTTACACTTAGGATGAACATTGTCCCCAATGTTCAATTAAAGAATGTAAAAGTGAAATAAGTAAAAGAATGAAATCAAGTACTCCCCTGATTCGTTCGGTGTGGATAGTGTTTTAACAAGGTTAGATCTTCCTCCAAGAAAATGAACAATCAAAGCTTCCCTTTCAGAAATATAAATTATCTTCTTGTCATACATAACCTGTTAAACCTGAGAAAACAAACAAGGCAACCTCGCATAAAATCGGCGGCAATCTATATATGCTAACAAATCCTAGAAAGCAAATTAAGATATAATATTTGTGGAATGAATGTTTGCAGATTTCTTGGAGTTTATAAAACTAAAGAATTAACAAAAACTTTAAGACTCCGTTAGAAAAACAAAACTAGCAAAATTTCCAGAATTTTACACATGACGCCGTCAGGAGTTAACTCCTGACGCCGTCAGAAGTGACATGCAGAAATCTTTACGTTAAGTTTCCGGAAAATTTCTGGAAAAACTTATGTCCTACTTCCTGGAAAATCCTGCAAAACATCATTATGACTCAATACAAGCATTTGACTCTAATAAATACTAATACACATGTTCATTTAATATTGTGGAGAATCATGATCAATTTCATTTCTTAAAAACAAATTTGGGGTTTCCCCTTACACTTAGGTTTTTGCAAAATACCTTTATATGAAGTTAAGACGAAGTTAAACAACAAAATAACGCATTTTTACAATTTTATTTCGAAACATGATCTAACAACAATAAAAATAAAGCATGCATACGGAAGCAAATAATAATCAAACAAATAAAAATCACACAAAACATGGGTTGCCTCCCAAGAAGCGCTTTTCTTTATTTACGAGTCTTATAGCTAGACTCAAGTCATGGGCAATCACGTGACCTCATCGTTGGTCTCATTGTCTAGGTCATCTCCTATATTAGTTTTGTATTCCGGACCTAGTTGCAAGCATTCTTTGTAGAAACCAAGTATTCTATTCATAACATATTCTACTCCTCTACGTCTATCCTCATCATTCTTATAGTAAACCGCTTGTTTGTGTTCCTTTTCTAGGTTTGATAGGAGGCGGTATTGTTCAATCTTATAGGGCATTTGGTAAGCAATCTCATCATTCTCTTCCTTGAATCTAACTATCCCTAGAGTCGAATCATAACTCATCTTAGAGGCCTCAACAAACGGTTTTCCGAACACTACTTGACTTAGGCAATCATCTATCACCGGACGAGTATCCTCTACTATCACAAAGTCGGTCACATAAGTAAAGTTTCCTACAATTACATGCAATCCTTTCACCCTTCCTACAAAGTTGCTTATCAAATTCGTGTTGGGCATCATTCTATAACCAAGTTGCTTCTTCATTACCCAATTATAATAAGTCCTAGTCATGATGTTTATAGGAGACCTAGGATCGATATAAGCTTTCCATACATGCATATGCCCAATGTTGCATGGTATGTTGATGTTAGAGGGATCACCTACTTTAATAAGGGGTGGACCAAGGATATATGGTGTCTCGGGATCATTGAATAAATCCTTGTGATATTCCCGTTCTTCCTTGGTGGGCAATTTATCAAAGTATTCTTCTACGTTTTCTACTTCCTCTAACTTTTCTCCCTTATTATCCTCAACTTCCTTAATTTCATCCCTAGTCTCAGTTTCTACTCCAACTTCATCCTTGTCGCTTACTTCTATATCTTTATCTTTTGGTTTAATAGTGACAACATTGACAAAGTGGACGTGTTTGGATGACGAGGGGTCCTTAATTTGGATTCCGCTATTGGCATCCCTAGTGTCCTTTCTAGGTGTAGTTAGCGCTTAGTTGTTGAGGGCTTTCAACAAGTTGTCAATCTTATTGGTCATCTCTGTTTGTTGTTGATTGAATTCGGTTTCAAACTTAGCTATGTGAGCTTCTTGAGATGCCATAAACTTGGACATCAATCCTTCAAGATTATTGATACTACCATAGTTGTTGGAAGGATTGTTGTTGAAAGTACGGTTGGAGGGTGGACCGTTTGGTTGGTAACGATTAGGCGGATTGGAAGAATTGTTTTGGTTTTGTTTCCACTTAAGGTTCGGGTGATTTTTCCAAGAAGGGTTGTAGGAATCACCGTATGGGTTTGGCTCGGGTTTGAAAGTATACCACTTGTCTCCCGCTTCGTCGGTACGCGAGGATGCGTAGTCCGTAAAATCTGTTCCGGGGAGTTCCACGCAATCACGAGTGTCATGGGGACCACTATATAATTCGCATGAAGAAGTGATTTTGTTCACTTGGCTTGAAGGTTTAGGAGCTTCGTAAGATTTCATGAGAAACTTGACTTGGTCCTCAAGTTCCATGATCCTACGGTCGGGAGTGCTAGAATTGTTCGAAGGCAAAGATATTGCCTTGACCGTTTTGTTCAAATCACGAGGATCATTCCAACTTTCGTTTTCATAGAAAGCAAGATCTTCTATGAGTTCCCATGATTCTTCCGCACTTAGATCACGTAGCTTACCACCGACTGATTGGTCAATGGTTTACCTTGTAGAAGATTTGGACTTGGAGCCAAAGATCTATACCATGATGAGGGACTTTTTGGAGTAAGTCCTTGAAACGAGTCCATGCTTCATATAGATTTTCACCTTGACTTTGTTGGAACATCAAGATATCATTTCTAAGCTTGGTAGTTCTCCCCGGTGGGAAAAATTGAGCAAGGAAACGAGTGGTGAGATCATCCCATGAGGTGATGGATCCCGCGGGTAAACGTTCAAGCCATTGACTAGCTTGATCATGTAGAGAGAATTGGAATAGGCGTAATCGGGTCGACTCTCTAGTTGTAACATCAAGGTCTATAGAATCTACGATTTTAAGGAAATCCTTGAGATGTTGGTTAGGATCTTCGGAACGAAGTTCATGGAATGCACATCCGCTTTGCACCAACCGGATGGTGTCGGATCACAAGGGGGACACATTGGCTCCTTGAGTGAGCTCAATAGTGTTTCGATAGCCTTGGTGGCTAGGACGGGAATACTCTCCTAGGGTTCGGGGCCTAAGAGGTTGGTTTGCTAGTGGTGGGTTTTGTGGGTGGTTTTGTTGTGGTGGGTTGATGGGTTCAAAGATGTTACCACCTTCCATGATGTCGGATGGTAAAGGTTACGAACAAAGACATGAAGAAATAAGATAGACTAAAGAAAACCTAAAAATAAAAATAAAATGTTACTAGAAAGGAATCTAGCAAGTAGACCTAATAAAAAGAAATCCTAACCTAGACAATAATTATTCCCCGGCAGCGGCGCCAAAAACTTGATACGTGGGAATCGCACCAGGCTTTACCTCTCGAGGGATCTCGAGAAGCTTACAACCCCCACCAGGCAGTGTACCTGATCGTTGTAGTATAGTATAGTGACAAGTACCGGGGGATTGATCGTTCAACTCCGGAATAGTGTCGCTAGGATTAGAAAGCCTAAAAACTAGATCTAGAGGTGAGGGATGATTCTTTTTGTATTTTTTATATTTTATGAAAGCAATTAAAATCTCGGGTATTGGAAGAGTGGGCGGAATTAGTTGCTAGTCAACTAACCCAATAACTAAAGATGCAATCAAAATAAAATAACATAAATGAAAATAAAGCTAATTAAACTAGTGGTGTGAACAATAATAGGGAGAATTATGTTTACTTAGGTTTTATTACTCCCTAGATATCTTTTACAGGTTGATAGTTTGTTACAATTGCATGGATGACGGGTTATATTTCTTAATATTAGTCGTGGAGTGGCGTACGTACTTCCCCAACTCTATAAGCTCCTACTTCACTCCTATGTCAAGCCTGCTAAGAAGCTCCTAACATGGGATCATGAGAATTCGCTCATGCATTAAATACAACCATAATAACCTAGTACGCATTGGTTCATGTTTCTTAAGACGTTCAAGCATGTCACCTATGGAAGTCTGCCAGTTTTCTTAAGCCTAACATCGAATACAATCATCCGTAACAACTATAAACAAATAATCAACCCATAATTAATATCTAGGTTTCACTACATCTAAGCAAGCACACAAGAGATCTAGCCTAGCATGTTGAATTCAAGACAAGCGTAAGATATATTCAAGCAACACATAGACATATTGATTGAATTCAAAGAGTACTTATCTCAATTGAACATGAAAGGTTTCAAAGGGTAAAAACCCTTGAAAGAAAAGTAAAATTCATGCTAGGGTTTCTCCAAAGTTACACCCTACTTGTCCCTCTCTAATGAATGAAAATTGCAAAACCATATATAGATTTTACAGAGTGACGGCGTCAAGAAGGAATTTCTGACGCCGTCAACTTACCGCCCATAATGATATCGTATTGCCTAGATCCAGATTTGACGCCGTCATGTGTACTTCTACTCTGGGCCGTCACATGTCTTTGGACCATGACGGCCTATGGTGACGCCGTCATGCCCATAGTGTAAAACTCTTCTGGATCGTCACGGACTTTATCCACTTCCACTTCTTGTATTACTCTTGACGCCGTCATTAAGGATCATGTGACGCCGTCAGGTACTGTTCCCAGCAAGGAAAATTAAGACTTTGCCGTTTTCTTCACTTTTATGCTCAAAAAACGTCCAAAATGCATCATTTTCCAGAATTCACTCCAAAAGCACCTAAAATGACAAAATGAACGATTTAGGGCAATATTTGATCAAATAAATTCGAATCCGGGCTAAAATGACCCCCTAAAAACGGTTTATTTTTCGCCTCATCAGGAACTGGTTCCCATGAACCGGATCGCGAACCGGTGATGAATTATCCGGTTCCGAACCGGTTCGAGCAGTAGAAACATGGAACCGGACACGATTCGCCGGATATTATTGGAACCGGACCGGATATTGCCGGAACCGGTGTTGACCGGATTCAGTTTCGGATAATTATCCGGTTCCGGTTCAGGAACCGGTTCGCTTGGCCACCTCTAATTATAGCTACAACTACGTTACTAAAACGTTTTTAAAACAAACAACTACTATTTACTTACTACTACGTGTCGCCAAACATAGCCATAAGTAGTTGTATGTTATATTGGTTGTTTAACAGTTAACACATCTTTACCCACGATCTTTGGCACTATTGGCATTTTCTTACGTGATCCAAACGTAGATTGACATTAGCAACCAAAAGTTAAGACATTATGATACACATCTTCCCCAAATTCTCATATCTTTAACACAACACTAACTAATGATCCAATGAACCTAGCTAGTGTCACAAATTTATTGCAAACAAGACTCGAATGAAGAATAGTACGGTGATATCCCTTCAAACTGATCAAAGCTAAACACATCATCAAAGAACAACTCAAAGTCCGTGAACAACTCAGGTTGATCACACTCAACTGGTTTTGAACCACCTTCCTTACTAGTTTTCTTTGTTGCAGCCGACGTAGTTGGAGCAACATGCTCAAAGTAATTCACATCATAGCGGCTAATATCTGACTCACGACCCGTGAGTTCTTGAACAAGAGCTCTAAACCTTGAAGCATTAGTTTTGAACTTCATAGGAGAAGATATGTAGACAACTTTAAGCTTGTTGTTGTCTTTCTTTTTAGTACCATTTTTGGTGCGTTTGACATTAAGCATTTCTAGATTGATCTTTTGGTAAAATTTGTTATGGAAAAAGGGTGATCCATGCATGCGTTTATATAAGAACAAAAAGTGTTAATTAGCTGATTTGTTTATCCAAAAGTAATTTTAGGTTTAGGGTTTGAAATGAAGCTACTAGCTAGATTCTACAAGAGAAGATTCCATAGACAAAATTAAAATACTTGCATGACCCGTAAGTCTTATTTTTTTAATATAGATTGTATACATGTGCGCAGACATCATCGACTTACCAAATTTTTATTGTTGCATTCTTGGGCTGCACCAACCGGGAATTTACGCTCATTACCATATATGTAAAATAAATAAATAAACAAAGTTTTTATATATTCTGATAAACTTTGGGTGATAGTGTGTAAGCCTCACGATACCCGCATGATGTACTGAGCTTACTTTTCAACAAAGTGGTAATGAGTTCAAGTACCAATTGTAACTTGAGTGTGATACATTGTATTGCGGAGATGTATTACTGTATTAGTGTGGGATCGTGATGGAGCTAGACAAATTTTTGAAGAAGGGCCAACATAGTAATTTGGGTGTTGTAGGCGGGCCAAAGATCAAAATATTTATTTTTACCATATAAGAGTGAAAAAAAGTACAATAAGTGACAATTGGGGGGGGGGGGGGGGGGGGGGGGGGGCAGCCGGGATCCTAATGTGGAGTCACAAGCTAAGAATAAACTATTAGAATTGCCGATTCCGCGGGTGATTTTTTTAATTATATTTAACAAAAGACACATTTGATTAACTTGTAGAGTGTATTAGATTATTGCTGATTTGCTGGGGTTGAAGGATTCATAATATTTGATTTCATCGTAAATTAGTTCAAATTACTACTCATGCATGTCAATAATCAACACTTTTGTTTAAGGAAGTCCTATTAATCAAACACTCACAATGACCTTATCTTATGAATTCTAGATTTTTGTTGTTGTTGTTGTTGTTGTTATAATGCATTTTCTTCCTTTTTTGCTATGATGCTAAATATCTAACTTTTCTTTATTTTTTTCAATTTTTAGTATTACTGATCTTTTGACTTTAGTTGGCCTTGTCCAAGTTCCGTTAATGAAAATAGCAGCCACCATGAGAGAGACGTATAGATAATAAAGTATTATGTGTATGAACACATGATTGATAAGAATCTAAAGTTCATTTTCGAGGATGTTAAGATTAAGATCAACGTCAAGTCGTCAATTAGGTTCCGCAAAGATTTGACTGAAGTTTCTTGAATTGCCAATCTGTGAGGCCCACGAGCCCATCACAAGCCATTGTTAGACCCAACTAAACACGGCCAATCAAATACTTCGTACATTAGAATTTGCCAGGCCCAAGCAGTCAAAACTATAGTAGATTAGTAGTATAGTTTATATTTTTATACGAGATTTTTTGGGCCGCTCGTTGCCGTGTGTTGAGGTAAAATCTTGCTTCTACCTCAGACAAGCAGAATGGATCCTCCGGACTATGATTAGTCCTTCGGGTTCCAGGTGGTTCTTCGTTGGTATCTGTCCATTCGGTTACCTACAAGACAGATACGTCCGTTAGTCTCGGCCTGGGAGTGTATCCCAGAACCAACCTCCGGCGTGAACGTAAGTATATATTTTAGAGAGAGAAAGTATAAGTAAAGTTTAGAGAGCTAGAGAATTAGTTAACTTTAAATGAAGATTTCTCCTTTATTTATAGGCTGCTCACATGGAGTGTCAGGCTGGTTTGTACTTAATCCTTATTGCTCGCTTGTTTATGCTCCATTATCACGTACTTGGTGTACTTATTTGTACCTTGGTTGCGTAGTTATCGAATATACGAACGGTCAGGCCATCCGAAAGGTATGGGTTATTCGGGTATTGCGTTCCGGAGGATATTGACCCATTCCCGAAGCACTGCTGGTCCGCCCTGCTTGGATATAGTACGTTCCGTTCGACGTGGATCCGGAGGTTATACGTTCCGTTCGGCGTACATCCGGAGGATATATACGCCAACATGCCCCCCCCCCCCCCCAGTATCATAGTATTGGTTATGCCAATGGTGTGATACTAAAAGTATTTGTTTTTGTAGTTTTCCGGAGGGCTTATCATGATTTTGTCGTGTTAAAGTCGTGTACAAAATGCCAAATGTAATTAAGGGGTGCCGCCTTTTTTACCGTTCCCCCTAAGATCTGGACACGTATGCACGTGTCTTGATCGTGTGAACCAGGTAGTGCCACGTATGCCCTGTGACAGGCACGACGTTTCGCGCCCTTTCCTTTTTGCCAATAAATAGCACGTTTGACCTCATTTTTACCACTGTAATTTCTCTCTCTAGACTTACGTAGATTTTCTGACACCTTTTTCGTCCGTCTTCCGAACGGTTTTTCAGTGCGTTAGTCTGCATATATCGTCTTTGAGGTACGTCTTCGTCCGTGGTGTATATCTTTAGTATCTTTGTTGTTTGGCTATACCCTTCTTTCTCTCAGATTCGTTATGTCGGAATCTACTGCTTCGGTTGATTATGAAGATGTTTCAACGCCGGAAGATTCTCATGTTAAGAAAGACATTCTTAAGAGGCACTCTGTGATGGATGAGGCGGATGTGCATGCCTTGGTTGTGACCTTCGGAATACCAACAAATTTACATCCACGGGTTCCTCCGAAGGGTATGACGATGAATCAACTTCCTGACGACGCTATTGGTTTGTATGCGGAGTGTTTCTTTGAGGGTGGCCTCACCGTTCCTTTCTCTACTTTCCTCTTAGATGTTATTAGATATTTCAAAGTTCATATCTCTCAGTTGGTTCCGCTTGGTATGCACCGTGTTACTCTTTTCGAAGTGTATTGCCGGAGTATGCACATTCCTCCTACCACTCCTTTGTTCCGTGTTTTTTATAAACTTAGTAAATAGGGTTGTTGGTTTTCCTTCGAAAAACGTGTTCATGCGGAGATGAAAGTTTGTTTTGGGGATTTTCCTTCTTGTCTGAAAGGTTGGAAACGTCAGTTTTTCTTGATAGATAGGCGAGCTATTCCGTTCGCTATGCCTTGGAGGCATCAAGATTCGGATGTCTCATATCCGTTTCCGAAGAATGAATATAATATTGCTCATGCCGAAAGGCTAGCCGAGACGGTTATTGAACCGTTGCAAGTCCCACAAGGATTTCTGTATGCTTTGGGTTTGTCTGATCATTGGGAGTTTCCCAGTTTTCGACCGGATTTGAGGGATGAGCAAAGGAGGGGTATAGCCTCTGTTATAAGCATAAGTTTTTTTTTTTTTTTTTTTTTTTTTTTTTTTTTTTTTTTTTTTTTTTTTTTTTTTTTAATGTTTAATTATGGGTTTCGTTTGTTCGCAGGTGTTACTATGTCGAGCTACTTGAAGAAACCGCCTCTGCGCAAGAACGTCAATGAGGTGAAAGGGGACCGATACCCGGAAGGTCATGCTCGTGAGATGCACGTTACTAAGCCATTGGATTCCAATGCTGAGGTTCCGGAGAAAGATGACGAGTTAAAGAAGGTTGAGGTTCCGAGCGAGAAAGTTTTGCCCGCCAAAGACAGGAAAAAAGAACAAGCTACCAAGTTGGGATTGAAGAAACCTCCGAGCAAAAGATCCGGAGGGAACATTTCTTCCCGTGTGCAGAAAAGGAGCAAATTATCTGTTGATGATTCTGTTATTGACTTGGATGCTGCAGAGGATATCCCTGACCCGCAGCCTATCCGATCGGTTTTTCCGAAAGATGTTTCTTCTGCTAGGGTTGGAGGACGAAGTGGTCAAGCTGGAAGTTCTGAAGCTGGTACGTTAATAGGAACGACCTTATTTTTGTTCGTGTCTGATTATATGCTTCATCTTGCTAATCAGTCGTGTTACTATTATTACTTGTGTATTATTTGTTTAGTTATTTTTATTATATATATATATTTTTAATTTTTTTTAGGAGGTTCAAAAGGTACTTCTTCTCGTCCGGGCAAGGAGGCCATTGTGGAGGAGGACGTTGAAATTGATATTGAAGGGGATGATGAGGATGATGTAATGTTTGTGCCTGGATGGTCAGTGAAGAGGGGCACCCAGATGAATAACTCCAATATTTGTAGGGATATGATGATAAATTTGGCTACTCCGGGAGAAGAAAAGTACTTGGACACACATGACAATAGTGATGCCATTCAACGGGCTTGGCTATTGTTGGGCAAGAATGCTACGGCTCAAGCGGACCTCATTTTCCGCTATGAGTCTCTTCTTGGTGATCATCAAAAGTTAGCTGCCACCCATGAAACATGTGAAAAGACTTTTGCGGATAATTGGAAAAATTTTGGTGACATGGCAGAGGAGCTAAAGAAAGTTAAAGATGAGCATGCGGAGTGTGTTAATGGAGATCCGGAGGGGTTGAAGAAGTTGCGTTTGGAGCATGCTAGCTTGGAGGATAGGGTTTCTCAATTGGAGATGGAGAAGGAGGAGTGGAGAAAAGTTTCCGGTGACCAAGCGGAGAAAATCAAACTCTTGGAAGCCCAGCTAAAGGACACGAGGTTGAAATTAAGTGATGAGGAGATGGCGTGTCAAGAGCTCCGTCAGGAAAAGCAAGATATAGCTATTGCCGCTGGTAATGCAGAGGTTGATCGAAACAGATTGTTAACGAGTTCATTCCTGAGATGACCCGTCGGTTGCTGAGCAGTCACGAGTTTAAAACAACTTTAGCCGAGCCCTTCAACCTGTACTATCAGTCAGGGCTAATAGATGGGCTTAATTTGGGGCACGAGCCGGAGGAGGCAGCCAAATTGTTGGAGGATGTTGAGGGTATTGATATGGATGTTGATCAGAAGTACCAATTGTTGTATGATCGAGCACTCACTCAAGACTATCCTTATATCCAGAAGATCCGCAAGACTATCTACAGGACATATAAGGAGTTGGTCGAAATATTTCCTGATCCTGCCCCCTCGGAACCCGTAACTGTCCATGCCTCTAACGTTTTAGGCTCGGGTTCTCAAGTAAATGCAACTTTTGGAGCACCGGGATCCGATGAGGGTGCTGCTGGGAAGAACTCCTCTGTGGAAAATCCGGGAAATCAGGAGAGCACTGGTCAAGATGTTTCTACTCCGTTTGCTTGAAGATGTTTGTTGTTCTAAGATTTATATACCTCCATTTTGACTATGGGCTTAGGTATTGTAAATCTTATGTGAAGCTTTTATCATCTCTTTTCAATTTCTGCCGTGTAATGATTGTTCAGGTCCAAATGTTTGATATTTGGGTTGTGGGTTTAGGTATTCCGGGCCTTTTAGAGGCTTATTTTGATCACAATTTTGCTCATCCAGAAGTCGATGGTGACCCGGGTGGTTCTTGACATAGAAATGCAGTAGGCATTCCGTATTTTTGACATATGAGGTTTTAGTGGCCATGTCTAGGGCAATACTTATGTAATGATCTTCGGATCTTCGAATCATATTAATACATTTATCATATTGTTGTTCCTTCTTTATTTATTTGCTCGTATATTTTGAAGTGTTTAATTTCTGTTGTTTCGCCGATGGGTGTGAATCATTATTTATGTTCGTTACCCACTTGGATGTGAATTTTTCATTTGCTTTTTCATGTCGTTTGGTACTTGATTGTCTTCGTTATCCGCCTGGGGGTTTTGTCGTTCGGGAAACTTGTGTCGTTCGGCACTTGGCCTTACTTGTTATCCACTTGGGGTTTTGTCATTCGGGCAACCTGTGCCGTTCGACACTTGGCCTTATTTAATACCCACTTGGGGTTTTATCGTTCGGGCAACCTGTGCCTTTCGGCACCTGGCCTTATTTGTTACCCACTTGGGGTTTTGTTATTTGGGCAACCTGTACCGTTCGGCACTTGGCCTTATTTGATACCCACTTGGGGTTTTGTCGTTCGGGCAACTTGTGCCGTTCGGCACTTGGCCTTATTTGATACCCACTTGGGGTTTTGTCGTTCGGGCAACTTGTGCCTTTCGGCACCTGGCCTTATTTGTTACCCATTTGGGGTTTTGTTATTTGACCAACCTGTGCCGTTTGGCTCTTGGCCCTAGTGATTCGACTCTTGGCCGTTAGGGCAACCTGTGCCATTAGGCACTTGGCCTTAATGATTTGGCTCTTGGCCGTTAGGCACTTGGTCTTAGTGATTCGACGTGTTGAATAACAATACTATTGGGCAAATGGTAGCTTCCCTTTTCCGGGAGCATAGATGCACAAGGTTTTTATTTAGAAGCAAGAAAATGGCTTATAAGCCTGACTGCAAGTCTTTCGGATATCTCCTATTACATAAAACACTTTTTTAAATTAATGGCGTGCCAGGTCCGAGGTACTTCTACATCATCCATGGTTTGGAGCTTGTAGGTGCCATGTTGGTAAGCTTCCGTTATTCGATAGGGATCTTCCCAGTTCGGCCCTAGCTTTCCTTGGTCTTCCACTCTGCTAGCTTCGTTCTTCCGGTATACAAAATCTCCTACTTTGAATGATTTGGGTCTAACCCTTCGGTTGTAGTATTGTTCCACCTTCTTCTTATATTTTGCCTCCCTTATTGCTGCCATATCCCTTCGTTCTTGTAGCAAGTTCAAGTTCAAGCCAATCTCATCATTGTTGTTTTCAGTATTTGTCGTCAGGGTACGGAAGGTTGGCATGCCAATTTCTGCGGGAATGACCGCTTCACTCCCGTATGTCAGGCTAAACGGGGTTTCTCCATTACTGGTTTTCAGGGTAGTGCGAAGTGCCCATAGCACATTTGGTAGTTCATCAACCCATCCGGCCCTTTCTCTTCCTAAACGTGACTTGAATCCTTTCATTAAGCTTTTGTTAGCCCTTTCTACTAACCCGTTGGCTTGGGGGTTGAGCTACGGCTGTATTGATTTGAGTGATGTTCAACCTTTCACACCAACTTTTGAATGGATCACCGATGAAGTTGCTCCCGTTATCCGTAACGATTATCTTAGGTAATCCGAACCTGCAGACTATGTTGTCCTACACGAATTTCTTTACTTCTTTGCCGGTTGTTTTGGCCAGCGGTTTCGCCTCTATCCATTTTGTGAAGTAGTCTATTGCAACAATGACGTACTTAACCTTTCATGGAGCTTCGGGTAAGGGTCCCAATACATCCATTGCCCATTGGTAGAACGACCATGGTGCCATGACAGAGGTCAACACTGTTTTTGGCAACTTGGTAACCGGAGCGTGTATCTGGCATGAGTCACATTTCTGGATTACCTCTCTAGCATCTCAGTGCATAGTTGGCCAATAATAGCCTTGTCTCATGAGTTTAGCCACCACAGATCGGGGTCCGGAATGCATTCCGCATTCCCCTTCATGTACTTCTCGGATCACAGAGTTGGCTTGGAGAGGTCCCACGCATCTCAGCATCGGGCCCAGATATGATTTTTTAAATAGCACTTCATCAATCAATGTGTAGTGGCTTATCTTCATCCGAAGGGCTCGGGCTTCATTCTGATCTTCCGGCCAAATCCCCTCCTTTAGGCAACGGAGAATGGGTGACATCCAATTTTCTTCTTCTTCTTCTTCTACTATTGCATTTATTGTTTCTTCCTCGGTGGACGGTTTCTCCAACACTTCTACCAGAATTTCCTTCGTCAGATGGTCGAAGGCGACGGATGCCAGCTTGCTTAGTATATCGGCTTTTTGGTTCTACGCTCTTGGGATATTGCTTATTTTGAAATGGTCGAAGCAGGCGATGTATTCTTTGGCTTTGGCCAAGTATTTCGTCATGCTCTCCGTATATGCCGTGAAGTCTCCGTTGATTTGACTTGCTACTAAGTTTGAGTCCACTCGTACGTCCAGCGCCTTTATCTGCATGCTTCTTGCAATTCTTAGCCCGGCCAATAGTGCTTTGTATTCTGCTCCGTTGTTAGTGGCATCAAAATTCAACCGGAGGGCATAAGTATATTCTTCTTTATGTGGACTGATTAAAACTAAACCTGCTCCGGCACCCTTTTTGCTGGATGCTTCGTCCGTATATAGTGTCCATTATTTGGTCTGAGAGATATCACATATCTCCATGCCCCTCCCTTTCGGATCTTGATTGGCTGGACCGATAGGTATATCGTTGATGAAATCTGCGAAGACTTGTCCTTTTACTGCGTTTCGCGGCAGATATGTAATATTGTAGGCTCCTAGCTCCACTGTGTATTTCGCTAATCGTCCGGAAGCCTCCGCCTTGTTCAATATTTGTTTTATGGGTTGGTCCGTTATGACTTTTATGGGATGGGTTTCGAAATATCGCCTCAACCTTCTTGATAAGTGTAAGAGCGCTAAAGCCAACTTTTCTACAGGAGCATATTTCTTTTCGGCCTCGTGTAATGTTCGGCTCACATAGTGTACCAGAATCTGCCGTCCTTCTCTTTTTACGAGAATTACCCCACTTATCGCTTCCTTCGTGGCTGCCAGGTATAGATACAGGTCTTCCTTAGGTGTTGGTGTTGTCAGACAAGGGAGTTCTAAAATCATCTTCTTCATTTCTTGAAAAGCCCTTTCGGCCACTTCTGTCCATCGGTATTCGTCTTTATTTTCCTTGGTGACGTTTTTAAGAGTTTCGAAGAAAGTTAGGGACCTTTCGGCAGACTTGGATAAAAAACGTTTCAACACAGCCAACTTACCACTTAGACTCTGCATTTCTTTGAGCGACTTCGGTGATTGCATATCAGCAATTGCCCTTGTCTTCTTGGGATTTGCCCGGATTCCTTCCGAAGTTACCATGTAACCGAGGAACTTCCCTTCTTCCACTCCGAAGGAACACTTTTTAGGATTCAACTTCATGTTTATCTTTCGGAGGTTGTTAAATGTTTCGGCAATGTCAGCCAATAGTTCCTTCTCTGTTCGGCTCTTGATTACCATGTCATCCACATATGCTTCTAAGTTTCGACCGATCTGTGACCGAACGACGGTATCTATTAGTTTCTGATATGTTGCTCCGGCGTTCTTTAATCCGAAGGGCATTTTGACATAACAATAGGTTTCGTGGTCAGTGTAGAAGGCCGTTTTTTCTTCGTCTTCTTTTGCCATTTGGACTTGATGATATCCCTTGTAAGCATCGAGGAAGCACTTGTACCGGAATCCCATTACTGATTCAATCTTCCAGTCGATTTCAGGTAGCGGATAGTAGTCTTTTAAACAAGATGAATTAAGGTTTTTGAAGTCGATACACATTCTCCAACTATCATCTGGTTTCTTTACTAGTACTGGATTTGAGATCCATGTCGGGTACCGGACAGGTCTGATGATTCCGGCTTTTAACCATTCTTCTACATCTTTGTTTATGGCTTGGTTCTTTTCCTCCGAGAATATCCTCTTCTTTTGACCAACGGGTTTGTCGTGGACATTCACGTTGAGCTTATGTTCAGTGATCCATCGGGGTACGCCCGTCATATCGAATGGTTCCCATGCGAAAACATCCTGGCTATTTTTGAGCAAATTTATTAACTGTCTTCGTCCTTCCCTTGAGAAATTTCTCCATATTGTTACTAACTGATCTGGATATGCCGGATGAACTAGAACTTCTTCAGTTCCCGTGACTTCGTCCTTGACTGTTGTGACTAGAGGAACTTCAGTCTCGGTCTCTATTTCCATTAAGAATTTTTCTTCCAACTTCCTACATTCCGAAATGATAACTGATCGGGTGACTAATGTGGCTATGCCTCTCGGTGTTGGAAATTTCATCATAGAATGCATTGTCGAAGGGATGGCCCTTAATTTTTTGATTCCAGTTCGTCCTAATATTATGTTATAAGGGGAGGGAGATCTGACTACGGCGAACTTCATGAGTGTTCGGCGATATAGCCTTTCGGTTCCGAAACATACTTCCAGTTCAATTTTACCTAGCGGTTTGATAGCTTCTCCGGAGAATCCGACCAGTGGGGTGTTTGTTTTTGTTAACCGAGACCGGATGGAGGAATCAAGGTTTAAGAAACAGTGCTCATACATTACTTCCACTGAAGCCCCCTGATCCACATATATCCTTCGGACAGTATATCCTTCGACTTCTGCTTCGATGATGAGCGGTTCATTGGAGACATCTCCAGGCAAGATTGGGGGAAAACTTATGGGGGTATTCATCCACTCCTCTTCTTGGTCAATGATTTTGCATTTTCATTCTTTCTCATGATATCGAACCATGTTGATGATTCGCCCCTGGTTGGTTTGATGATTGCTCCGCTGAGGGGCCCTATCTCTTTGTCGAACCTCTCTGATCAGGTGGTCAAGTTTACCCGTTTCCAAGGCCTTCTTAAGTTGTTCTTTCAAGTTGTGACAATCATTTATAAGATGTCCTTTCTCCCCGTGATAGTCACAGTATTTGTCCATATTTTCTCTTGACGGTCTTCCCCTCAATGGGGGTGGTGCCGGAAGTCTGAGTTGATGCTCAGTTGCCAAAATTTCCTTCGGAGCTTTGGTAAGTATATTCAAATCTATCAGTCTGATATCTCTCCGGTAGGTATCGTTACGACGGTTATCCGTTCGATAGTCTGCTCTATTATCGTTTCTTGCCGTACCATAGGGTACATAATGGTCATCGAACCACCCTCTAGCCGCGTCATCCAAAGTTTGCTGAAACATCATACACCATAATTGCATAGGCCATGCGCCTTGATTGGCTGCTCCTTCAAACCTTGTGATGTGGTCGTCTGGATCGGTGGATCCATCATAAAGTTTTAGGTGAGAAGGCATTGAATATTTTTCGTTCTTGGGTCCGGAAAAGTCAATGATCCTTCGGGTAAAAGGACTCTTAGATGCTGCTTTAAAAGGCTTAGATAGATCGTCCACCGGTTCCTCTTCGGGCCTCTTAGCTCCATCATCTTGGGATTCTCCGTCATCAAAGTCGAGTTGAATCGGTTTGATCGGTGTCTCTCCTCCGGTATTGTATTCCCGGATTAGGGCTTTCAGTGTGGTGATGTGATTTTGGATTTGTTCTATGCTATTGTTGCGAGAGTTGTCATCGTTGTTTCTTTCGTCACCTTCAGGTGTTATGGGAATAGGACCTATCATCTCTTAGCTTTGGTAGAGTGAATGAAGAGTCCCACGGATGGCGCCAATTTGTTGAGGTAAAATCTTGCTTCTAGCTCAGACAAGCAGAATGGATCCTCCGGACTATGATTAGTCCTTCGGGTTCCAGGTGGTTCTTCGTTGGTATCTGTCCCTTCGGTTACCTACAAGACAGATACGTCCATTAGTCTCGCCTCGGGAGTGTATCCCAGGACCAACCTCCGGCGTGAAAGTAAGTATATATTTTAGAGAGAGAAAGTATAAGTAAAGTTTAGAGAGCTAGAGAATTAGTTAACCTTAAATGAAGATTTCTCCTCTATTTATAGGCTGCTCACATGGAGTGCCAGACTGGTTTGTCCTTAATCCTTATTGCTCGCTTGTTTATGCTCCATTATCACGTACTTGGTGTACTTATTTGTACCTTGGTTTGCGTAGTTATCGAATATACGAACGGTCAGGCCATCCGGAAGGTATGGGTTATTCGGGTATTGCGTTCCGGAGGATATTGACCCATTCCCGAAGCACTGTTGGTCCGCCCTGCTTGGATATAGTATGTTCCGTTTGACGTGGATCCGGAGGTTATACATTCCGTTCGGCGTACATCCGGAGGATATATACGCCAACACCATGCGTAGTGCGTACTAACACATTCGTTTTGTAGCTATAAAATAAAAGGATCTAAAACTTGTGCTGTAGAGTTACTTCATTTGATTATAAAGCAGTGAACTCTATTGTTACAATCAATAAATTATTGACATACAACTTTAAGCATTAAAATTAGGGTAGTGATATGTGCACATATCATTGTACTTCATAGACATAATTTAGTGAGGCCCACATAAATTTTATTATGGGCCTCACTAAATTTATGTGTATAACGTAAAATGATATGTGAAAATATCACTTCCCATAAAATTAGGCATAAATTAGGTCTCCTAATCACTACTCAAAATAAAATTATAACATTAATATTTTTTTTCGGATATAAATGTAGGGCTAAGTATCGCAGACCTCAAAACCGACCGGACCAATCAAAAACCAGCCGAACCGAAGGATTAGTGGTCTGGTCTCAGTCTCAACTTTTTCCTTATTTCGGTCTTGGTCCGTTTCGGTCCGGTCCGGTCTTGCATACAAACCGACCAATAATGCTTTCTTGTACCGGACCGAACACATTTGATCCGATCCTCGGTCCGTGGTTTTGGTTTTTAAGTTTTCTAAGATACGTGAGTAATAAATTACTAGACAAATATTCGTTCAAAATGATAGTGTTGTTGGTTGTATAGCTGCAAAACAGTTCCAGATTAGGGTTAAGATAATCAATGAAGGTACCGGATATTCACTTGAAATCGTGGTATCACTTTCCAATAGAAACTATTCGACCCTATGCCTGGGTTACACGAATATCTCTATGGGATAAGACCAAGTGATGTTCTTGCTTTAGGCACAAACCAAGAACCAGATGCGTATTTAAGTGTTTAGGGTTTTGTGTTTAGTATATCGTATGATAACTTACTTTCATGCATAATGATGTGATCTCTATTTATAATAGAGAATACTCAAACCCTAGCCCATGGTATTATGTATAATTAACGGCCCATTAATGATAACATAATAATTTCCATAATTATAGGATCTGTGGTTATCAGTGGAAACAGTTACCCTTGCAGTGGTAACAATAACCCTTGCAGTGGTAACGTTAACACTTGCAGTGGTAACAACAACCCTTGCAGTGGTAACGTTAACACTTGCAGTGGTAACAACAATCAGCAGAATCATGCTATCAGCAGATTCAATACATAACCACTATTGAGTCAGGGGATTCAGTGACCAAATGGGTGTATACTCCATACCTCCAAGCCCATTACCAGGTGTGAATTGATCCCTCAAGAGCACTAAATTTTCCAACAATCCTCCCCAAATTTAGTTCTCTTCCTTTGCATGAAAATTCAAACACAAACCAAAACAAGTGCATAAATGAAAATATCCTGAGGATTGAATTTCCACATTAGTACATATACTTTCAAATATTCGAGAATCAGGGTGTTCTAAGAATTGAACCCTTCAACCCATTTGAATACCTGATGATAAATACACACAAGTTTTCAAACACTAAAATACTCCTGACACTATACAAGCCATGTGTCCATATCCAATTCATAAATGTTGTAAAAGCTAAAAGTCCAAAGCTTCCTGAAGCGGCAAAACTTCAACATTTACATAGGTGGTTCATCTTTAATTCATGCTCCTGCTTAGCACTTTTTCAAAGAAAATTAACCATTAAGAAGTGAAGACTTCATCCTCCTTTCAGCAGGTAACAAGCACAACCTTGGGATGTTTGTGATACATGTGCTTCAGTCCACCAAATGATCAGCTTTCCACATTGAACTCAGCTTCCAAGTTTCCTTAGAAGGGAGTTGGGTATCCTTGCATTCAGTGACTAGTTGGACTTAAACCCATCCCTTTAGCAGACTTCAAAACCAAGTCTCTAGCCAAACCCTTCGTCAAGTGATCAGCTAAGTTTTGTTGAGATTTAACAAACACTATAGATACCACCCCATTCATGATAAGCTCACGAATCATGCTATGCCTAACACCTAAGTGTCTAGACTTCCCATTGTACATCTGGCTATAAGCCTTTGCCAATGTAGCAGCACTATCACAACGGATAGAAATAGGTGCTATAGGTTTAGACCACAATGGAATCTCAAGAAGCAAGTTTTTCAACCATTCAGCTTCTTTGCCAGCAGCAGCTAAAGCCACAAATTCAGATTCCATGGTTGAACTGGTAATGCAAGTTTGTTTCTTGGATGCCCAAGAAATTGCACCTCTACCAAGTAGGAATACCCAGCCACTAGTAGACGAATTGTCTTCAGTGTTACTGATCCAACTTGCATCAGTGTATCCTTCTAATACTGAAGGATAACCAGTATATGAGAGACTATAATCCATAGTTCTCTTCAAATACTTAAAGACCCTCTGAATTGCTTGCCAATGATGAGCACTAGGATTACTAGTATACCTGCTCAGTTTACCCACAGCAAAAGCAATATCAGGTCTTGTACAAGTCATGGCATACATCAAGCAGCCAATCACCCTAGAATACTCAAGTTGAGATACAGCTTTGCCAGTATTAGGCATTAGCTTCTCACTTGTATCCATAGGAGTACTTACTGGAGTACAATCAAAGTAATTAAATTTCTTTAACACCTTCTCAATGTAATGAGACTGTGAGATAGAAATCTTGTTACTTTCATGTTTAATCCTTATGCCAAGGATAACATCTGCCTCCCCCATATCCTTCATGGAGAACTTTGATGACAAAAATTCTTTTGTAAGATCAACTTGATTTTGGTCAGTGCCAAAGATCAACATGTCATCAACATATAGACAAATGATGACTCCTTTACCAGATTCATCAAATTTGCTATATACACATTTGTCAGCTTGATTAAGTAAATAACCACTAGACAAAACCACTTCATCAAACTTTTGATGCCATTGCTTAGGTGCCTGTTTTAGTCCATAAAGAGACTTAATCAGTTTACACACCTTGTTTTCATTGCCAGGCATGATGAAGCCCTGAGGTTGGTTCATGTAAACCTCCTCATCTAAATCACCATTCAAGAAAGCTGTCTTCACATCCATCTGATGAATAATCAGATTGTGAATTGATGCCAAAGCAATTAGCAATCTTATGGTACTGATACGTGCCACTGGAGCATAAGTATCAAAGTAGTCTATTCCTGACTTTTGTTTAAAGCCTTGAACAACTAATCTTGCCTTGAACTTTTCAACAGTTCCATCTACCTTCATTTTCTTTTTGAAAATCCATTTGCTACCTAAAGGTTTGCAACCAGGTGGTAGATCAGTCAACACATAAGTGTTATTGCCCATGATGGAGTCCATCTCATCATTAATTGCTTCTTTCCAGAAAGCAACATCCTGGGACTTCATTGCTTCTTCATATGTTTTGGGATCATCCTCCACAATGAAGCAATAAGAGTATTGGTCAGAGACCTCACTCCTTGTACCTTCAATTAAGTATAATTGAAACTCAGATCCAAATGATTTTGGAGTCCTCACCCTATTGCTCCTTCTGAGCTCAGGTTCAGGTTGTTGTTCCACAACCTCAGTAGGAACCTCATCAGCAGGAACCTCATCAGTAGGAACCTCATCAGCAGGAACCTCTGAAACACCATTGTCAATGGTTCCATTTGGAATCCTTTGACTTGGTCTAGGGATAGATGAGAATCTGTTCTCATCAAAGATTGCATCCCTTGATTCAATTATAGAGTTAATTGAAACAGACTCATTAGGTTCTATAACATAAAACCTATATGCCTTGGAATGCTCAGCATATCCAACAAAGATGCATTCAATGCCTCTTTCACCCAAAGTTTTCTGCTTTGGATCAGGGAGTCTTACAACAGCCCTACAACCCCATATCCTAAGATAATTAAGGTTAGGTTTCTTTTTAGTCCAAAGTTCATAAGGGGTAACTTTGTTCCTTTTGTTGGGAACCCTATTTAATAAATAACAAGCTGATAACATAGCTTCACCCCAGAATCCTTGACTCAGCCCTGAATAGGACAACATGGAATTAACCATCTCCTTCAGCACCCTGTTTTTCCTTTCAGAAATACCATTTTGCTGAGGAGTATAAGGGGCAGTCGTTTCATGGATTATACCAACAGACTGAAAATACAGAGTATCCATGTACTCACCTCCCCTATCAGTCCTTAATCTTTTGATCAGGGAACTTTGTTGCAATTCAACTTCAGTTTTAAATACTTTAAATTTATCTAATGCTTCATTTTTAGAATGTAATAAATAAACATGACAAAACCTTGAAGCATCATCAATAAAAGTTACAAAGTATTTTTTATTCCCCAAGGAGGGAGTTGCATGTAAATCACAAAGGTCACTGTGAATTAACTCCAAAACTTTAGTTTCACGTTTTACTCCTTGAAATGGTTTCTTAGTTATCTTGTTCAACATACAAGTTTTACACTTTTCAGTGTTCACATCAAAGGCTGGAATTAATCCATCCTTAGACATATCTTGCATCCTTTTAAAGTGTACATGGCCAAGTCTTGCATGCCATAGATTTGAATCATTAAGTTTAGATGTAGATATAAAAGCAGAATCAATATTATCATGAACAATATTAAGTCTGAACATTTGATTACATAAATAACCAAAACCAATAAACACACCATTTTTAGATAAAACAAACTTATCAGATTCAATAACCTGTTTATAACCACAATTATTCAAAACACTACTAGAAACCAAATTCTTTCTAATATCAGGAACATGTAAAACATTAAATAAAGAAACAATCTTTCCAGAACTAAACTTCAGCTCAACACATCCTTTTCCATGCACCAGGGCAGTTGACTCGTTTCCCATGTGAAGAATAGAACCATCATTCATTGACTTGTAGGTCTTGAACCAGCTTCTATCTTTACACACATGAATTGTTGCTCCAGAGTCAACCCACCACGCAACATCATCATCCTGCACAAAGTAAATGTCAGATATATATGTAACATAATAAATCTTAAAAGACTTATTAAACACATTCTGACCTTTCAGAGAATTGGTGTTACCATTCCCTCCACTTGTGCCTGATCCATTGGATTTGTTTCCAACTTTACCACCCTTGCAATCTTTCCTGAAGTGTCCAGGTTTCCCACACTTCCAACAAGTCACCTTAGGTTTCTTGTTAAGATCAGATTTGGTGTTATCTTGATGCTTACGCTTGCCCTTGTTGTCATTGTTCCTGGAGGAGTTGTTATGCTCCACCATATTGACAACTGATGGACCAGTAGCAGTGCTACTCTTTGGCTTGTCAATGTCTTGAGCTTTGAGTGAATCCTCAATGCGCAAGTGACTGCCCAACTCAACAAGAGTTAACTCCTCCTTCTTATGCTTAAGCATATGTTTGAATTCTTTCCAAGAAGGAGGTAGTTTATCGATGATACAAGAGACTGAAATAGCCTCATCCATGTTCATCTTGTGTTGTGTGAATCGACCAAGTATACTAAGAAGTTCATTGTATTGTTCCATGACAGGTCTAGAATCAACCATTTTGTAATTGTTAAAATTACTTACAAGGAACTTCTTACTTGATGCATCCTCAGCCATATATTTGGCTTCCAAGGAATCCCATAGTTCTTGAGAAGTTTTAACATTCTGATAAATATCAAAAAGAGAATCAGACATACCATTGAGAATTAAACCTCTGCATATGTAGTCATCATTCTCCCACTTGCTCCTTGCCCTCATCTGAGCCATAGTAGCATCATCTCCATGATCTTCTGGAATCTCAGTCGTGAGAACATACACCACATTCATACTTGACAACAAGAAGTGCATCTTCTTTTGCCATCTTCTGAAATCAACACCTTCAAACTTTTCCAACTTGGAAAAGTTAGCAGCCATTTGTCTCATAGCAGCAGCCATTGATTATCACTAATAGTTTCTATTGATTGTTGGTTGTATAGCTGCAAAACAGTTCCAGATTAGGGTTAAGATAATCAATGAAGGTACCGGATATTCACTTGAAATCGTGGTATCACTTTCCAATAGAAACTATTCGACCCTATGCCTGGGTTACACGAATATCTCTATGGGATAAGACCAAGTGATGTTCTTGCTTTAGGCACAAACCAAGAACCAGATGCGTATTTAAGTGTTTAGGGTTTTGTGTTTAGTATATCGTATGATAACTTACTTTCATGCATAATGATGTGATCTCTATTTATAATAGAGAATACTCAAACCCTAGCCCATGGTATTATGTATAATTAACGGCCCATTAATGATAACATAATAATTTCCATAATTATAGGATCTGTGGTTATCAGTGGAAACAGTTACCCTTGCAGTGGTAACAATAACCCTTGCAGTGGTAACGTTAACACTTGCAGTGGTAACAACAACCCTTGCAGTGGTAACGTTAACACTTGCAGTGGTAACAACAATCAGCAGAATCATGCTATCAGCAGATTCAATACATAACCACTATTGAGTCAAGGGATTCAGTGACCAAATGGGTGTATACTCCATACCTCCAAGCCCATTACCAGGTGTGAATTGATCCCTCAAGAGCACTAAATTTTCCAACAAGTGTACAGTGAAAAATAAGTAACAACGTTTAATATGTGTTATTGCAAGAAAAAAAAGTCATGAATTATAAATGATAAAAATTTACAATATTTAAAATATTACTCCGTAATTTTGTAGCGAATATTGTTATCATTTTTAATCGGGGTATTTTAATACTTTTTTTTAGTTTTCAAAATTAAAGACTAAAAAAGTTGATATAAATGCTTTTTATAGATCGTATGGATAGCATTCTAGCTTTCATGCAGCCCATGGATATTACATGGATACTACAACGATTGAAATTTGGCAAGTCATTGATGTCTGCGCACGTGTATACAAAGTCACTTTCATAAAAAGACTTGCGGGTCATCCAAGTAACTAAATTTCGTCATTCGAACCTTCTACTTTTTCAAACCTTAAATTCTTTTCAACCAAAGCCAATCATTTTTCTCGAACTATCTCATTATTTAAGCCTGGCTCTTATGTCATAACAAACATCGTGCAACCACACATAAAACCAACATGAATACATCTGCTATTAAACACAAGAAGAATAGTGCCCTAAAGACCAACAAGAAGCAGCTGAAAGTTGTCTATATATCTTCTCCTATGAAGGTGAAGACAAGTGCGGCATGCTTTAGATCTCTTGTTCAGGAACTAACTGGTCGCGACTCTGATATTAGTCGGTATGATGCTGGTTACTTTGATGAACAAGGGGATCGAAGCACCGCCACGAGCACTAGTACACTAGGTGGTTCGTTAGATGAGTGTCTGAATATGAAACCGTTCGAGTCTACACAACTAGGGGTGTTCAATGGCTTGGATGCTTTCCCTGATGACGTTTTTAGCTCGGAAATGGTTGATCACTTGGACGGATCGTTCCCATCATATTCTTTGTATGGATCATAACGGATAAACGGTAAACAGACGTGGTTTTCCCTATTCGGGAGGGCGAGCCTTATGAGTCAGATGTACGCGGCCTCACCGGGTTAATCTCGGGACCATTTCCGGCCTTCCTTGGGCACCCCGCCTAAGGAGGTTTTGAACCCTTGACCTCTTTTTTGAAAGCAAGGATCTTACCATTAGGCCATTTGGTAGTGATTATTCTTTGTACAAATAATGTTACTGAATATTATTCTAGCTTGTAACATATCAGTCATGCATACTTCTCAATAGGTTTATCCAGTCATCGTTTTAGTTATATCACCCACCAGGGTTTTGTTTAAATGTAACATATAGATCCATCTACACCTATATGGTTTTGACTCCATTGCTATATATTGCATCAAGTGTACGTACAGTTTGGTGTATTATCACTACAGCAAATCAACGGCGTTGACACATTAGTGGAGCAGATATACTAAGTACTAACTATGCAACTAAAAATAATATAAATATGGAAAATCCTTGACAATGATAGCAATATCCATCTTATTCCATGTTACGTTCTTGTCGTGCCACTAAAAGAAACGACCAAAAAAGACAGACCGATTCCTAATTAACAAACAGGTTAAAACCCCTATTCATCAATTATAAGGACAAATCTATACTGTTTGAAACATTAAAGAACCGATCACACCTAAAAGTATCGAATTACAAGATTAAAATGAGTTATAAGAGGGACAATAACTAATTTATAATTATACGTTGTCTGTTTACTCGTAAAATGGACCTAGATTAGGTTGTTAAGTTTCTATCAAACTATTGTGCTTTTACCATTATATGTGAATAATATATTTATCAAAAGAAAGGTATCAGGCCATGAAGCCAGGTTCTGGGCTTTCATGTATTTGATATTTTGATGAGAGTGATAATAACCTTAAACATTAGGGATGTTTGGTACGAATGAATCGCTGATAATAGAAATGCATCAGAGAATGGAATTCTAGAGAAAGAGAATGATCTCAAAGAAAGAGAGAATACCTCAATGGTTGGTAGAACTGTAGAAGCATAGAATCGAGGAGCGGAATGAGTTAAAATTTTGATTCTTCTGTTTGGTTTAAACAGAGAAACAAAATTAAAATGAATGAATATGTTAGTTAATAATGGCATTTTTTCTGCTAATATTGAAAACTTCTTGCCCAGTTTTTAAGATTTCAATATCTATATGTTGTTTTTTGTATCAACTAATTCTGTTAAAATAAGCTATCATGATTCACCAGGCTTAATAAAAAACCTAAACTGCAGTTCCTAATAGAAGATGTGATTGAACCAGAAATCCCATTGGAAATTGCCAAACAATTTGTTAAATTCTTTCCATTAAAGGAACAACTTTTTTAAAGCTGCTGAACCTGAGTTCTTAATGCTGCACAATTTAATTATGTGATGTGGTTGCTGAGTCGTTCACTTTCTATGGGATCATCCCTTCAGCGACCTTCAGGCGATTGGGTGCCCCAATAAGGCGACTTACACTATAAAAAACATACCCCACAAAAATACCTTTTATATTTAATAAATACACACACAAAACCAAAGTGTAGTCGATCGCATTAGCGACCCTCATCCACAAATAAGGAGAGATTGGATTTGTGCCACAGTAAGGTGATTGGGTGACGATCGAGTGGGACCAAAAAAAAAATGAGTCGATCACTATCCCTTACAAGGGGTAGCCTTAGGATTAACATCAAAGAATGAGAATGACAACGGTATCCCATATTTCCCTTCTTGCGTGCAACAAACACGGCTAATTCCCTTTCTCATCTTTCCTTTCCGTTGTACCAAACATCCCGTTAGTTTCGAGGAAAGATATGATGATTATTTTGTATACGCATGAGGGACCATGTCAAACTATACTAGCATAACAAACCACATAGTTAATTTTATAACTAATATCAGACATCAAGCATTAGTCAGAAAAAAAAGGACCACCTCATAGTCTTCTGGTGACAAAAACTAACAATTTGCTGCAGAGTCAAACGATTTTCCAACAAAATGAATCTCACAATACCTCGAAGCCCTTGGACACTTCAATAGATTAGCACAGAGCCGCTTTTCATCCTTCACGCGTTCATTATTCCACGTTATTGTTAGCCTCTTCAAAACCTCTGCATGCCCCAACATGTTTTCCAAAAATTGTATATCGTCTATCCGACCCAAGCAATTTTCGTATTTCATGGTTCTAAGGGATTTTAGCATACAAGTGGGTACTGAGTGCGGCTTAAACCAGCAAGACTTCAGCTCAGGCGGGCAATAAACTTGTGTCTTTTGTTTGAATACATACAAGATAAGAGAATTCAAAGTTAAACCAAAATAGAAGAAGTTAGAACGCAAGAACGAAAATGCCAAAGCTTTAGAACCATGCCGTACCTCAATAGATAAATGTTCCAACTCAGAACAGCTTTCAAGAAATTGAAAGATTCTTAGCCGTTCAAATTTATAACCATTCATCAACTCCAAATGCTTTATATTTGGCAAGTTAAGCAAAGGTGCATCTGGTAAGTTCTTCGATGAATATAAAATCATTATTAAATCCATTAAAAGAAGAATGCATAATATGTAAAAAAAGTCCGGGCATTGATGTACACCAGAAAGGAACTTACAGAATTAGTCATATGGAACGAAAGCAATTTAGCTCCAATTATTCCTTTTATAAGCTCAAGCCACAAATGACTTGGTTCCAGACAAAAATCAAACATTGAAAATGTTACTGAAACCATGGATGACAAATCTTCCATCACAAAAAGGGAGCACCACTGACCACCAATAAAGAGGTCTTCAAGATTAGGGACATTTAGCACAACCTTGTTGATGATAAAATCAGATTTCAATATTCTTAGTTCCAAATGCTTCAATGTAGGGATGTTGAATACATAATCTTCGTCATCACTGTAAGTTACATAAAATGATAAACTTTCAAGAACTGGGCAGCCCCGGATAATTTTGAATGCACCGAGAGAAGGATTGTGTCTAACACTGATGTCCAGGGCTTTCACACAGGGAAGATTGAAAGGAGTGTGCCACTCAGCATTACCGGTTGATATCGTCAAGTTTAACAGTGTCTTGCAACTGAAAAAGCTAATAGGCAACTCAAGCAAGGTAGACCGTATGTCAAGTTCCTTTACCATCAATCTAATAGCCTCATCTATCCACTTAGTCGTTCTTGACTTTTGAACCCATAAATCACTAAAACATAACCGGAATAACTTAATTTCAGTTGTTTTGCAGAGGTCCAAAACGTGATCAACAAATGCACAACAATTTTCTACACCATGGAAGGGACGAATATCGATGTCAATGTTGGTGACCAATGTCCAATTGTACCTCCATCTTTTAGACAAAATGCTAGTTCGCACCGCAAATTTCGTAGGCATTAAAGAGAGTATTTCTGAAAGGATCTCTTCAGGCATGTTACTAAGCCTATCGACATTCTTAAAACCCATTAAAATGGACGATACCTGCTCTTCACTTCAAATTTCAAACACACACCATAATTAAAATGCAAGAAATGTTCAAGAACTTTATCAATTTAACCAAGTTTTAAAATTAAAGGCGGTCAACAGTGACTATTTTGATAATAATTACGAAGTAAACGAGCACTTCATGAGTGTCTGAATTTGCTTATTTCACTTTTAAAGGTTGCTTTTTTAGTTAAATATGCGCGTAAGAGGTCACTTTCATCCAAAAAATAAGCGGAAGCTATTTGAATCATCCAACACTCCAGACTCGAAACTAAGGGTTGATAAGTTTTATCAAACACTTTGGTGGGCATGACACAGACAATGCGTTTTCAATATGCAGCATCCTTTTAATTTGAAAAGGCAAAGAACAATAGTGATTGATTAGATAAAACAGAGAATGAAAGATTTCAGGGTTTACCTGATGCAATTTCAGTTGCAGCTCTTTTACCGTTCTCCAAATAGTATTATTAGGGTTCGGATATTTTTTAGGAAGATGAAACTTATAAAGCCATGGGTTTAAAGGGGGTGTATGTTTTAGCCTTAGGAGATTTAGGAGTGTTTGTTAAAAGTAATCTTTGTTAGAGCATGCGGTAAGGTGACAATCCACCTACGTTAAATCTTAACTTTGCAAAAAAAATTGGTGAGTTACCTTACCGTGCGTTAAATTAAGAGATGGTTAAAAGGGGTGGGTTAAAACCTTAACGTGCGTAAAAATGCAACTTTGCTAAAAAAAAAAAAAAAAAATCCATCTCACCCCCCTCTAACGGGGTTGAAATTGAAAATAATAATTTAGGTGAAGGTGACTTATAGGTGAGTTATGCTACCGGGGTGGAAAGTCAAGAGTTAAGGTTAAAAGGTAAAAGCTGATGTGGCGCTGACGTGACAGTGCGTTAAGTTTTAACACGGGGTCACCTTACCCTTTGCTCTTATAGTCTAGACTAGGGGAGTTAGTGTTTGGTTTGACAATGAACAAAGCGAAAAATAAATCGAATAAAACCGGACCGATAATTTTAATTGGTGTATGGTCTGGTTTGAAGCCGAATCAAAGTATATAATTGGTGTTTGGTTTTGGATTTGACAAATATATATAACCAAACCAAACTAAAAAAACCTAATATCTCTATCCACATATATATTTTTAAAAATTATATATATATATATATATATATATACAGATTTGGGTCCGTTCAGGTGATGTTGCAGTGAATCTCGAACAACACATTGATGACTTGAACATTTTAAAGATGGTAACTTATTGTTTTAATTCTTTATAGGCATGGCCTTTTTATTTATGTATGTTAGTATGTATCTTATATACACATTTGACACATATTTGTTTCTCATTGCTTTTTCAGAGATAAAAACAATATCAAATGCAAACATTGGAGAAGATGAGTGAATTTGCAACTGGGTTTCGATGCTTGAAGATGGAATATTCAAGCTAATAAGATTACGAAGACTTTTGTCGAAGAACATTTTATCGCTTTTTGTTCTGAAACTTTTTGGTTTCATAAACTTTTGTTTTGTTGATTTCCTTGAGCATTTTGTGAGACCTTTTGATTTCTTAATTTTATTTGAATTTTCAGGTTTTTATTTGTGACTTATAGATTATATTGAAGTTTACTTGAATTTGGTTTTCTTGGTTTTAACTGAAACCAAACCGAATTCTAATTTGGTGTATGGTTTGGTTTTATCCGTTCTATAATTGGTTTGGTTCGGTTCTGGTTTTGACTTTGAAAATTTTCAAACCAATGAAACCGAATCATATAACCCACAAAATCGAAAACCGAACCGATGAGCCCCCATGGTCTAGACTCTCGACTATTATTCGCTTATACTAGTCGGGTATTCGCGTGTTGTGATAGCGGGTATCGATATGGTTAAATTTTTGGACGAGCAAATATTTTTTGTGAGGATAACTTGTGTAATGTGATTTTGTAACATTGGTCGCAAATAAGACTAGTTGTAATAAGGAAGGAGAGTGAATTACATCTTCACTTTCTTTTTTTTTTTCCCCATTTTCAATTTTTTGACAATAAAATTGAAACTTCATTTATAATTAAAAAAAACTTTACATAATAATTCAAATAAAATTTAAAACATTACAATAAAGATTAAAAACTTAAACTAATAATCCAAATTATATCTTATTTGAATTTGTTCGTTCATCTCCGGTAGCTTCTGTTGTTGCAGTTCCGCAAAAATTCGGATCGATTCGTAAATTATAGAAGAAGATGTCTTTGTCCTTTTTCTTTTGTTGTGTGAATTCAAGCACTTTACGTTGGCGTTTGGATTTTGGAGTTTTGGTTTTGAGAGTTTTTGAGATATTTTGTTTAGAGATTAGAAGATTATAGTAAAGTGTTTGAAATTATGTATAAAATTGTGAAATGAATGTTTTTTTTTTTTTTTTTTTTTTTTTTTTTTTTTTTTTTTTAATAACACCCTGCCAACGGCTGGGTTTAATTTTGTGTGAACATTGAATAGGTCGTTCGACCGACTATTTCATCCATTTCACATGCGACCGACCGATTAACTTTAATAGGCGACCTACCGAGAATGCAAGCGACCCACCGACCCATTTGGTCTTATTACAACTAGTCTAGGTGTTTACTTTTTTCCTTAGCTAAGGGTGATGTGGGTCCCACATCTCTCTAAGCCTCTTATTGGGGAGGATGTGAATTTTCATCCCTTGTGGATATAGACCCAACAAGGGATTTTTATGAGCCCCATCAACAAAAGTAATAATATTAAATTGTTAGTGGGTACAATCCTTTCACTAAAAGAAAAAAAGAAACAACCCCAACTCCTATGTAATATAGACATTTGTTTGGGTTGAAATTAGAAAACTATAAATAAATATAACTAGTTAGCTGAAAACATTAAATGATAGTCAAAGGTAATTTAACTGGAAATATTTGAATGATGAATAAAGGTAATATAGTCATTACGCTACACTGAATTTTCAAAATTATTTTTCGCTCCTTATATGTAATACAAATTGTCATAACAAGTCTACAAACAAGTGTTTGGTTATTAATTTTTGTGAATTTATATAAGCGGTGCTTATAACAGAATAGATATTCTAATAATAACTTTTGCGGATTTTTATGCTCATTTACCTTTTAGTTAAAAACTGTAGCCCAGTTGAAAACCCATCTAGCGAATTCCTCGGTAGGCATGTTTGGCAAAAGTAGCTGTGAGCAGTAGCAGTGAGCTGTGAGGAGTAGCCAAAAAAGCTCACAGCTTTATAAAGAAGTATTGGGAAAATGAGCTTTCCTAAAAAATAGCAAAGCCCACAACTATCATGCCAAACGAACACTAAAAATCAAAAAGCTCATTGTTCATCGCTCATTGCTCAAAAAATCTTCAAAAAGTTTTGTGTCACAAACTTAAGTAACATGTCATTTTCCCAAAAATAAAGAGGGATGGTGGACGCCCAACACTTGATGTAATGACTCCAGCCTTGTATAGGCTTCATTGACGAGTCATGATGTTGAGACATAGGATTAGGGGTGACAATCGAGTCATGTTTGGGTTGACCTATTCGGGTTTACGGGTTGGCGGGTTATTATAACTTTTACATTAAAGGATTCAATGTTTGTATGACCTCTATATCTATTGTGTCTTACTTATAATGGATAAGTTTTTATAAGCTTCTGTTAAGGTGTCTAGATTAACGTATGATAACAATGGTAAAAGGGATAAAAGATGATCGACTCCAGTGTTTATATGCACATCAAGGTCCTCACATGCCAAACTTGCAAAACAAACCACATACTGACATACATAATTGCATAATTAGTCACTTAAAAAAGGAAACAGAAACCCAGTGTCTTCTTTTGAGAAAATCTAGCTACTTGCAGAACCAAACGACTTCCCAAGAAAACGAATCTCACAATACCTTGAAGCCCTTGGACACTTTAAAAACTTAGCATACAACCGCGTTTCTTCCTCCACGAGCCCACTATTGAACGTGATTGTGAGAGTCTTCAAAACTTGCGCATTCCCCAACATGTATTCCAAAAACTGTAATTCATCCTCCCGTCCCATGCAATTTTCAAATTTCAATGTTGTAAGGTTGTTCAGAATACAAGTGGACGGTGATTGTGGCTCAGTCCAACAAGATTGTTCCGGCTTATGCCAGCAAGGTTGTTGCATCTCCAGCTTAACACAAACACGATTAAAGAACCCAAATTAGTTTTATGCAAACAAAAAGAAAGCTTAGAATAAAAAAAAAGCTTTAGAAACATCTAGTACCTTCTGAATAGATAATTGTTCTATAACTCAGAACACTCTTGAACTCCAAATGCTTTAAGTTCGGAAATTTCAGAAATGATGCATCCGGTAAGGGCTAAAAAAAAAAAAAAAAAAAAAAAAACAAAAAACAATATTAAAAAAAGAATTCATCTATAAATCAGGACATTGAAATCTCAAATAAAAAACTTACAAAATTAGCCATTTTCAATGAAACTGATTTAGCTCCGGTTATTCCTTTTAGAAGCTCATCATACAGATGGACAAATCTTACGTCACAAAATGAAATTGAAACAGAAACGAGAGAAGGAAAATCTTCCATCACCAAAAGTGAGCACCATCTCCCATCAAGACATAAGCTATCAAGATTAGGGACATTTAACACAACCTTGTTTATAATTGATGCACATTTCTGAATGCTCAATTTTAAATGCTTTAGAGTAGGGATTCTGAATATGTAATCTTCTTCACGACCGTGCCAAGTTATCTCAAGTGATAAACTTTCAAGTACCGGGCATCCACGGATGAGTCTAAATGCATTGAGAAAAGGAAAGCCAAAAACAGCAACGTCCAAGGTTTTTAAACAAGGAAGATTTACCTGAGTCGGCCAATCCCAAACATCCCAGTCTTGAGAATTATAGCCTATTCTTAACTTAGATAGTGTCTTGCAAGTGAACAAACTTGAAGGCAACTCGAGCAAGATGACTTGTATGACAAGTTCACAAACACGTAACCTAACTGCTTCATCAATCCACCGTGAGACACTTGACTTTTGAACCCAAAGTTGATTACAGCATAGGCGAAATAATCCAATTTCGGTTGTTTTGCAGAGACCCAAAACATGATCCACAAAAGAAGATAAGATTTTATAACCATGGTCAGGGTGAGAATCATCAAAGTCAAGGTTCGTGACCAACATCCAATTGTACCTCCATCCTTTAGATAAAATGCTAGTTCGCACCGCATATTTTGTAGGCATTAGAGAAAGAATGACGGAAATAACCTCTTGAGGCATACTGCCGAGTCTATCGACATTCTTGGAACTCATTAAAATGGACGAGACCTGCTTTTAAAATATACATTCAAATTTCAAATATACATTTCACTATATATAAATGGATCAGGTTACCCGGGGAGGGCGAGCCTTCCCTGCCACCCCAAATGTACACACCTAGCAAGGGTTCGGTTTGAAACCTTGACCTCTTGTGAAGAAACTAAAGACCTTAGGTCACGCCCAACATTAATGTAAATTACTCTATGTGAATATATCAACTGATGATATATTAAATAAGTAGTATAAAAATCAACTAAATTGTGACTGAAATTAAACATATACTAGAGCTAGAACTGATTGATTTTACCTGATGCAATTCACAATTCAGCACTAACTCTTGGTAGAATTGATTGACTTCATTTCAGATTTTTCTTTTTTAACTTCTCAAGAAACACATAAACTGTGTGTATAGTCAATGTTGTTTTTTATGACCTAAAAAGTAGAGTGGTTATGAGATCAAAGGACTTGTGGTCTAGTGGGTGGGGCTTAACTTATTAAGCGAGTCACAAGTGGGAGTAGTACCGGATGGGTGACCATCCGGGAAGTCCTCACTTGTGGTCCACTTGTGGACCATATGTTCCGAAGATATCAGGCAATGAAAAGGAGAACCTGTAAGCCATTAGCTGCGCAGGTTCGAATCCAAGCCGGCCCCGGTTTTCATCCGGCCGTTTCTCCAGCGAGTAATCTCGTGTGGAGGCGGTACGGTTTCCGGGCGAAAGCCGTTTAAATCTCGCGTGGGCCCGGTTCAGACAACATAGTCTGGGTATGTGGTGGATGAGGGCCTGCTATTTGGCAGGTGCGACTCTAAACCATATATGGAAAAAGTCACCTTTAAAAAAAATAAATAAATAAATAAATAAATATATGGGAAACTGTGTGGATAGTCAAAGTTGTTTTTTATGGCCTAATAAGAAGTAGAGTAGTATTAGATATTTAGACATAGGTAAAAATTTCATCTATATCATTTGAAAATTTAAAATTACGATCAATATTTATCTTTGTAAATATTGTAATTATATCAATATTCAAAATACAAAAATTCACAAATATGTCCAAATATAAAAATAAAGTATAACTAAATTACCTAAATCTTTTCTCTTCTTTACTAAATATTAAATAACATAACAAATTACATGTATGCCCTTCGAATCTTAATCAAAGAAATCCCCTTTTAATCACCTGACCCATTTCGTCTTCTATTCGTCTACAAGTTTCATCCTAATTAAACAGTTGCAAATTGTTTCACTATGTTTATTTGGGTCATTATTATAATAATGTGTAACGATTATAATTGGGTATACTGAAACATGAATGTGTGACGAACACTTCTTATTTTTTTGTATTTGAACCTATTAATTAATATTTTATTGTAAGGTTAAAGATAGAGGTCATGTCGTTAACGAGACTTGGGTTGGAGAGTAGTCTTGGTGTATTCCTCCTAGGGGACTTGCTCAAGACGACTTGAATTCTTTGTTCTCTTTACTGAATGCTACTTTATTTACTTTCAATGGTTGTGACAAATGGACCTGGTCTTACGATGCTTTTGGGTGCTTCAAGGTTAATGTCCTCTCGAAAGTTATTGAGAATTCTTTGCTTGGTGTGCACAGTTTGGGTTTCCACCATAAGTGGAACTCTTGGATCCCTAGGAAAGTGAATGTTATGGCGTAGAAGGCCTCTCTCGATAGCCTTGCAACTCGCCATAATCTTACTGCTCGCGGTGTAGCTCTCCCCTCTTCTAACTGTCCTTTTTGTGAATCAGAGGTTGAAGTTATTGATCATATTCTGGTTAAATGTCATAACGTAAGTATGGTCTGGAGAAAGGTGTGGAGTTGGTGGAACCTCTCTCCCCCGTTCTCATTTCCTTCGTTTTCTATAACTGATGTTGCTATAGGAAATACTAATGTTCAAGGCTGCCTGAAGCTCGTCAATGCTATGAATGGGGTCTTCCAAATTACGCTATGGGCTGTTTGGAATTGGAGAAACCGTTTGATTCATGCGACTGGGGATGACATCATTAAAATCAAGAATGAAGACATTTTCCCAAGTATTCAATGCGTGGCTAAGTTATGGATGTTTGCTCGTATTAAATCGGGCATGAAGATGGATTGGAAGTGTTGGGTGGCTAGGCCTTTTGATTTATTTTCCTAATTTGTATATGTAGTCTCTGTTTAGTTTAGTTTAGTTTCTCGGTTTCTGGCATTTTTAGCCTCTTGGTTCCTTATACAGCTTCCCCTTTGGTTTGTGAGGCCCTGGTTTTGGGGTCCCTGTTTATAAAATCTTGCCTTTCAATATTGATGTAACTAGAAATTTTACAAGGGTATTGATGTAATTTAGAGTTTTTACAAGGATACATATGAAATTCTCTCTAAATATAAAATAACAAAGTTTTAAACCCGCGCTTCGCGGCGGATCGTTTGGATATAGAAGTATTTTAGGCATTGTTTGGTTTATTTTTATTAATGAAAGTTTTAGCTTTTACAATGTTGTGAAATCTATATATATATATATATATATATATATATATATATATATATATATATATATATATATATATATATATATATATATATATACACATTATATATAACAGGAGGCATTTGAAGGATATGCCACGTCATTGCCCAGTAATTCAATTTCAGCCATGTCATCACATGTAAACTATTTTTTAACATGTATTTATTTTTTTAATTTTTAAATGAATTTTGTAAATTGATATTTTATATACAATTTAATATTAGGCGTGTGAAATAACATAGGATTTAGTGAAATAACATAGGATTTATATCTAATTAATGTGTATTTTCGAAATTTTTAACAAAAGCTAAAGAAGGATTCGAACTCATGACCATGTTGATATTATGTGATGTGTTAACCACTCGACCAGTTAATTTTTTTTGGTTATTTACTATATGTTAAAATCTATAAAGGAAACGTATTTAGGATATCTGTTATGCTTGAATAAGATAAAACCCTAATCTAAGGTAAAAAAATCACACATTCGTAATATATATTTTCTCCAAACCCTAATATATCTTTTCCAGAGCCATCTCCTCTAATGATCGTGAGTTTTTATTGTGTATTCGATTTGGTATTTGTTTTCTATTCATAATTCATTATTGATCTTCATAATATTTTTTTGGTATGTTTACAAGTAGGGTTTAACAACAGTAAGTGACTCATGCATGAATGGGGAAGATATTGATGTCATGCTACACCACGCCACACCACACCAGAGGTACTGCTAAATTCTAAGAACATAGGGCACTCGATACTCATTAACTTCCTTTTGGATTTAAACTATCTACTATTAAATATTGAAGTCTTATTAAACGAGATGATCATGTGCTGAATTTGTGATTGTAGGGTGCTTGATAGTCATGTGCTAAATTTGACCATGCCATCATTCGGGATAAGAAAAGGAATCCACAAGGGCTTTAGATGTAAGCTTTTGATTATTTTCTTTGAATTTTTTACAAGAAATATTTTCTGCATTAATACAAATGAAATCTATATTTATCACTATTGTGTAATAAGATATGAAGAGATAGTGATTGGTCTATAGGAATCACACCATGTTATTGATTGATATTTTTTATTGATATATTTCAAGTTGTTCTTTTCTTTGACTTCCACTAATAAGCTCACCATCCTAACAAAAAAAAAACAATTTGCAGCTGCATAATTAAAACCAATGATGACTCCAGTTACGAACCTTGACCTGGGAAAACAATTGCAATAGAAGCTGCACCACTTCAACGTTGGTAGTAAATTTATTGATGATCACTTTCTTATTGCAACTAAGGGTGTTAATTGAGGTAAAAACGTTAATGGAATCCTCAAATTTGCTACTTCACTTCATGAATTATAAAGAAATATGGCCTATATGTGCACTTTGTATTTTTTTTAGATGAAATGGATACTTGGTTTATCGGCCTAAATGGCTTTATTCAATTGTAATATATAGCATATCTCCAAGTAATGTTTTTAAGAGAGCATCTCAAAAGCATGACCCATGATAACTTTATTTCGGTTTATCTATAGAATCACGACCTTGAGACAGCCAAGGGCGATCGGTTATCAGCATTTTCTGATATGTTTGAAGCAAAGTTCTATCTGTCGGCGGCTAAGAGATCGAAGATAAAAAGAGATCTTGAGGCTAAGCTCAAGCTCAGTCAACTTGAGGTGCCTTGCTCTTCTTCTTTCTTATATGTCTTTTGGCCTAAGGCTTAACCATAACTATGAATTTAGACTTTTTTTTTTTTTTTTTTCTTTTTTTTTTTTTTTTTGTAACCTGTTTAGAAAGCGAAACTACAAAATGACAACAAATAATTAGAAGAGTCCATCATTCGTGATCGTTACCAGGTGGAAAATCTCAGCAATGAGAACCAAGAGTTAATGAAGCGGTCAGTTATACACGTTTACTTTTGGACGAGTTTTAGATTCAGATATGTCGTTATTTGGTTATAAGTTTTATCTTCAAAATACATGTTACAATGTCTCAGATTAACTTACTTACTGTTAACTGTCATTCTTACAACTGAAGCCAATGCGTCTAATATGCGTTCCCATAATGTGAATACGGGTTACAGTCGTTCTACGTGTGTTCGATAAGGTCTGTTCGTTTAATATTTTATATACATTTTCCATATTATGTTACTCTTATTATTACTTGATGCTATATTGCTGCACTCATGATTGAATCACCTTTTGTTTTAAATTGTTTTCAATATTAATCGCTATCTTTTTTTCATTTGTTGCAGGGCCTATGAAATTGAACACTTCATTAGGTCAGTGTGACCGGGGGTGTAACCATTGTAAAGCTCTTTTTTGGTATGACGAAAGGTTGAAAGTGGGAAGTCGCAGACTCCCAGAGTACGATCGTTGTTGTATGGGGGCAATGTCATTTTACATAGCTAAATAGTTATTTGTGTGCGTACATTAGCCGAATAGTTGCTAAAAAACATTGGTATGCAGTTTTGCATTTTTGTAGTTTGATGTAAGCCTGCTTTGAATTTATTTTGGTGTTTGCATTGACTATTTAAGTGTTCAGTTTATGTTCTTACGTCATAGATTACATCTTTTGAAGTTCAGTATTTGTTAAATGAAATTGTTTTATGTGGGTTGCAGGTCGACTGTTCGGATTGGTTTTCGTGCGTCTAAGAAATCAGTGTCATAAAGGTAGGCTTTGTTTTACACCCATTATATGTACTGTTGTGTTTGGATTCTATTGATTAATGTTTTTGATTTGTGAGGTTATGGTTTGTTTTTCAGGTTTGCAGTCGTTTGGTTGGTTGTTGATGATAGCATATTTGCCCATTTTTGAAGTTTAGTATTTGTTAAATGAAATCATTTTGTGTGGGTTGCAGGTCGGCTGTCTGGAATGGTTTTCGTGCGGCTGAGAAATCAGTGTCATAAAGGAAGGCTTTATTTTACACCCATTATATGTCTTGTTGTGTTTGTAGTCAATGTTTTCGATTTGTGAGGTTATGGTTTGTTTTTCAGGTTTGCATTCGCTTGGTTGGTTGTTGATGATAGCATATTTTCCCATTAATGTTCAGACATCCTTGAAGAAAGCACATAGTAAACAATGTTTTCATTTATTTTGGCATACAACCATGTTCGTTGATATTAGTTATATCCTTATATCAAACACACACTCCAAATCACAAACACGCTGCAAATCACAAACACTTCAAACAAAAATCTAGACCGAACACCTTTTGTATTGAGCAATAACAACGGAAAGGGATTGCTTGGACTGAGGAGGAACACAGTTTCGTTATTGAATCTCTTTTACCTTTTTGGAGTATGTTTATATATGCTTGAGTTATGTGAATGTGCCGATCTTTTTCTAATTTTTTTGACTTTGTTATTTAATTTTTTTACCATTTTATGCAACTAATCTCCGTGGATCAGAAGCCCATTTTTTTTTTCATACAACTAGAAAAGAGCCTAGCACTCGCCTGGGCCAAAATTTTAATGACCCCAATTCACCATAGCGCTGATGAACTATACTTAATTTTTATCATGTATTACATTTTTGTATGTTTTACAGACAATCTATTGAAAAGTATGTGGAAAAACCAAGAAAAGTACCTGACGTGTTGCTTGAAGACCTTTTCCAAATCTCTGTCACTAGATAAAAATGCCTTCGTGCAATATTTTGAGCCACACAAAGTGAGATAAAGGTTAGGGTGAATTACTACCCAACATGTCAAAGAGTCAAATAGATAAGAAGCTTTGGTTTCACTACATTGAACAATAATTTAAGGTAAGTTGTTTTTTAGTTCTCTAGAATTTATTATTTGAATGATGTTACATTCAGTGCTTCATGTTTTCTTTTTGTGCAGCCGTGCCCCAGGTTACTGGACATACCAAGAAGGTGATAATATGTAATTGTCTTAATTTTTAGTCTAATTTTTTATTATAGGTTTATAGTTTTATGATGATGATGATTATTTGGTCTCAAGATAATTATGTTTAGATTACCAGGTATCAGTAACCTTATATTTTACATATATTTATATTTACATTGACATCCAATATGATCTGAACTGTCCAAAAAATGACACACTAAAACTTGAATTGGTTAAGCCAGTCAGCCCTGTCATTAACTCCTTACCCCTGGTGTCATTTTTTTTTTGTCCAAACACCCTTTGCAAGGCAGTAATTGTTCAATTTGTTCGTCTTTGATACAATAGTATAGAAATCACTTTGGTCACATAAAAACCAGTTCTGACCCATAACACTTACTCGACCCGCCCATCTTGCCAGTTCTCCTAGAATTGTCTTTAAATTATAATTTTTATATTGCCACCTTAAACACACCATCAAATCATATGTATATGCTTCCTGCTGTTATCGATCCTCCAAATTTACAAAACTATTGTGATCGGATTGTTGATGGACTTGCAGCTATTTTTTTGGCTTTGGCATTCGACTTTGAATATATGGTTTTTGTGAGATTTCAATAGAATGTGTGTTAGATTTGCAAAAGAGCATGTTGATTGTTTGGTGGTCCGATTAGCCTCCGAATGTGGAGTAAGCATGGAAAATCCGCGTCCATATGTTTTCGTTTTCGTTACTCCTACCAACAACTATTCGCTTAAGGTACTTTGCTCTTTATTTACTCATGCTTTTCCAGACATGCCCATTTGTTTGGTTGATCATATTTGATGTTTTTATAAGCAGATATCAGGTCCTATTTATTGCTTTGTATGTAAGATGCTCATATTAGGAAGATGGATATGCCTAAAAGAATGTTGGTTTTGATAAATTAACATATAGTTGCTAATTTTCAGACATGCTCATTTGTTTCGTTGATCATATTTGATGTTTTTATAAGCAGATATCAGGTCCTATTTATTGCTTTCTATGTGTTTACTCATTGTGGGAGGTGGTGATTGGGAGTATACCATATAAATAAATTCTCAAGTATTTCCTTAGGATTTAGTCTTCAAACACTAAATAAGCTGTAAATATTGAGATTCATAATCACAATTGCGGGATATAGTTAATTTTGCGGGATATGGTTTTAATTCTAATTGCAGCCATAGAAGTAAAATCGTCATGATTTTCACTATTTGCTAAAAAAGAAAGCTAATTGAGATCACATTGCGGGGATCTTTTGTAAACTGTACATGAACAACATTGTTTAAGCTCATAATGGGCTACTAAAGTGTCTGTTTTAGTCTACAATAATATTGATCTCCATTCGCACTGTGAGGTTAAATTATTCTTATTTTATAGCATAATGAAAATTGGATCAGCTAAAATTTACAACCTGTGGGAATAAAGTTTCACATGATTGCTTATTCATTCATACATATAATTGTATTGAAAAATATTAATAAAAATTGTAATGAGGGCTAAAATGCATATTGACGCTCATCGATCTTCGCTGACTGCAATGGTATTCTCTTCGAACTGGATGTGCATAGCAGCAACATCCGAACAGGGGACCATAATTAGAGTTCACTCTATTTTAGAAGAAACCAAGGTGAAATGATATGCATATAAACTTATGTTCAGTTTCTCAGTGTAACTACTAACTCGGTGTTTGGATTTGCGTTTTGGAACTGATATGGATGTAACTCTGCCACAGTTAGACATTACCAAGAACGAGGTTGCCGATGATTTAAAGATCATAATTAGTTTTCTGGTCTCGGTAGAATCTGATCATTTTAGGAAGAGTGATGTTCATAGTTTCACATCTCTAAACCTAATGAGAAATCCTGTTGATTCTGCCAATGTGGAACGGACGAATTCATGGGTAAAGTTTGGAACTGGCCAACAAGAGAGTGAACGAGATGTGAATTCACATTTTGGGGTAACCCTTGGTAATTTCAAGCTGACCTGGTGGAATGCCTTTCACGAACTCTATTATAGTTTGAAATCTTTTTTTATTCAGCATAAAGTATATTGATTATAAACATTGCTAGAAAGAAAGGAAAATTTAAAATTTTTGTTAATAGTAGCAGAATGATTACTCTTGGGGTGTTTAATGCCTATATCTACTTATGATTTTGAAATATAAGGTGCTTTCTATCTGATTCAACTATCTTCAGTTAGTTCGGTGGCTTCCTTAAGCTATTTTCATGTTTTAACACATTAACAAACAAGCCATACTTAACTAACAACTTTAACAGGTAATTCAATGCTACGCTCCTTTGGTAACTGCTTAAATTTTATAGACCCTTAATTGTTACTACTATTATCGGTAAAAATAGTAAACAAAAGCAGGTATATTTCAATCACTTTGTCTAATATTCGAATTTAATGATTTTGGGGGCTATGTGCCCTAAATATACACTTGTGGAATTAAGAGAAACAATACATCCGTATAAAAAAAATTAATTAATACTCAATATAACAAATAATCAATAATTACAATTAATTAACGACCATCTAATATTAAGCAACAAATAATCACAAGTCATGCCCGCCCATCGGGCGGGCTTCGAAATCTAGTATATATATATGTATACATATATATATATATATATATATATATATATATATATATATATATATATATATATATATATATATATATATATAAGTTCATAATTTGTGTGTGTTTTCAATGGTTGTATAATTGCATGCCAAAGTAATCCCAATCATCTTCTGAAATTTGTGTACGTAAGTACATTATTTGGGGCTACTTTCAATGCATGTATAATTGCAAGAAGCCAAGGGAGTGGCAATTAGTGCAACAGTGTAATGCATGCAAGAATATTTAAAATACTACAACAATTATTGAGTATCTAGTTTTTTTTTTTTTTTTTTTTTTTTTTTTTTTTTTTTTTTTAACCAATGTAGCATTTTAACATATGTTTTCACACATAAGTTATTTGTGCAGCTGAGGCATAAATATTTTACAAAATATGCATTTGCGCAACGTATAGTTTGTTAGTCTAGTTTTACAGGAGCTTAGTTTGTATGTATATATAGTTACAATAGTTATTGTCATCTGAGAATGCTAGCAGACCGTTTACATATTTACACCGGATGCAGTGGACAAAATATAGGTTCTTGTGCTTGTTTTAGATACAAAAGGTTTTGCATGCTGACATTTTGATATTGTAATTGAGAAAACGAGTGGGGGTACCCGTGCGTTGCTGCGGGAAAGTTATGTTTAATCTAAACTCGAAAAAACATTTCACGGCGGGATGTTTTATTTCCAGAAGTATTTTATACATTGTACTTAGAGTAAGGTTTTGTAAATTGCAGAGTACATCTATCAAACATTTATAAAATCGAAACCCAATTAAAAAGATGAGGTATAATAACACATAATTGACAGGTTTAATGATGTTACGCGATCATCAGAATTCTAAGACCACCTAATCTCGTCTTTGGTTTACAGTTTTAAGTGCTCCTTGAGTAAATGTTTGAGATTCGTTCAGCTCATTTGACTGTTTATTTGATGTTAGTTCTCCGATTACTGTCACACCCCCAAAATACCTGAATGGCAGCGGAATGGAATACCTGAGGGTGTAACGGATCATAGCACACAACCAGGATATATTGAACGACCTAAAGTGTCGTTTTAAAAATACGTCGTTTGATTCATTCAAAATATTCAGAGTTATAAAGACATAGGTCCCAAAAGTTGGAAAAGTTTACGGAAACAAGTTTAGTACAATCAAACGACATTTGAACATAAATGCAAGAAAGTCCGAATGAGCCGTATCATCCTTGATACACAAAGTGACTCCATGCAATGCCATGAGAATATGCCTTAGTTACCTGAGAAATACATTGCGAAAAACGGTCAACATAAAGTTGGTGAATAATCATAGGTTTATAAGTAAAATCTAGTGTACATATGCCATAAGTAATGCCAAGAAATAGGATGTCCGGAAAATATATACATTGGCTCTTAAGCTCATGACCCCGAAGCTAGACGTTACTTGGCCCCAATGAGTGTTTACCAGACACTCTAATAATAAAGACATGAAATGCATCTGTAATACTGTTGGAGCAACCCAAACACAGATGGAGGAGTCACCCTCAATAGATCTATCCACTCACTCCCGCTTAGTACTAGAAATTAACGGTCCATGATAATAAAGGGGACTTGTCAAGACGTGGTAAATAAGGCAACTTAAGCAATGTATGAAATTTTATACTTAGGCATGTACACAAAAACAAGTAATGCAATGTATTCTCCCCCGTGGGATTTGAAATCAAAATATAGAATTAAAACGGGGCTATGAAACTCACCTCGAAGTGATGGTACAAAGATGGTACAATGATGTAAGAGTAGTCGGGACAATGAGGCGCGTACACTAGCCGCAACCTAAATGAATAATCGCGATCTAATTAAGATCAAGCCGTAATGTAGTGAATGCACATGCACATGATACCTATACCACTCGTAATTTAGAAATACTAGTTATCGTCATAGTAAAATAGTTTCCATACTTAGGAAAATAAATCCATATATAGGAGTATATAACTTGTCGTGTTATCTCGTAAGAAAGTGTTAGCGTTAAATTCCTTGTATTGAAAACCTTGAAATACGTCGTTAAGTCGTATAAGTATTCTCTTGGGTCATACGTATTCATTTGATAAGAAAATAGTCCTTAGTAATATTTTCTAGAAAGTATACCGTTTAGTACGTACGTTATTATTTTTATTTGTGACTATATATATATATAGTTTTGACGACGTTAAAATGGGTATAACTTGGTCGTTTTAGGCTCGTTTTCCTTGTTCTTTATGTCCACGGATTCGTCTTTGTATATACTAGTATATTTTTGATAACTCGGCTCCTCTAGGTTACGTTTAATACCTCTTTTTACCCATCGTATTCTGCCAAACAGCAAGCAGTTTTATAAGAAATAGTTTTCGTCGTTAAATTTGCAAAAATCATATCTCCTTCGTTATAAACTCGTTTTAATCCGTTCTTTCGCCTAAAGTTTCGTTTTTGAATGTATTTTCTAAATCTTTGGTCAAAACTTAGTCACCATCTACTGATTTTCCCACGAAATTAAAATAGGGACAGTAGGTATATCAAAAGTTTCAAAAACCATTTTCAAGTCTCCAAACTAGTTCCATCCTCCATCAAACCACTTTCAAACACCACAAAGCTAATCTAATCCTACCATACACCTTCTTAGGGTGTCATGGGTCCTTAAACATCATCAATCCACTAGGTCTAACAAGGGTTTCTTATGTGTCCATTTCTAGGGCTTGAAAGTTACATATGTACAAAAATGGAGTGGTATAAGTTAATGCATGTATGAGGTCTTGTAAGAAAAGTATATAAACATAATAATAACTTGTAAAAATCATAAAAATGAGTTGTTTACTTACTTGGTGGTTTAGAGAGTTTAGATGATGAAAAACCTACTAATCCTTGAGTTTTTATTTCAAAACTCTAACAAGGATGATTATATAAACAAGTTTATGACAAGATCTTGTAAAATTTGTTCTCCTTGCTCCTTGAACACCCTAGTTCGATCCAACCTCAAGAGAAAATGAAGAGAAAAAGTTTTCTAGTGCAAGTAAAAGTGATTTGTGATAAAAGAGTAAAAGAAAGTTTATTATATATTAGGAGACAATAGTTTGGTGAGTAATTAAGAGTGTTGGTGAGGTTTAGATATTTTAGGACTAAAGGGGGGGGGGGGGGGGGGGGGGGCGGTCCTAAAGGAGGAAAAAGGGGGGAAGTGTCTTGGGATTAATTAGGGAAAATTAGTATTAGTATTATGTAGTTAAGTTAGGTTTAGGTTTAAGGTTTAATCGGGTACCGGGTTTGTTAGAAATAAGTTTTATCGAAGTTATTCGGGACGTAATAGAGTCGTAAAAATTGTAAAAATATGTCGGGTACAAGTACGGAGAGTTTGGGTGATTATTGTTTAATTTTGGTGAAAACCGTCGTTATTAAGTTAAACGTACGATACGTAATAAATAAATTTCCAAAATACCGGGTAAATTAATATTATAATTTTTATATTAAAAAATGAGTATAAAAATGTATTGGGATAATAGTCGGGAGTGTCGGACATGTTAGACACATTTATAGTTCGCGTATTAGTGTTTATTTAAAAATAAACGTACGTAAATCGTTAATTGTACCAAAAGTATAAATTTAATTATCCTACGAGTGGAATAGCATGCAAGCGCCCTAATGATGATATGTCGACTATTTCTAGTCCGTATGAAATGTCCCTGACAAAAATGCATGAATTCGCTCCTGAACCAATACGGTTACGCGAATTTGAACACTCGTAAACTAAATTTACGATGACATGAGTAATGCACGTGAATAGTGGTTTCCTCTCGGAAATGAATAGTGTCAAGTGAATAGTAAAATTTCTGAATGTGTCTCGGAATGTCAAATTGACCTAAAAAACGATGAATAGTAAAATGATGAATAGTGATCAATGAATAGTAATTTGTGAATAGTAGAATGTCGAAGTTTGGAAAAATGACCTGAAATTGTGGGTTGTGACAGTCGCCCATCCAAAAAGGAATTCAGTCCCTGAATTCAGTTAGTGTTGGTCTCGGTAATAGGCTCGGTGAAAAGTTGTGGATACTTGCGTCGCATTTGGTCTTCTCGTTCCCAAGTAAACTCGGGTCCTCTTCGAGAATTCCAACGAACCTTCTCGATCGGAATTCGACTTTGTTTCAACTGTTTGATCTCGCGGTCCATTATTTCAACTGGTTCTTCCACAAAGTTAAGCTTGTCATCGAGTTGTATTTCTTCTAATGGTATAATGGCAGACTCGTCCGAAAGACATTTCTTGAGGTTCGAAACATGAAACGTGTTGTGTATGTTGCTAAGTTCTGATGGAAGTTCAAGCTTGTAAGCAACCGGACCAATCCTCTCCAGGATCTTGAATGGCCCAATGTATCTCGGGTTCAACTTCCCGCGTTTTCCAAATCGTATCACGCCCTTCCAAGGCGAGACTTTCAACATAACTTTGTCTCCGACCTGAAATTCCAATGGTTTGCGTCGAACATCTGCGTAGCTTTTCTGTCGACTTCTAGCAGTCTCGAGTCTCTCTCGAATCTGAATTATCTTTTCTGTTGTTTCTTGTACCATCTCCGGGCCAGTACATTGTACTTCACCGACTTCGGCCCAACAAACTGGAGATCGACACTTACGACCATAAAGTGCCTCAAATGGTGCAGCCTTAATGCTCGAATGGTAACTGTTGTTGTAGGAAAATTCGATCAACGGCAAATGGTTAGCCCAACCATTTCCAAAGTCAATCACACATGCTCTAAGCATGTCCTCAAGTGTCTGAATAGTTCTCTCGCTCTGACCATCGGTCTGAGGATGGTAAGCAGTGCTCATGTCTAAATTGGATCCAAAGGAATCTTGTAATGACCGCCAAAAGTTTGAAGTAAAACGACTATCTCTGTCGGAAATGATGGAAACTGGTGCACCGTGTCTTGAGACGATTTCCTTGACATAAAGTCTAGCAAGTTGTTCCATTGAATAAGTCTCTCTAATGGGTATGAAATGAGCTGATTTGGTAAGTCGATCAACAATTACCCAAATAGCATCGAAACCTCCTGACGTTTTTGGAAGTTTAGTGACAAAGTCCATAGCAATACGTTCCCACTTCCATTGTGGAATCTCTGGTTGTTGAAGTAACCCTGACGGTTTCTGGTACTCGGCTTTCACTTTAGCACAAGTAAGACATTTGCTGACATACGTAGCAATTTCTGCTTTCATGTTCGGCCACCAATAAAGCTTCTTGAGGTCCTGATACATCTTATCAGAACCCGGATGAATAGAGTACTTCGACTTGTGTGATTCATGCATAATCAATTCTCGCACTCCACCATAGAGTGGTATCCAACTTCGTTCCTTGAAGCATAACACTCCATCCGATCTCTTTACAAAGCCATTTTCGCTTTCTGGCATACCATAAAGTTTCTCAAGTGGTCAATTTTCTTCTTTAAGAACCTCAATCTGAGCTTCTAGAATCTTCGATGGTAATGGTGAAATGATAGTCATTCCCAATGACCTAACTCTCAAAGGTTTGAGTCGTTCTTTTCGGCTAAGTGCATCTGCTACAACATTTGCTTTTCCTGGGTGATATCGGATTTCATAATCGTAATCACTCAACAATTCTAGCCAACGACGTTGTCTCATATTAAGTTCCTTCTGATCGAGTATATGCTGTAAGCTCTTGTGGTCGGTAAAAATTACACACTTAGTACCATAAAGGTAGTGTCTCCAAATCTTGAGTGCAAAAACTACCGCACCCAACTCCAAGTCGTGCGTAGTGTAATTCTTCTCGTGTGTCTTAAGCTGTCTAGATGCATAAGCTATCACCTTCTCGTTTTGCATTAGCACAGCCCCAAGTCCTTGATGCGAAGCATCGCAATATACCACAAAGTTCTCAATACCTCCAGGTAGTGACAAAATCGGTGCGCTACAAAGCTTTTGTTTCAATAATTGAAATGCGGACTCTTGTTTTTCTCCCCACTCGTACTTTTCATTCTTTTGTGTCAGCTTTGTCAACGACTTCGCTATCTTAGAAAACCCTTCAATAAACCTTCTGTAATATCCGGCAAGTCCTAGGAATTGACGAATTTCCGTAGGAGACTTGGGCGTAGCCCAATCCTTAACTGCCTCGATCTTTGCTGGGTCGACTTGTAAGCCTTGGCTATCAATGACATGGCCAAGAAATTGAACTCTTCGTATCCAAAAATCACACTTTGAAAATTTGGCATACAATTGCTCCTTCTTGAGTACTTCCAGGGTTGTTCTGAGGTGTTCTTCGTGATCTTCCCTACTCTTGGAATAAATCAAGATATCGTCAATGAATACGATCACAAACTTATCAAGGTACGGTTTGCACACCCTATTCATGAGATCCATAAATACTGCAGGTGCGTTGGTTAATCCAAAAGGCATCACTTGAAACTCATAATGACCATAGCGTGTTCTAAATGCCGTCTTCGGGATATCCTCTTCCCGAACCTTAAGTTGATGGTAACCGGATCTTAAATCAATCTTGGAATAAAAACTAGAACCTTGTAACTGGTCGAACAAGTCGTCAATTCTGGGGAGTGGATAACGGTTCTTAACCGTTAACTTGTTCAGTTCACGATAGTCGATGCACATTCTGAAAGTTCCGTCCTTCTTCTTCACAAACAAAACCGGCGCTCCCCAAGGCGAGGAACTCGGTCTAATGAATCCTTTGTCCAAAAGTTCTTGTAATTGATTCGACAATTCTTGCATTTCCGAAGGTGCAAGTCTATACGGTGCTCGTGCAATTGGTGCAGCTCCTGGCACTAATTTGATTTGAAACTCAACTTGGCGTGTAGGCGGAAGTCCTGGCAATTCTTCCGGAAAAACTTCTTGAAATTCCTTAACAATTGGCACATCTTCAAGTCGTTTCTCATCCGACTTCTTCTCCGTGATGTGAGCCAAGAATGCATAACAACCTTTCTTTATGTACTTCTCGGTCTTAATGCATGATATAATACTGAGTCTAGTTCCACTTCGCTCTCCACGAACAACCAAAGTTTCACCGTTATAAGGAAGGTGAACAACTTTCTCATCACAAATAATTCTCGCTCGATGCAGAGATAACCAATCCATACCGATAACAACATCGAAACTTCCAAGTTCTACGGGCATAAGGTCTATATTGAATGGATGGTTTAGGAAATTTATGGTGCAACCACGGACAATAGTGTTGGTGTTAACTAAAGACCCATCGGCTAATTCAACGATATAGGAAATGTCTAATGGGGTCGGTTCTATGTTAAGTAAAGGTGCAAATGCAATAGAAACAAAACTTCTATCCGCTCCTGAATCAAATAAAATGGATGCATAACGATTATTAACGAGGAACGTACCCGCAACAACATTCGGGTATTCTTTGACATCGTCTCCTCCCATGACATAAGCTCTTCCTCGAGCCCTTCCATCTTGATTTCCAGTTCCTTGATTCTTCCCCTTCTTTGGACAATTACTCTTAAAGTGTCCAATTTCTCCGCAACCATAGCATGTTACTGGTGGTTTCTGATTGTCACCCACGATTGGAAGTCTACAATCTTTGATGTGGTGACCAAGCTTCCTGCAATTGCCACACAAATCCGGACAACGACCTGGGTTATGATGCTTCTGACACCTTTCACATTTAGGTAGGTTACCAGTGTAACCTTTCTGTCAGTCGGTCCCGCAGCATAGGCCCTTGCCACTTCTTGTCTCTTAGGTGGCGGCTGAACAGCGTTTCCACCTTGGTTGTAGTCAAACCTTCTCTTGTTGTTGTTGTTATTGTTTGGATTGTTGTTTCGGTTATTGGGATAGTTGCGGTTCCGATTGTTGTTATAGTTGTTGTTGTTCCGAGTGTTGGTGTAGTTGGTGTTGTTTGAACGGTAGTTGTTGTTGACAGCAGATTTTCCTTTTACCACTTGGACCATGAGTTTCTGAGTTATACGAATAGCCTCTTCCATTGATTGAGGGTCAAAAGAAATCACATCTCCTCGAACACTTTCAGGCAATCCACCAACAAAGTTTTCCATCTTTTTCTCATCGTCGGTAACCATAGTTGGACATAATGCAGCCAACTCCTGAAATCTCCTGAAATAAGTCTCAATGTCATCACCTTTAGTCACAAGCTCATAAAATTCCGTTTCCATCTTTTGCACCTCCGTACGAGGGCAAAACTTCTGTCATCAATTTCTTGAATTCCTCCCAAGTAAGCTTGTAAGCATTTTCCATACCAATCGGCTGAGCATACGAATTCCACCAAGACATAGCTTCATCAAGAAGCATACCTGTAGCAAATTTTACCTTGCTGACGTCCGGGCATCCGCACATGAGAAATACATTCTCAGTCTTTTCAAACCAGCGGATTAAAGCAACCGCTCCTTCAGTGCCCTTAAATTTGATAGGATCACTAATCTTGAAATCTTTCCATGTACATTCCCTCTTATTAGTGGGTGGTTCAACCGTCCCTGTATTAGAAGCAGTCTCAGCAGCCCTAGCAGCAACCTCAGCTCTCTCAATCTCTAGAGCTTCTGCAATACTATCCCTGACCAACTTGCGGATAGCGGCTTGAGTCATGGCGGGTGTTTCTGGTGCATTCTTACCCTTCCTTGGTGCCATATTTCTGATAAATCACAATGGAAATAACCATGAGAAAAATCATAATAGAAATAGTCATCGTACCAAAGATATATACCACAACATGTATATATATAAATATACAACCACAATAAATAAAAATACAACCACGACATGTACGAGTACAATCACAATCTGTACCAATGCGATAATAATAAAGAGCAACCACGAAACATCATAAATATAATCACAACACATGAATATAATACATGAAAATTTCGGCCTACATGGACCGATATAATATATAGCACAACATTTCCAACATAGTAGAGTCGCACTTGATATATTTGTTTGTACAACAACCAAAAGACTACAAGTTCTTGAACTATGTCCCACATCCCGGGACTAGGAAAATAGTAAAAGCTAATATAATACCAGTCTACGTCTAGGCTCCTCCAGGTGCTCTAGATGGTCCAGGCTCTCCCCTCAAGCGGCGAATCTCACGATCCATCGCAACCACAATCTCCTCAAGATGCTGGACTCGTAACTGAAAAGAAGCATCCCTACGCTCCAAAATGACCAACCTCTCTCGAAGCAATGCCAACTGATCTACCTGCTCCCACTGAGTCTCCTGTGTCGCCTGAGCTCTATCTCGAATCTCAGGTAACTCATCCCTAAGTAGCTCAATCTCCTCCTGGTGCCTCAACTGTCGTGCCTCGAGTCCATGGTAAGACACATCAATCCCAACTCTACCCTGAATCAAATCCTCAACCTGCTCCTCTACAGCCTCAAGTCGAGTGGTAATAATCTCGTCAACTCTATACCCCAAACTATCGACTTGCTCCTGCTGAGCATCAAACTGATCCTCTAGTGTAACGGCTGTAGGATCCCTAGCTGCAGCCGCTCTCGAGCTCTCACCTATGTGGTATACGGGTGGTGGTGAAAGGTCAGCAGTCTCGGTAATGAGTGAATCTGGAGTGGTAAGCCTTGCACGCTTCCTGAGCGGCAAGAGTGAGGTAGGTACAGGAGTAGTAATGGGTATGGCTGATGGTGGTGGTGTAGGCACAGTAGGACTAGGGAGACTCCTATAAGTAGATGTAGCTGGGCGAACCCTCTTCCTAGCAGTCTGGATAGTCTTATCCCTAGGAAACATAAGTCTCGGCTCTGAATGGATAGTAGTAGTAGGAGATGATGGTATGTCAGTAGGTATAGTAGGATGGACATGGGGAGTAGGAGCCGTCTCCTCCTCCTCGAAAGGCTCGGTATCATCATCAGATGCCAAGAGTGGCAACTCAGGTGTAGGAGAAACAAGTGGTGAAACAGCAGTGGAGGACACAGAGTCCTCATCATCGGAGTCTGATATAGTGTAAAGTATGACAGTGTCGGGATTCGAAGACATGACTCTATGATAATCAAGGTGAAATAAAATAAATAACTCGTAACAATGGAATCACCTGAAATAAGTAAATATGCACTTATGATGAAATGATGATATGCTATGATGGTGTGGTTATAGTCTAGGGATCGTGTACATCATGAACCCTATCATGATACATCCTAGTTCGCTATAACCTTAGCTCTGGTACCAATCTGTCACACCCCCAAAATACCTGAATGGCAGCGGAATGGAATACCTGAGGGTGTAACGGATCATAGCACACAACCAGGATATATTGAATGACCTAAAGTGTCGTTTTAAAAATACGTCGTTTGATTCATTCAAAATATTCAGAGTTATAAAGACATAGGTCCCAAAAGTTGGAAAAGTTTACGGAAACAAGTTTAGTACAATCAAATGACATTTGAACATAAGTGCAAGAAAGTCCGAATGAGCCATATCATCCTTGATACACAAAGTGACTCCATGCAATGCCATGAGAATATGCCTTAGTTACCTGAGAAATATATTGCGAAAAACGGTCAACATAAAGTTGGTGAATAATCATAGGTTTATAAGTAAAATCTAGTGTACATATGCCATAAGTAATGCCAAGAAATAGGATGTCCGGAAAATATATACATTGGCTCTTAAGCTCATGACCCCGAAGCTAGACGTTACTTGGCCCCAATGAGTGTTTACCAGACACTCTAATAATAAAGACATGAAATGCATCTGTAATACTGTTGGAGCAACCCAAACACAGATGGAGGAGTCACCCTCAATAGATCTATCCACTCACTCCCGCTTAGTACTAGAAATTAACGGTCCATGATAATAAAGGGGACTTGTCAAGACGTGGTAAATAAGGCAACTTAAGCAATGTATGAAATTTTATACTTAGGCATGTACACAAAAACAAGTAATGCAATGTATTCTCCCCCGTGGGATTTGAAATCAAAATATAGAATTAAAACGGGGCTATGAAACTCACCTCGAAGTGATGGTACAAAGATGGTACAATGATGTAAGAGTAGTCGGGACAATGAGGCGCGTACACTAGCCGCAACCTAAATGAATAATCGCGATCTAATTAAGATCAAGCCGTAATGTAGTGAATGCACATGCACATGATACCTATACCACTCGTAATTTAGAAATATTAGTTATCGTCATAGTAAAATAGTTTCCATACTTAGGAAAATAAATCCATATATAGGAGTATATAACTTGTCGTGTTATCTCGTAAGAAAGTGTTAGCGTTAAATTCCTTGTATTGAAAACCTTGAAATACGTCGTTAAGTCGTATAAGTATTTTCTTGGGTCATACGTATTCATTTGATAAGAAAATAGTCCTTAGTAATATTTTCTAGAAAGTATACCGTTTAGTACGTACGTTATTATTTTTATTTGTGACTATATATATATATAGTTTTGACGACGTTAAAATGGGTATAACTTGGTCGTTTTAGGCTCGTTTTCCTTGTTCTTTATGTCCACGGATTCGTCTTTGTATATACTAGTATATTTTTGATAACTCGGCTCCTCTAGGTTACGTTTAATACCTCTTTTTACCCATCGTATTCTGCCAAACAGCAAGCAGTTTTATAAGAAATAGTTTTCGTCGTTAAATTTGCAAAAATCATATCTCCTTCGTTATAAACTCGTTTTAATCCGTTCTTTCGCCTAAAGTTTCGTTTTTGAATGTATTTTCTAAATCTTTGGTCAAAACTTAGTCACCATCTACTGATTTTCCCACGAAATTAAAATAGGGACAGTAGGTATATCAAAAGTTTCAAAAACCATTTTCAAGTCTCCAAACTAGTTCCATCCTCCATCAAACCACTTTCAAACACCACAAAGCTAATCTAATCCTACCATACACCTTCTTAGGGTGTCATGGGTCCTTAAACATCATCAATCCACTAGGTCTAACAAGGGTTTCTTATGTGTCCATTTCTAGGGCTTGAAAGTTACATATGTACAAAAATGGAGTGGTATAAGTTAATGCATGTATGAGGTCTTGTAAGAAAAGTATATAAACATAATAATAACTTGTAAAAATCATAAAAATGAGTTGTTTACTTACTTGGTGGTTTAGAGAGTTTAGATGATGAAAAACCTACTAATCCTTGAGTTTTTATTTCAAAACTCTAACAAGGATGATTATATAAACAAGTTTATGACAAGATCTTGTAAAATTTGTTCTCCTTGCTCCTTGAACACCCTAGTTCGATCCAACCTCAAGAGAAAATGAAGAGAAAAAGTTTTCTAGTGCAAGTAAAAGTGATTTGTGATAAAAGAGTAAAAGAAAGTTTATTATATATTAGGAGACAATAGTTTGGTGAGTAATTAAGAGTGTTGGTGAGGTTTAGATATTTTAGGACTAAAGGGGGGGGGGGGGGGTGGTCCTAAAGGAGGAAAAAGGGGGGAAGTGTCTTGGGATTAATTAGGGAAAATTAGTATTAGTATTATGTAGTTAAGTTAGGTTTAGGTTTAAGGTTTAATCGGGTACCGGGTTTGTTAGAAATAAGTTTTATCGAAGTTATTCGGGACGTAATAGAGTCGTAAAAATTGTAAAAATATGTCGGGTACAAGTACGGAGAGTTTGGGTGATTATTGTTTAATTTTGGTGAAAACCGTCGTTATTAAGTTAAACGTACGATACGTAATAAATAAATTTCCAAAATACCAGGTAAATTAATATTATAATTTTTATATTATAAAAATGAGTATAAAAATGTATTGGGATAATAGTCGGGAGTGTCGGACATGTTAGACACATTTATAGTTCGCGTATTAGTGTTTATTTAAAAATAAACGTACGTAAATCGTTAATTGTACCAAAAGTATAAATTTAATTATCCTACGAGTGGAATAGCATGCAAGCGCCCTAATGATGATATGTCGACTATTTCTAGTCCGTATGAAATGTCCCTGACAAAAATGCATGAATTCGCTCCTGAACCAATACGGTTACGCGAATTTGAACACTCGTAAACTAAATTTACGATGACATGAGTAATGCACGTGAATAGTGGTTTCCTCTCGGAAATGAATAGTGTCAAGTGAATAGTAAAATTTCTGAATGTGTCTCGGAATGTCAAATTGACCTCAAAAACGATGAATAGTAATTTGTGAATAGTAGAATGTCGAAGTTTGGAAAAATGACCTGAAATTGTGGGTTGTGACAATTACCTTCTTGCCTTTTAGAGTCTTAGTTAGTGGTGAACAGAACCTTGCATTTCAAAAGATTAAAAAGATGAATGTTAATGAATCATTAGATAATGTTTAAAAGGATAGTTTATGTTGTTACTGATTCGCCTCAAACGGTCAGGTAATTATTGGTCAACCACTTGTGAATGGTCAAGGATAATAGTCAAACAGCTGAGGCAAATGCTTCCGTGGATAATAGTCAACCACTTGATGTCTGGGGCCCACTGTGGTGGTCACAAATCACCACCAAAGGTGGTGGTTTGGCCATGGTCTGCTGATACAGGGTACATCCCCAGCCCTGCAAGTGACTTTGGGGTTGTGTGGGGCCCACCAGAAAAATCCCAAAAATATAATCACTATGGGAACTTGGCAATGAGGTGGTAGACTACTAAACCTCAAAAGCTCTCAGTCTAAATCTCACCACATAAATCTATAAAAATCCCTCAAGATTTGAGAAAATATGAGAAGAGCAAAGTTTGACTTTTGATATAAACCTAAGATTTGACTTTATTGAACTTTTGGTAATCCTAGATTACTGGATATGATGTAATATGACAAAAGTAACTTAATTTAAGTTAAAACTCCTACTTATGTATTAATATGGGTGTTTATGAACCTTGATGACCACCACAATTAACTGTGGTGGTAGAAATCTTGTGATTTGACTTTTTCTTGTTTAACCCCTATGTTTTATTGACTAGATTGAGTTAATATGACTTAGTGAACATGTATGAACCAAGTTTACCAGCATAAACCAACAAGGACTCACTTTGCAGTCTAAAACAAACACCCCTATAACTTTAACTGTTTTGAGTTTCTGAAACAAATGAACAGCATAAGCTGTGGAACTGATACACTATAATCTAATATGGTATAAGAAACTAAAATAAGCACAAAAATATAAGCCTAAACTACAAACACCTTAATTCCTATATTAAACTAATTGAGACAGTTGATTTAGCAATTTTGTAACACAAAGGATATTAATGAACTAAAATACAATATTAAGTTACATAACAACTTAATTACACTTAATAAGAATAAATAGAAAGAAATAAGCAGATGAACAGTAGTAAACAAAATTTTGGAGTAAAGACTTACAATGACTTCCAAGATCAGAACATGAAACAAAGATACTCAAATCCTTTTCCTACACTCCCCATGGAGTTCTAATTACCCAAGCAATCCAAAATCACCATCCTGCTCTGCTTACTTCTTTTTTCTTTCTTTTTACTATTTTTCTATTTATTTTCTATTTTTCTTGGAATTTTTGCTTTTCTATTCTAAACTGACTTTTATGGTATCTAATGGCTCACAAGAGCTTTGTCAAGGCTTATGTGAGCTGAGAGAATCCATAATAACAACTACAAACAACAAATAAGTTTTTTGTGATTTTTGAAATAAATAAAAAATGCATAACTGAGATACCAATTGAAGCTTGAAATTGATTGTTTAAAAACACTTAAGATTACACTGAGAATGTGAAATACAACACTTGGAAGCATAAAATTGAACTGAATTTAAGTTTTACACTAATACGATTGACTAAATTACACTACTCCTAATTCTACACTAATACTTCCTCCCTTCTGCATCTCTTTTGCTTTATAGATATTTTCTGAGTTTGTGGGACCCAAAGAAGCATTTCCCACCAATCCTTAGCCGTTGATTGTGTCTGATTAATCCTCACCGTTTAAAACGCTTTTTCGCGCCAAAAGTCCAAGGAAGCACTGTAGTTTGCGTGGTGAGGGTTTTAAGGCAATTAAGGGGTTTTGGGAGCATGTGTGAGGTGGAGGGTGAGGTGGAATGAGTGGGGAGCAAGTAGTGGTGAAACCTGAGAGCTGGAAGTGGTTTTGGTGGTCTGTGGTGAGGGGTGGTATTGGAGAGGGAAAGTGGTAAAGGGTGGTGGTGTTTGACTTTGGTTTTGACCGGGTTTTTATTAAGGGTGGACTGGGCTGGGTAGTGGGCTAGGAAATAGGATAGTGGGTGGGCTTGGTGTGTTGGGTTTGGATTTGGTTTATGATAATAATAATAAAGAGTCCGTTTGGTTTATTAGGTATTAAATCACAAGGACCAAAAATGTAATTAAGTGAAAGTTGAGGGGCTGACTTTGTGATAATTCCAAAGTTCTCATAAGGACCTAATTTGTCACATGTGAATAGTACAAGGGTATTTTTGATATATTTCATTTTTGAAATACCCGGGGACTATTTTTGCCAAACTTGCAAAGTTGAGGGGCCTTTTTGCAATTTCTCTAAACTTATCACCCAAGGGCCATTCCTGCAAAAGATAAATAGTACAAGGACCAAAATTGAATTTCTCAAAGTTTTTAACATCCCAAGGACCATTTCTGTCAATTTCCAAAGTATAGGGACTAAACTTGTATTTTTATGAAACTTTGCACCAAAGGACTAAATATGTAACTTTATGATTAAAAAGGACCTTTGATGACATTTTCATGTTTTTAGAATAACCAGGGACTAGTTTTGCCAATTTATGAAACTTGAGGGACTGAAACTGCAAATTATGCAAACTTTGTACGTTTTTCATCTGTTTTTGCATATTTTGCATTTGAAACATATAAAACACACTTCTAAGATATTTTAAGTATTTTGATGCATATTTGAGTGTTTTTGGATGTTTTGGCAGCTTAGATTGGTATAAAATGATGAGTATTTAGACACTCATCAATCCCCCACACTAAAGTATTGCTAGTCCCTAGCAATCTTTTGAGAAAAACTTAATGGATTTGAAAAACTCTTTACCAAAAGCCATCACTTCTGGAGTAGCCAGATGTAAGAACTGTGGTACATCTGATAACCGTGTGATTTTGAGCAAATCACCAGCTGTCAACGGATTTGATTAGTCTTTACCAAAAGCCGTTTGCTTCTGGACTAGCCAACTCTTGATGGAATAGTCAACATCTTGGTGAGCTAATTACCAATTATGGTTTTTCCACGGCCTTTACCACAAGCCATAATCTTGCGGGCTAGCCAACTCATTCGCTTTTTAGGATATGGCGAGTTGAGGTACCATACAATTTTGGGCAAATTGCAAGCCATCAACGGGTTTGAGATATCTTTACCAAGAACCGTTTGCTCCTGGATTAGCCAATCCTTATGTGGGTTAGACATGGCGGATTGATTACCATTTGTTGTGTTTAGTGTAAAATACTAACACCAAATGAAAAAAATTTAAATTTTGGCCATTTTTGGGGAAAAAGGGCATACAAGGGTATATAAGTGATCAAATTCGCCAGAATTTCCCCCCCACACTTAGAAATGAATATTGTCCTCAATATTCAAAATCCCGACTATTATGTCGAATCCTTGAACGAAAAAAGATAACATTTAAAACTAAGTGGGGTAACACAACAATTATTCTGTTTTTTATTATATACAATTTTCAAAGTTTTTCAGATCTATGTACAAAATGTGGGGCACACCCCCACACTTAGGTGGTAGAAAGGGGTAAGAAATGGGAGTGGGGTCCACTCACAGAATTATGAAGAATTTATTAGTCTAAGGATCCTTTTTTAGCGTAGGAAACTTAGAAAAGGATACGAAGATTATTTTTAGATTTTATATTTTATAATTTAATTTTTTTTAAGGTTTATATATATATATATATATATACAAAGAAACGGTTAAAAATGAAACCTAAATGAGATTTTCAATACATGAAACTGTAATAACCTAATCTATCTCTTTCCAAGGATTGGGCTATGCATATCAAACCCTTTTTAGTGTAGACCAGTGATTAAACCAATCTAGACCTAGGAATATCAAGATTAGGAAAATTGACAGTCAAAAGTATTTTCAATCCACAAATAGATTTCAACCATTAAAATCTTTTTGTATTTTATATTTTATAATGTTTTTGTATTTTTATCTTTTTTATATATATATACAGAGAAAAGAAAAATCCAAACAACCGCCCCTCGAAAGGGAATCTGGGCTTGACAAAGCTCAGCAACTGGAATTCGACAACTGAACGATCAAACGTTCTCAATAGAGGAGTTAACAAACTGTGCGTTTCCGCCCCTTAAAAGGGAATCTAGGTTTGTAACGTCTACCAAATTGTTTTCAAAACAGCCAACAACCAAATGTTGTAACTGAGGGGTATATCAAACTGGGCAAGTTGTATGCTACAAAAAGGAAAATATTTTTGGTTTTTTGTGTTCGTTGAAAACTAATTTTAAAATGTTTTCGGGAACTGTTTTTGTTTTTATATTATAATAATATGAATAAGGATGGGTAAATATACATAAATTTATCAAAGATAAACAACATTTAAACTAATATGCAAGATTCTAGGGTCTAACAACATCACAGTGCTCATATTGAGATGATCAAATGTCAAGTTGACTTCTAACATGCTACACCACTTAATTGAAGCTATCACTGAGTTAAAATAATCATATATGGCATATATCAAACAAGAATAACACCCTACACAACCTCTAATACAGTTAAACCATTAGATCCAAACAACCCTTTAATGAAACCTAATTGAGCTTTTCAAAGCATAGAACTGTATAAACCAATTTCATCAAATCCAGGGGTCACAATTTGTCAAATTAGACCCTTTTAAGCATAAACAAGTAGTCACACAGCTTAAGCCTAGGATTATCAAAAATTATGTATATTGACAGTTAAAATACCATTTCAAACCATAATCAAATTTTCAAAACATAAACACCTAATATTATGTTAAATTATTATTAAGAAACAACAAATAAATAGGAAAGGAAAAAGATGGTAAATATACAATGAGCGTGTATTCAGGTTCACTAATACGCAAAATCGTTTAGAATAAGCGCACAACCTCTCCGGCAGCGGCGCCAAATTTTGATTCGCCTCAAACGGTCAGATAATTATTGGTCAACCACTTGTGAATGGTCAAGGATAATAGTCAAACAGCTGAGGCAAATGCTTCCGTGGAATACAGTGTTTCCCCGGGTCGTAATGTCCCAACGAGGTGTGCGATGTTTTATTTAAAATGAGTCTGTGATCGAGTGAAAGTGAACAGGAAAGGGTATAAGTGTGTGTGTGTATGTTTAAACTAGGGTTTTATAAAATAAAATGACTTAAATAAGCTAATGGAATGATTACGTGAAAGCAAGGTATTTTAAACGTACACCAAATTAAAATCAGACGCGACTGCGTACTGAGAAAAAGGTGAGTTTTAAGAAAAATAAACTACAAGGGTTAAAAATGAAAATTCTATAAACTTAAACTTAAATTAAAAGGAAAATTGTTTTTTTTGATTATTTTATTATTTATTATTAATTATTTAATTAATAACTATTTAATTATTTAATTAAAACTAACTTAATAAAAACTAAAAATAATAAACACTACAAATTAAACTAAAAACTTGTAAAAATAATTTCTAAACTTAAAAATGAACTTGAAGAAAGTATAAAAAATAAAAAATAAATCTTTTTGTCTTTTTATGAATTTTCTATTAATTAAAAACTATTTATATTAATTAAACTAATTAAACTATTTTAAATTACAAATAATACTAAAATGACTTAGAAAATTATGAAAAAATTTATAAAACTATTTTATGACTTATAAAAGCTATAAAAAATATAAAAATAGGTGTTACTATGTAAAAATTAATTATGCTATTTAAAACCTATTTATTAATTAATTACTAATAAAACTATTATTAATTCTAATAAATACCAAATGACAATATAAAAATCTAATAAAATTACTAAAAATACTTTAATATAAGATAAAATTAATAAAAATATAAAAATACAGATTACTTAATAAAAATATAAAAATGAAAATTAAAATTAAATTATATTAAATAGAAACTATCACTTATTTTTATATTGTTTTTTTCTTGATTTTTCTTTTACAAAACTAAATTATACCTAAAAATAGACAACTTTTGTAAAAACAACTAATTTATAGCTTATTAATAAGCACTGTGGAAGCTTATTACTTCCACAGTTGACTTTTGTTGACTGAAATTGGAAATAAGCTCAAATGAGCTTATGTGGGACCCACTATGGATGAATCTGGTCTAAATAAGTTATTTAAACAAGTATAAGCTAGAAAGAACACATATGGTACACTGAATAAGCCAATAAGCCACAATAAGCAATTGCTTATTGTGGACTGAGACAGAAAAATGGGACAAAGATCAAGGCTTATTCCAGGTGGGGTCCACTCTGATTCAGGTCAAACAAGTGGTCAATATAGATAGCCTACTAGGAGGGGGGTTGTAATAAACCAAGTTTGATGTGTGGGGCCCACTGTGGTGGTCACAAATCACCACCAAAGGTGGTGGTTTGGCCATGGTCTGCTGATGCAGGGTACATCCCCAGCCCTGCAAGTGACTTTGGGGTTGTGTGGGGCCCACCAGAAAAATCCAAAAATATAATCACTATGGGAACTTGGCAATGAGGTGGTAGACTACTAAACCTCAAAAGCTCTCAGTCTAAATCTCACCACATAAATCTATAAAAATCCCTCAAGATTTGAGAAAATCTGAGAAGAGCAAAGTTTGACTTTTGATATAAACCTAAGATTTTACTTTATTGAACTTTTGGTGATCCTAGATTACTGGATATGATGTAATATGACAAAAGTAACTTAATTTAAGTTAAAACTCCTACTTATGTATTAATATGGGTGTTTATGAACCTTGATGACCACCACAGTTAACTGTGGTGGCAGAAATCTTGTGATTTGACTTTTTCTTGTTTAACCCCTATGTTTTATTGACTAGATTGAGTTAATATGACTTAGTGAACATGTATGAACCAAGTTTACCAGCATAAACCAACAAGGACTCATTTTGCAGTCTAAAACAAACACCCCTATAACTTTAACTGTTTTTAGTTTCTGAAACAAATGAACAGCATAAGCTGTGGAACTGATACACTATAATCTAATATGGTATAAGAAACTAAAATAAGCACAAAAATATAAGCCTAAACTACAAACACCTTAATTCCTATGTTAAACTAATTGAGACAGTTGCTTTAGCAATTTTGTAACACAAAGGATATTAATGAACTAAAATACAATATTAAGTTACATAACAACTTAATTACACTTAATAAGAATAAATAGAAAGAAATAAGCAGATTTTAAGCAGATGAACAGTAGCAAACAAAATTTTGGAGTAAAGACTTACAATGACTTCCAAGATCAGAACATGAAACAAAGATACTCAAATCCTTTTCCTACACTCCCCATGGAGTTCTAATTACCCAAGCAATCCAAAATCACCATCCTGCTCTGCTTACTTCTTCTTTCTTTCTTTTTACTATTTTTCTATTTATTTTCTATTTTTCTTGGAATTTTTGCTTTTCTATTCTAAACTGACTTTTATGGTATCTAATGGCTCACAAGAGCTTTGTCAAGGCTTATGTGAGCTGAGAGAATCCATAATAACAACTACAAACAACAAATAAGTTTTTTTGTGATTTTTGAAATAAAGAAAAAATGCATAACTGAGATACCAATTGAAGCTTGAAATTGATTGTTTAAAGACACTTAAGATTACACTGAGAATGTGAAATACAACACTTGGAAGCATAAAATTGAACTGAATTTAAGTTTTACACTAATACGATTGACTAAATTACACTACTCCTAATTCTACACTAATACTTCCTCCCTTCTGCATCTCTTTTGCTTTATAGATATTTTCTGAGTTTGTGGGACCCACAGAAGCATTTCCCACCAATCCTTAGCCGTTGATTGTGTCTGATTAATCCTCACTGTTTAAAACGCTTTTTCGCGCCAAAAGTCCAAGGAAGCACTGTAGTTTGCGTGGTGAGGGTTTTAAGGCAATTAAGGCGTTTTGGGAGCATGTGTGAGGTGGAGGGTGAGGTGGAATGAGTGGGGAGCAAGTAGTGGTGAAACCTGAGAGCTGGAAGTGGTTTTGGTGGTCTGTGGTGAGGGGTGGTATTGGAGAGGGAAAGTGGTAAAGGGTGGTGGTGTTTGACTTTGGTTTTGACCGGGTTTTTATTAAGGGTGGACTGGGCTGGGTAGTGGGCTAGGAAATAGGATAGTGGGTGGGCTTGGTGTGTTGGGTTTGGATTTGGTTTATGATAATAATAATAAAGAGTCCGTTTGGTTTATTAGGTATTAAATCACAAGGACCAAAAATGTAATTAAGTGAAAGTTGAGGGGCTGACTTTGTGATAATTCCAAAGTTCTCATAAGGACCTAATTTGTCACATGTGAGTAGTACAAGGGTATTTTTGATATATTTCATTTTTGAAATACCCGGGGACTATTTTTGCCAAACTTGCAAAGTTGAGGGGCCTTTTTGCAATTTCTCTAAACTTATCACCCAAGGGCCATTCCTGCAAAAGATAAATAGTACAAGGACCAAAATTGAATTTCTCAAAGTTTTTAACATCCCAGGGACCATTTCTGTCAATTTCCAAAGTATAGGGACTAAACTTGTATTTTTATGAAACTTTGCACCAAAGGACTAAATATGTAACTTTATGATTAAAAAGGACCTTTGATGACATTTTCATGTTTTTAGAATAACCAGGGACTAGTTTTGCCAATTTATGAAACTTGAGGGACTGAAACTGCCAATTATGCAAACTTTGTACATTTTTCATCTGTTTTTGCATATTTTGCATTTGAAACATATAAAACACACTTCTAAGATATTTTAAGTATTTTGATGCATATTTGAGTGTTTTTGGATGTTTTGGCAGCTCAGATTGGTATAAAATGATGAGTATTTAGACACTCATTAGTTACATTTGTCAAACTTCCAAATATCTAAAAACCAAATAATGAGAGCAAATTTTTTTGACCAGTACTTACAAACTACCAGTTTGACATGTTACACCAACCAGCAGCTCGTAAAGAATAAGGAAATACTTACCTTTTCTATTGCTGAAGCAGTGGCAAGCTTAAAAAAGAAATGATGTTTGGTAACAGACTCCCCAACACTGTGATGGCGCAACAGACTCCCCAAGACGTCCCGTGGATCTGCTTGTACCGCATGCGAGTTTTATATGTTGTCAAATGTACAAATATTATACCGACTTATAAACTGATCATAAAGACTTACGTAAAAGGTCGGATAAGCTAATGTATACATGGTATCTGCATTGTTCTTGGGAATTCAGTAGAATATTCTCACACCTACCTTCCAGTACCGGGAATAAGGCAATCGACTTCCTTGTCACCTACGGAAAAGGCTCTCAAAGTATTTCCTCCCACGGGAGGAGCTGTTACGTTGCCGAGAGAATTGGGCTCATGTGATGGTGTAAAAATAGTGAACCAATATCGGTGGACTTTCTGTTAATGTCCTGCACTCATGCATAATTACCCGTCCATTACATTTTCATAAATCATGTACAAAGCTAACACAATATTTGAAACTAACAAACCTGATCAATCGAAAAAGTTGTAGTGACTGCGATACCATTAATAAGAACAGTATATAACCATAAAACAACGTTTGGAAGCAAGCTGAGATATGTATTCTAAAAACGTAGTGTTGCAAGCATAACCCCAAATGGCCGACAAAATCAACTTTATTTCTCTGTACAGGTTTACTTGTTATAGTATTCAACTAAAAGTACGCAGTTTACAAAACGTGGACCAAACATTTATTAAGCAATTTCTTTAGACTAATAGTAATGGAACCATGGCTGGTCGATAATCCCATATAATAAGCTAACCCAAAGCACCTATATAACTGACCATCTGCATATAAGGAAATCCAAACACCCCTAAGTATCATAGATAAACCATTACCTTGTAAAATAAAGTCGTTTTTTCCGCTTCTCTTTTCTCCAATCCCCCTGTATGCGTGTTTGACAATCTCCACTTTTAGACTGTGCTGTGAGTTTCCTTCTCGCTTCACCACACCATCTTTAAAGAGAATCTTTAGAGCTGATCAAATCTGTAAAAGCATAGAGTCGCAATTGAGTTATGCTTCAATCTGATATCGACATAAAAGAATCTAAAAAAAATTACATGTAACGTCTTCATCTTTAACGATACCCTGTCTCCATTTCTCATTCTACACACTCATACAAACTGATTCAAAACGGGCCTGCATATTGCAACGTTAAAGTGAGTTTTGGATCCCAAACCTGAAAATGAACGAACTTTAGACCGAAACATGCCTTACAACCTATTGTGAACTTCTTTATCAGTAATTTGTATCAGTGACACCTTTTTTATCCGTGTAAAACCTGCCAAACCAAAACAACAATAAAAAGTGGATATCAACTCGTTGACAGATGAACACTGATAGCACAAACTGGACATAGGTAAGTGTCACAACCATGATATATCATTGAAAATGAGCTATTAAATCTGCCATTATTTAAATTAATCTTCCAAAACCATATCTACATTAAGCCAACTTAACATGTAACTGAAGCAAAAACCTTTTTGCGTTTTGTGAATGGTGAAAACAAACTATCGCAAACGATAATATCTAAATCTGTTAGCTTGTAATACCTAAAAATTGAGCACGGTTTTCCATAAAATCAGTAAGTTAATATTTTAATGTTGAATTACCTATGTGAGGAGAAGAGAGCATGAAGGGCTAGATCAAATCGACACTAAACACGGAATTACCACCTCAATAATCAACTAATTTTAGTTAAGTCAATCAATAAACAAATAATTGTCTCGTTTATTTCATTTTCTCCCAAGTTTCAATAGTAATATGCAAATTTTACCTAGACGGTGTTGACATCCAACCGAGGACCCAAGAAAGTGAAATGAAGAGGCGGAGTTGGGTTTTCCTCCACCAAGGAGCAAGCAGAAGATGACCATATGTTTGGGCCCCTGAGACGGCAGTTAGAACTCTAGAAATTGATTAAGTTCCTCAATCAGTAGCCTATCACAAATGTTGAACCAAATGACAACATAAAAAGATGTAACTAAACATTGTATATAAATATATTGTTTAGCAAGTGCCTTCAATTACTGAAATACCTAAAACCCATCAATTCCGATCAACATGATGTATTGAAAGTATTGCAAATAAACCACTGTTTCACATCACAACACTCTCATTCAAATATGCATATTCATAATCCTAAAACCAATCAATTAATCAACACAAATTTCTCAATTTACACTACAATTTCAAGAACCCCAAAATATTTTTTTTAATAAAAAAGTAAAAAAAAAAAAAAAAAAAAAAAAAAAAAAAAAAAAAAAAAAAAAAAAACTTCATAAATTCTACTTGAACACCATTGTTTAGGGTTTATAAACTTACAATTTGAATTAAGGATATCACTATCCTTCTCAAGAACCACAGCCTCTTTATTCGATTTTTTTACGATTTGTGTGTTTAATGAATCAGGGGAGAAGGTGTGTTCAATTATTAGATTTCGTGTGTTTGTGTGTGTGTTTTTCTGAGGATGAAGTTGGAGAAGGAGAAGGAGAAGTGTGAATAAAGGTGTAGAAAGTTGGAGAAGGAGAAGGGAAATATGTGGGAAAATAACGGAACGGAAAACGTGGTGAAAACACCGTAAGAGCACTGTTTAGACCACTGTAGCGTCCCGTTTTGGAGGGGAGCGTTCCCTGCCTTATAGTTATATTTATAATAGGAAAAAAAACCCCCCCTAATTCTACGACCCTTCTTCACCAAATACCTAATTTTCATTTAAAAAAAATGAGAGAAATTTCCAAGGGTTTTCATTGAAGAATTTAGGCCAAATCAAGGAAGAACTAGATGCAAATGCGGCATGTTTACATCTTTAAATTATTGTATTGTATATTAATTGTATCCAATTGACATATTTTCAAGTCGGGACTTAGGGTTTTTCGAATTAAGGGTGTTGCAAATTGATGGCTTTTATGTAGTTTGATTACTAGTTATAATACCTGTGCACGCACTGGGTTTTCAAAATTTCTTTTGATTATATATTATTATCGATTAAGAAATGATTCACTTAAGATGTTTTAAATGGTTTTACTTTGTGGACTAAAAATAAAAAACTACATGTACATATGTTATAATCTACTTATTATTTTAGCAGAATGTTTTTTGATTAAAAATAATATTTTATTATTCAAATAAAATCACATGACGATACTTGACTTGCATAAGATGTTAGTGATATATGCTTTTAGTTTTGCTAACCCGTGATATCAATTTACGATGTGTTTTGTAGCATATTTAGATAGCTTTGAAGATTGATTCATTTCCTTGATTATGAATAACCATCATACCATGTTTACCAATGTACCTTTTTGTTTGAAAAATTGTATTTTCATAAGTTTGTACTATTTACTTCTCATGATTGATCATAAAATTACCAAATTAACATAGATGCTTATACTATAGCTTCTTTATTACATAAAGAGAAAAAAAAAAAAAAAAAAAAAGATTTAATGGTAGAATACATTTATGAATAAGGTATAAGAATAATTTTTCTGTGAGACCGAACAATATAAAGAAATTATTATTATTTGCATAAGTAAATTATAAATGCATGGATTCGCAAGTCTTTTAGGGTGCGTTTGGTTAGTCAAATTTAAATTCATGGGATTTTCAACCTCACAAAGTTTTAAATGCACAGTGTATAAAATACAATGTTTAACGTTCTCATATATTGTTTGGTTCACATGAATTTATAAAAGAGTTTATAATTTAGATGTTAGTAAATAACATAAATACCCCTCTGTCCCCACATAAATTAGAAAAAAAAGAGATGGCAATTTCGTCTTTATTACTCATAAAGCAGGATTGTCCCCACATAAATTAAAAACCACCCACAAGATCGTCTCTATAGTTTGGCCAAATTGCATGTTTCGTCACAGATGTTTGGAAAGTGCAAGGATCGTCCCTATGGAGAAAACTTTGGTGCAAATATCATCCCCACAGGGACGATACTTGCACCAAAGGTTTCCCCAAAAAGGACGATATTTGCACCAAAGTTTTCTCCACAGGGACGATCCTTGCACTTTTCAAACATTCCAGACGAAACGTGCAATTTGGCCAAACTTTAGGGATGATTTTTGCAATTCTCTCCGATGTAAATGAAAACCGTCAAATTTGTGAGCCCCACTACAATTAAAAACCTCTACTTGCACTTACCAAACGCGATTTTTAAGATATTCTAATTTTAAAACCAACAAAATGCTTCAAATATCTCCTAACCAAACGCACCGTTATGATTGTTTGAATCCTTACCAACCTTTCACTTTAGTGCAACTTTCTTCACAATTAGCCTAAGTCATCAAGGTAAAAGACACTCACATTTTAGACCATTGGTTGACACCCATAGTGTTATCAATGACAACAAACACCTGCTAAAAATTCCTACCATAAAATTTCTCATATAGGCACTAAAACACATCTTTGGAACATTAAAATACATTCATGTATTATCTAAATTAGCAACTCAACTTAATTATACATTCATACCTTGAGCAGGCGTAGATAATCCTTCAACGACAATCATGTGTTGGTACTTAATCCTTCTCTAAAAAACGCACACAACAAATTGCTTTGCATTTTAGTGTGTGCGATAAGATCATAAAACTGCAAACACCACTAACATGTTGCATTATAGTGAGGATAACAACAAAGTTAGTCCTAACATCAAATAAGAAAACTTCAGATTAGAACTAAAGGGGTGTTTGGTTATGCTTATTGAAGGTGGTTATTGGCTTATTCAATTACTATAACACAATAAGTTTATGATAAAGCTTTAAGCTTTTTGAGAAGCTTAATAAAAAAAACCCTTGAACTCACAACTAATTCTATCATAGCTTATTATGCTTATAGTAAAAACACAAATATTAGGTGTAGAAGTTTTCAATAAAAGATTAAAATTTTTTTTACTAAAGGTTGGTGTGTATAAAAAAAAGTTACTAAAACTATCAGCTAGATAAGACATAAATCAAATTTCTGTTGAGGTCTCTTTTAGATTCTATTTAGAAGCAAAAAGAGGTTAACACATAAATCATAAGTATAGAAGAATGGTTGTATCTCACATCCGTGATTACCAACTCAATAAAATTATCGCGGTATAGTAACGTAATAAACTGATTAAAAACTACATATACTTGCTTAGTAATTCTCATGTGCATACTTTTAATTCTTTTAGAACAGCCAACTATTACGTTTTTTTTTTTTTTTTTTTTTTTTTAATTTTAAAATTTATTTTATTTTTTTGATGAAACATCACGTCAATGAATGAAGATAGGTTACCACCCACGTAGTTTTTCTTTTTTTGATTTAGGAGGTGATTGTTATCAAATAAGGATTGTGATGCATGCTGATGAGTGTGTAAATACTCATCATTTTTAGTCAAATCTGAACTGCAAAACGATTAAAAACACTCAAAAACGCACCAAGATACGAAGAAAATCCCAAAGATTGTGTTTTATATGTCTCTGATGCAAAACGAATGAAAACAAACGAAAAACGAACAAAATTTGCATAATTGGCAGTTTCAGTCCCCCAACTTTCAAAATTTGACAAAACTAGTCCCTGAGCATTTATTTTAAAGAAAAGTCAACCCAAACTCTTTAAAAGTCAAATGATAACACAAATGATCTTTGGGTAAAAATTTTTCAAAAAGTTACACATTTGGTCCTTGTACTTTGGCAAATTGGCAAGTTTGGTCCCTGGTGTTTCAAATTTTGGAGAATTGCATCGATGGTCCTTGGAATAGTGAATGTTGGCAAAATTGGTCCTTATGATATCTTTGGGAAAGTGGCAACTCAGGTCCTTGGAATTTCAGCTAATTGCAAATGAAGTCCTTGTAAAATCAAAACAAACCAAACGGACCAAAGTATACTATCAAACCACTACCCTTAACCCTCATCATCCCACCAACCCTTGGCCCAAGATATCAAATGGCCCAAAACCACCTTTACATTTTAATATTAAAAACGTATACAAAGTTCCAGTCAAACACAGGTCAAACCAACATCATCCCTTTCATCCCCTCCCCCCCCCCCCCCCCCCCCCCGTGACCTGCAACCCTCCAAACTCAACCATCACCATCCTCCCATCACTCTCCAACCCATTCCCCAATCCCACTACTATCTTCCCCCACTCATAAACCCCTACCTAACTATCCATGTCACCAATCCACCCCAACTGTTTTGGCGCCAAAAAGTAATTCAAAGGCTTGGATGAAGTTTCTATAAAATTGATGGCTGGGATTTAATGTCAAAGGTGAAGAGATGGAATTGATGCCCTAATTCCAGAGTATGAAGACAAGAGATGCAAATGTGTACCTACCTCCTCATTCGTAGTATAAATAGACCTCATTGTAGCCATCATAAGGCATCCCATTTTTCTTTCTTGTATCTTTAAGTTTAATTTAATTCTCATTGTAAACTCAAGTTTTTGAGTAATTTCAGTTTAATTAAATTTTCAAGAGAATTTCAAGTTTTTATGCAAATTTCCATATCCTTATTATTATTTCATTTTACTTAGTACTTTGTCTTTTTATGCTTCCTAAATCATTTTAAAGTAGAAAGAAAAGTAAAACTCAGAAAAGAAAAGAGAAAAAGAAAAATTCAGAAAAGAAAATATACAAAAAAAAAATATAAAACAAGGGAATGAAGAAGAAGAAGGCAATTGCAGAGATGATGAATGGGAGTATGGTTTAGAGCTCAGGGGAGCATATAGGTTGTGTTCTTGGTTCTCAGTAGCATCACAACTGTGGATGTCAAGTAGGTTTTGCCAAGTGCTTTTATCATAATTTTCATTAGTTGCTATCTGTCCTTAATGGTTGCTATTTTCTGCTCTTCTAAGTTTGTTTATTAGTATATAAGTTAGTTAGTTAGTCTTGTGTAGTAATTTGGTGAATTGCTTAGTTAATCCTTAAAAACAGTTAGATTAGGGGTGTTTGGTTTAGTCTATTGTAACAATTCACATTTTTCAGGATAATTACCATTCCCGGAAAATTTCACTATTCACTTTTACTATTCATTTTTCCCGAAACTTTCCCGAAAGTTGATTTTTATTTGATATTCTCGAGTGATAAATCATTTCCATGACAAATTAAAAGTTTGACATTCATAAGCTCATTTTCGTGAAAGTTATTAAGGAATTACACGTTTTAGGGTAAAACGACATTCAGAAATTCTACGTACAACGAAATTCAACCGCGTCAGGTGACCCCACATCAGAAAAATGTTTGACACACTCATGATTTATTTGAGAATTAATCGTGACTAAGAAAAACATGACCAAAGACTTCCCAGCAGGTCACCCATGTCGGTACTAATCTCACATGAGCACGCTTAACCGAATGGGCGATTAACCGTTAGACCACAAAACGAGTTTCTAAGACATTTTGAGTTTTCAAAATTATTAGAAAAAGCCAACATAATTTTCCCTCCTCCTTTGACCAAAAATCATTCCTTGATTTTATAAGTCATTCCTTGATTTTTAGGCTTACGGTTTGATGTCTAAAAGACATTTAATACCAACCGACACTAGACTGAGCCCAGTCTAGACATTATAAGTCATTTTAAATCATTTTTATCACATTAGAAAAGTAACATTTTACTTTTCTCAATTTTACGCAATATTCGTACGTTTTACGTATTACGCGTTTTAGACCCGTGTTTCCAGTTTTTAGCAGGGTTTACCACCCAAAATGGAACCTACCACTCATTTTATATTTTATTATGGAACTTATTGACATGTTTATCAATACTTTCAAGTTCCATAATTTTACGACACCCGGTTTTACGTTTTGAGGCTTAATCATTTACGATTGGCATTTCCCGGAGTCAAAACTAACCAAGTATCTTGGATAATACCAAGAAAAGTCTACACCCTTGCTCTCCAAGCTCATGAACCGCCATTAGGGGGGGGGGGGGGTTTCACACTAGGTGGCTTGATCTCAAGCTTAATGGCCTTAGATTTCATCCATGTGTTCACCTTGGCCTCCAAGGTTGGACTAGTCAACATTTCTAACCTCCTTAAGACCCTATAAAAGCCCCCATTTCCCCCTTAATGCCGTGCACCTCCAACCTCCATAACCATCCCATTCTTAGCTCTTTTCCTTCTAGTTTCATGCATGGTTCAAGTGATTCTTCAAGATAGAAACCCTAGATAGGTTATCATTCATCAAACACTTCCATAACCTTATATACTTGGTGATTTCTCTTGAGTTTAAATCCACTCAAGTCACCTAAACCTTCATCATCCATCTTTCAAGAATACCAAGGGTAGAAAGATTGCATGAAGTGAAAAAGGGTTGAAGCAAGTCTATCAAAGTCCTATCCTTACATGTTAACTTCCTTTCATCTTTGAAAGCCAAAAGTTGTGAGCCAAACCCTAACTTGATTCTTGTTAAATAATCATGTTCATGTTATTTACATATTATTTGTGCTATATATTGTCTTGTAGTTATGTCCATGATGTATAAAAATGACCAAAACAAGTTATTGTTATTGATTGTTACAACAAGTTACTAAAACAAGTAAACTAGTGACTTTCTTGGTAAGACCTGATCAAAATGGTAAAAATATGATGTTGGATCATTACATATTACAGTAGAGGACTTAACAAGGAAACCATAGCAATTTGAACCACCTAAAACGAGTATACGAGTCAAAAGTTACGCCCATTTGAAGTTACCAAAGATTTCCGGCAAAACTGCCTAAACCTTCCTGAATCGCATTCTGACTTTTTGAAAGTCCCACTTCTGGTCCGATTCATCAAAAAGTTAAAACACGAAAGTTGTCCGGAACGACGTTTTCGTTCAGGAACAAAGAAGCTCGAGCCCTGAAAACGCTTTCCGAGTGATAAATTTCTTCAAATTCTAAACAGCCCATTTTTAGACAAAGTCATTACATATAGGTTATGGTTTATGAAGACCAAAGGGGTCTTATGACCTATAATCAAGACCACCACCATGGATAGAGCCAAGGTTGTGTCTCATGACCTTGAAACAAGGACTAAGGGTCATGGCTAGGCCATGACGAAATGACCATAAACAACTTACATAGGCGTAAACATGAAACAATGAAATTGGCGATAACATGAACAAGCAATTTGTATCTACTTCACCTAAAAGGAAACCATGAGATTTTACCAAGACAAATGGTCATACAAGACTTATGAAACTATCCCTAATAACAATCTTCATGTACAAATAAACTTTCCTAAGTTTATTCTAATATCGGACATGTAACCTTTCGGATCAAAACTTATATCTATATATTTCATCAACTACTACGATAGTAGGGAGCCTCATGTGAGGAGTTCATTATGTAAGCCGTCGAGATGAGTTGTGGATTTACGAGTTAAAGTGTCCTGGCTCCTCGAACGCTTACTAACATGACTTCTGAATTATGTCGGCCCGAACGGTAGTAAACGATATACAAAACATACATGTTTCATGAATCATTTCTTTCAAAGACTTACATTATACATCATACCACATCATGGACTAAATGCAAGATATATATATATATATATATATATATATATATATATATATATATATATATATATATATATATATATATATATAGGCACTACTTCATATTCTTTACTCCGATCCTAAGTCGCGACATTCTATTATAGGTTGCTCATAGAAACCTTCACGATTCAACCGTTACATTCATTACTTGCTATCTTACTTAAGGTGAGTTCATAGCCCCACTTTCGATTACTTAATTGTTTTACAAACCCTTGGGGGGAATACATGCTATTTATAACCGAGCACAATGTTTTTAAATTGTATGCTTACCTGATTGTTTTATTATCACTAAGTACCAACCTTGCTAAACCGAGATCCTTTATTATGAACCATTTAATCACTAGTAATAGTGAGCGCGAATATTATTAATAGGCCTATTGGGATTGACGAATCCCATTTGTATTGACTAAGTTCAAACAAATGCAATAATATTTGAGATTTAGGTATGTTAGCAAAGTACCTACCGGGATAAATCTGCCGATCGATATTGGTACACGTTAACGTTATGGTGTCATAAGCTTAGTGTATAATACATGTTCCGGGCGTATAATAACGTAGCCTACCTGTTTTGTTTTCCAAACATTGGTGTGAGCCTATAACTCACACTACCAACATATTGTGTTCAATCGATTTAACAAACTCTATGAATATCACTCAACCTTTGTGTTGACCTCTCAAGCATGTATTTCAGGTTCATGACGATCAAGGATGGCACGGAAGGACACGGATGTTCAAAAGGGCTATAAATTTTATTATCATTCAAAACTCATTTATTATACATTGTAAACATGGAACCAATTGGGACCTCATTTTGAAATCTCTGATATTTATATAATTTGAATGATACATCTTTTAAAACGACTCAATTGGAGTTCGTTTTCTATTATTGTGACTATTGTGCCGTCGAGTAACACCCAGTTTGAATTCCGCTGCATCCATGAATTGGGGGTGTTACAGATTGGTATCAGAGCCATGGTTATAGAGAAACGGGTCTAAGTGAGACCTAAACTATAACTACAATCACAAGCAAAAACATTTTATAGCCTTCCGCTCTCCGTGTCTTCCATCCTCCGGACGATTATGGATTTAGTAAGCATGTTATGATACACAAACATGTTAGTATATTCATATATACCCATTTTGAGCATTTCCCCGAAGACATTTTTATGCTACACAAACATAATTGCATATTGATATATGTACCCTAAACATAATTGAGCATTTCCCCGTAAGCATTTTATGCTACATGAACACATATAAGTATATTGATATATACACACTAGGCATTTTATGCTACATGAACACATTAGTATATTGATATATAAACTCGGTTTATTTTCAATCATTTATCTAAACAATGGACTAAACATATCTGTGTATGCCTATTCTAAGGCATTTCGGCACAGCCACACTCTCCCAATCATGTTCCTACTCCAACATTATATGTCCAAGACATTGTAACTGATTGCAATGGTCTCATTCATTTTTCAAGACATTGTGAGATACAATGGTCTCATTCATTTTCCAAGACATTGTGAGATACAATGGTCTCATTCATTTTTCAAGACATTGTGAGATACAATGGCCTCATTCATTTTCCAAGACATTGTGAGATACAATGGTCTCATTCATTTTTCAAGACATTGTGAGATACAATGGCCTCATTCATTTTCCAAGACATTGTGAGATACAATGGTCTCATTCATTTTCCAAGACATTGTATTATACAATAGTCTTAACCATTTCTCAAATGTTTTGAGTCACACAATGGTCTAACCTACTTCCGAGACATTGTGTTTTGTACAAATGGTCTCTAGAATTATTCCATCACATCATCAATATCATTTCTTATGATATCAAAAACCCGTCACAATCTATCGATTTCAAAACAAGAAATATGAGATTTCTAAAGGACAAACAAATCCATCATCGACAAAAGCTGAAGTTCAGCTCTACATTCATCAAAGTTTTCTTCTGAAACCTTCATTATTAAAAGTTCGTGATCCTGGCCAAGTATGTTCTATTTTAGAACTACTTAAAACTTTCTTTCCATACGTACCTACCCTTACTATCTTCTATGCAATAGAATATGAAAACATAGGTTACAAGTCTTGTATGGGCGGGACTTGCAACTGAATTGTTTAAACATCGCCTTTGTTTAGTGAACAGTTTCCCGAAAGCAACGGACATATCAAAAGTATACCTAGTTTAGGTATTTGAAAATTTTATCGAACCTTGGCTAAATATAGACTAGTCACCTATATTTAACCTAGGGACAGTGGAATATAGTCTGACTAACTATATTCGACTTAGAATTTTCAAATACTGAGAGTAGTTGTACTAGGGTTATGTTTAGATTGATTTCCTACATGAACATGATAAACCACCAGAATACATTAAAACAATCTAGAAACACGATAATGTCTTACCACTCAGCGAAATCATAACACCTTATTTGTGTTACCTAATTTCATTCTTGAAATTTTTCATTTATGAGATAATCCGAACTACTATCTTGGGATAGTTATCAATTATTCTCTTCATCCTGTAGATGTACCATCCTGTTTAGGATACCATTCCGTCATAAACTTTTAAAATCTCTTAAGATTTTCAAAACAAACTCAACATCTATACCTAAGAGTATTAATGTTAAGCATACACTACACACTTTTGTTCATCAACATATCACATCATTATCTTCACAACCGTTACAAACACAAGCTCATTAACAGATCTTGATGCACTTTTAAAGCTCAAATCATCTATAGTTACACCACAAGTACCCTCATCAGCTTTACAAGTTTGAATATTCATCTTGTACTTTTGGAACACCAATATCATCTCATAATACACTACCTTGTAACTCACCGGCTAAGTATGAATGTTGTGTTGGGAATTCTTGAGTAGGATGATTTATAATGTCCTTATTTGAATGGATTGGGATGCCTTTTCATTTAAATAAAGAAATTATAAATCATCGAACCATACGTTTATATTCCTTTAGTTACATTGTTTGGGATGCCTCTCTATGTAAATAAAGAACTATAAACAAGTGGGCTTAATTATATCCAAAATAACATAAGTATGAAGTCAACCTACATTACATTGCTCGGGTATGGCTTGATACCTACATTACATTGCTCGGGTATGGCATGATACCTACATTACATTGCTCGGGTATGGCATGATACCTACATTATATTGCTCGGGTATGGCATGATACCTACATTATATTCGCCACAAGAAATCCTATCTTTTCACCGACATCGCTTCAAACCATGACATAAACACTAGGTACAACAACCGATTACCTACTAGGCTATGATTGCAACAACTATCCCAATTTCCATTAGTACGAGATTTACTTTTGGTTTTCATAATGATAGTGCAATAACAAACAAACTCATTGCGAAGCCATGTAACCATATGCATGTGCAGTCGTACCAAACTCATTACGGGGCCATGTAACCATACGCATGCGCAGTCGTACCAAACTCATTGCGAAGCCATGTAGCCATATGCATGGGCAGCCGTACAATTCAAACAGGACTTGGTCCAACCACATGTTCAACGCTTATTCCATGATTCGATTCTTATATCAATTGCTATTGATACTTGACAACTATATCAAGTTCTATTTTGATATTCAACTACTATATCAATTCCTATTAATATTCGATTGCTATATCAATTTCCTTTGATATTCGACTATTACCATACCTTTCCTATATAAAAGTAAGCCTCATCCTACACCATACATTGAAATGACAAATCAAGTTACATCACCGGTAATCCCAGACTTTAGTCCTCATAAGTAACCACACCTTTTCATCAACACCACTCCAACATATGATATACACAGAACTTCGGGACGAAGTTCCCCGTAAGGGGTAGAGACTGTAACAATTCACATTTTTCAGGATAATTACCATTCCCGGAAAATTTCACTATTCACTTTTACTATTCATTTTTCCCGAAACTTTCCCGAAAGTTGATTTTTATTTGATATTCTCGAGTGATAAATCATTTCCATGACAAATTAAAAGTTTGACATTCATAAGCTCATTTTCGTGAAAGTTATTAAGGAATTACACGTTTTAGGGTAAAACGACATTCAGAAATTCTACGTACAACGAAATTCAACCGCGTCAGGTGACCCCACATCAGAAAAATGTTTGACACACTCATGATTTATTTGAGAATTAATCGTGACTAAGAAAAACATGACCAAAGACTTCCCAGCAGGTCACCCATGTCGGTACTAATCTCACATGAGCACGCTTAACCGAATGGGCGATTAACCGTTAGACCACAAAACGAGTTTCTAAGACATTTTGAGTTTTCAAAATTATTAGAAAAAGTCAACATAATTTTCCCTCCTCCTTTGACCAAAAATCATTCCTTGATTTTATAAGTCATTCCTTGATTTTTAGGCTTACGGTTTGATGTCTAAAAGACATTTAATACCAACCGACACTAGACTGAGCCCAGTCTAGACATTATAAGTCATTTTAAATCATTTTTATCACATTAGAAAAGTAACATTTTACTTTTCTCAATTTTACGCAATATTCGTACGTTTTACGTATTACGCGTTTTAGACCCGTGTTTCCAGTTTTTAGCAGGGTTTACCACCCAAAATGGAACCTACCACTCATTTTATATTTTATTATGGAACTTATTGACATGTTTATCAATACTTTCAAGTTCCATAATTTTACGACACCCGGTTTTACATTTTGAGGCTTAATCATTTACGATTGGCATTTCCCGGAGTCAAAACTAACCAAGTATCTTGGATAATACCAAGAAAAGTCCACACCCTTGCTCTCCAAGCTCATGAACCGCCATTACGGGGGGGGGGGGGGGGGTTTCACACTAGGTGGCTTGATCTCAAGCTTAATGGCCTTAGATTTCATCCATGTGTTCACCTTGGCCTCCAAGGTTGGACTAGTCAACATTTCTAACCTCCTTAAGACCCTATAAAAGCCCCCATTTCCCCCTTAATGCCGTGCACCTCCAACCTCCATAACCATCCCATTCTTAGCTCTTTTCCTTCTAGTTTCATGCATGGTTCAAGTGATTCTTCAAGATAGAAACCCTAGATAGGTTATCATTCATCAAACACTTCCATAACCTTATATACTTGGTGATTTCTCTTGAGTTTAAATCCACTCAAGTCACCTAAACCTTCATCATCCATCTTTCAAGAATACCAAGGGTAGAAAGATTGCATGAAGTGAAAAAGGGTTGAAGCAAGTCTATCAAAGTCCTATCCTTACATGTTAACTTCCTTTCATCTTTGAAAGCCAAAAGTTGTGAGCCAAACCCTAACTTGATTCTTGTTAAATAATCATGTTCATGTTATTTACATATTATTTGTGCTATATATTGTCTTGTAGTTATGTCCATGATGTATAAAAATGACCAAAACAAGTTATTGTTATTGATTGTTACAACAAGTTACTAAAACAAGTAAACTAGTGACTTTCTTGGTAAGACCTGATCAAAATGGTAAAAATATGATGTTGGATCATTACATATTACAGTAGAGGACTTAACAAGGAAACCATAGCAATTTGAACCACCTAAAACGAGTATACGAGTCAAAAGTTACGCCCATTTGAAGTTACCAAAGATTTCCGGCAAAACTGCCTAAACCTTCCTGAATCGCATTCTGACTTTTTGAAAGTCCCACTTCTGGTCCGATTCATCAAAAAGTTAAAACACGAAAGTTGTCCGGAACGACGTTTTCGTTCAGGAACAAAGAAGCTCGAGCCCTGAAAACGCTTTCCGAGTGATAAATTTCTTCAAATTCTAAACAGCCCATTTTTAGACAAAGTCATTACATATAGGTTATGGTTTATGAAGACCAAAGGGGTCTTATGACCTATAATCAAGACCACCACCATGGATAGAGCCAAGGTTGTGTCTCATGACCTTGAAACAAGGACTAAGGGTCATGGCTAGGCCATGACGAAATGACCATAAACAACTTACATAGGCGTAAACATGAAACAATGAAATTGGCGATAACATGAACAAGCAATTTGTATCTACTTCACCTAAAAGGAAACCATGAGATTTTACCAAGACAAATGGTCATACAAGACTTATGAAACTATCCCTAATAACAATCTTCATGTACAAATAAACTTTCCTAAGTTTATTCTAATATCGGACATGTAACCTTTCGGATCAAAACTTATATCTATATATTTCATCAACTACTACGATAGTAGGGAGCCTCATGTGAGGAGTTCATTATGTAAGCCGTCGAGATGAGTTGTGGATTTACGAGTTAAAGTGTCCTGGCTCCTCGAACGCTTACTAACATGACTTCTGAATTATGTCGGCCCGAACGGTAGTAAACGATATACAAAACATACATGTTTCATGAATCATTTCTTTCAAAGACTTACATTATACATCATACCACATCATGGACTAAATGCAAGATATATATATATATATATATATATATATATATATATATATATATATATATATATATATATATATATATATATATATATATATATAGGCACTACTTCATATTCTTTACTCCGATCCTAAGTCGCGACATTCTATTATAGGTTGCTCATAGAAACCTTCACGATTCAACCGTTACATTCATTACTTGCTATCTTACTTAAGGTGAGTTCATAGCCCCACTTTCGATTACTTAATTGTTTTACAAACCCTTGGGGGGAATACATGCTATTTATAACCGAGCACAATGTTTTTAAATTGTATGCTTACCTGATTGTTTTATTATCACTAAGTACCAACCTTGCTAAACCGAGATCCTTTATTATGAACCATTTAATCACTAGTAATAGTGAGCGCGAATATTATTAATAGGCCTATTGGGATTGACGAATCCCATTTGTATTGACTAAGTTCAAACAAATGCAATAATATTTGAGATTTAGGTATGTTAGCAAAGTACCTACCGGGATAAATCTGCCGATCGATATTGGTACACGTTAACGTTATGGTGTCATAAGCTTAGTGTATAATACATGTTCCGGGCGTATAATAACGTAGCCTACCTGTTTTGTTTTCCAAACATTGGTGTGAGCCTATAACTCACACTACCAACATATTGTGTTCAATCGATTTAACAAACTCTATGAATATCACTCAACCTTTGTGTTGACCTCTCAAACATGTATTTCAGGTTCATGACGATCAAGGATGGCACGGAAGGACACGGATGTTCAAAAGGGCTATAAATTTTATTATCATTCAAAACTCATTTATTATACATTGTAAACATGGAACCAATTGGGACCTCATTTTGAAATCTCTGATATTTATATAATTTGAATGATACATCTTTTAAAACGACTCAATTGGAGTTCGTTTTCTATTATTGTGACTATTGTGCCGTCGAGTAACACCCAGTTTGAATTCCGCCGCATCCATGAATTGGGGGTGTTACATCTATCTCACCTAGTTATAGTTGTCATTTGTAGTTGAATTACACTCAGGCAAATTACTTGAGCCTCTAGCAGCTAACTTGGACCATTTGTTTGAGAAGAAAGTCAAAATCACATCAATTCCTACCCACAGATTAACTGTGGTAAAAATTGAGCTCTCAAATCTTGAGAATCATTTCTAAACTAGGTTAGATTGGTAAAATTGGTTTAATTCAGTCCAAACAAACATCAAGTGATCAATTGTGATCACTCAAAACTCATAACAGTCAACATTCCAAGTTTTGTATGAAAAGTCAAAAGTGCATGAACTCAGTTTTTTCCAAAATAGGATGAATTATGCAGAATTTTGTGAGAGGTTTTAGGCTTTGAGCTTTTTAGGATTGGTAGTCCCCCAGCTCAACTTTTGAGTCCCATGGTCACTTCATTTTTGTGATTTTTTTAGTAGGTCCCACTTAAGTCCAAACAGACCTGCAGGGGAAGCACATCCCCTGCACCAAACTTTTGGTTTTTGACCCGTTTCCCCTAGGACTTTAGCCTGATCAATTCTGGTTGTAATCCCTGATAATTAGTTGCTTTGAATTCCCCCCTAGGTAGTTATTAAGATTCAGGTTGTGGCTTTGCATTTACTGCTTGTTGAATGCTTATAATTAAGCCATCTTTAGGCTATTTTGAGACTGCAAGACTAAGAATTCTTAGTGTCCACTGAATTGGTTAACCTTGTTGGAATCCTTGATTATAGTTCTTGAAATTGATAAACTTGTGGTTCGTTATTGTTTTTGTTGTTATTGGTTTGTTTGCATAAGCTCTTTAGACCCTCCTTGCTTATTGAGCTTATTGGTTGTTCTTGTGTTACTGCTACTACTGTTCTTGCTGCTATTAGAGTTGTTGGTTGATTTCATTCTTGTTTTTGTTGTTAGTAATAGTTGTTAACCTTGATTCTTGACCCCGTTGTTGTGCCTATAAGCTCATTTGAGTCTATTTGATTGATTTGTGTGTCGTATGAGAATTGAAGGATAACAACAATGTTGAACTCAAAAATAAAGTTCCAATTTTTGAGCTGTTTTGATCTTTGATTCAAAGTGAAGTTGTTTTAGTTTGATTTGGAAAAGAATCTGGTTTCCAGAAATTATTTTGGAGTCTGTGTTGAAAAAGAAAAGAAAAAGAAGTAAAAAAAAATAAAAACAAAGTTTTTGCAAAAATTGGGGGTCGAACCTGGGACCTCAGGCACACAACAAACGCAACACACAACCCCCCTTCCACACGCTCTGGGGCACCAGTTCCGTTTAGTTTTCCTACTACTACTCTTTTATATAGTTTTTGATAAGTTTGCTTATTAACACTGTGTAGCTTATTCTGGCTTATTTATAAGCACCTTTGCTAGTATTTTATTTTTCTTAGATTTCCTTTAATATAATTGAATTTCCAGCAAAGTTTCAGATTTTTCTTATTGTTAAATTATTTATTAGAATTTAATTTAGGTAAATTAGTATTTAACTCGTAATAAATAGAATTTTATTTGAAAAATTAATTTTTTTTTTCTAAAATTTTCTTTTGTCATTTAGTGCGTAAGAAAATTATTCGTAAACCCGTAGGACGTTTAGAACTTAAATTTCACGTTTTATTTAGTACGTTGACGTTTATTTTTAAATAAACGTCACGTTTTTAATTTAGTTTGCGTTTAGGATTCCCGATACCTAAATTTGTTTCCCGTAGTATTTTAGGACTTCCCTAGTTTTTTAGATTACCTTTAAGTGTAACTTAGGTTAAATGATTTTCTCCTTCGTTCGTTAATTTTCAAGTTTCGTTAATTTAACGTATCGTAACACCAAATAATCTTTCCAATCATACAAGATTTTAATTCCAATCTAATTTGAAGCTTTCCATTCACACCTCGTTGGGGTACGACCCGGGAAATCACTTCCCGGTCTCACAATTTAAATATCACTTTCACAAGTTTTGCGAGGTAATCTTTTTCCTAAAAGGTTTACTTGTATTACTTCACGTCTATTTGTCTCACGATAAATTAGACCTCATGTTTGTTGATATTTTGATAGATTGTTTTTGCACACACCAAAACACAACGAATCACATGCATTTTTTTTTTAAAATTTAAGGAGAACACCTTCATTAAACAGTGATTTATTTATTTATTTATTTATTTATTTTTTTTTATTTTTTTTTTAAATTTGTATAACGTTTTTAAGTTACAGACATGTTGAGATTGAGGTTGATGTTGTTGTTTAACTTTAACTATTGATATCATGTGTTACAAAATGTGCGAGTTTAGTAGCAAATAATGAGCGTCGATAAAGTTAAATTTTGCTCCATAAAGTTTTTAAAATGTTTTTTCGTATCACACTAACTCGTGCTTACCATTTGATATTTATATTCCCGTTACTAATAATTTAGCTGTATTTAATATTCAAACCCGTGTATGCATAAATTAAATTTTTAAATAAAATAACATGAGTCCTTGTTTAAAAAAATATTTTAGAAAAGTCTAAAACTAATATTAGTTTAAAAAATATTTAACGTGTATTAAAACTAATTCGCATATTTACCAAATTTTGTAATTTTAATGATGAAAGTCTAAAAACTAATACTAATAATCATGTAATTTTAAACAAAGTTAATATTATAAAGTATAGGGGTTATGAAGTGTAAGGGGTTGTTTGTTTTTTTTAAAGTTATTAAAAAACATAAAAACTTATAATTTTACACTTAGGTCTATATAATTTATTTAAAATTCAAACACTAAAGTTTTATTAATTACTGCATCTTTTTTTAACTTTTTGTTTTCATAAATTTGACACCTATATTTTTATGCATTTTTTTCTTAACTAAATTTCTACACCAAATTGATTAAGTTTGACCAAAATAAATTTAATTTTGACTTTTTATTGACCAATCATATTGCTCGATTTCGTCTACGTGGCTAAATCGAGTTCTACTATTGGTCTATTTTTTTTCAATAAGAAGGGATTTGCAAAAATACTCCGAAATGATGTAATTCTTTTATTATATAAAAGATTATTCTATGATTGTATCCATGTTTATTTGCTAGATTATCATTTTTTATTTTCACACATCAATCTATGCTATAAGCAGTTGTATATTTATTATATGTTGATGTCATATATTATACATTAAACTATAGAAATAAGAAATGAAAGTGTCTCAATCAACTCACTCATTTATAAATTTAGCCATTCAAGTGATCAAACAAATAGTTAAATAACTTAACTAGAGAGAGAGAGGGGAAATCAAACAAATAGTTAAATAACTTAACTAGAGAGGGAGGGGAAAAAAAGTAAAGTAATCAATGCGTATTAACCCTTTAAGAAAATATCACTAAGTGAAAAGTTACATGTGAATGTTAACTATACTTTCTAAATCACTCTTTTCAGAAACAAGTGGACTTATGTGAAAAGTAAAGTTGATTTTAGTATGCTAAACATAAGTTTGCAAACGAAATACTCCCTCCGTCCCAATTTACTAGTCCACTGTTGACTTTCGATGTCAATTTTATTTAACTTTGAAGTTAAATTATTCTTTTTGTGTTATACTGTTATATAATATTTTATGCTAAATATATAAATGAATTGAGTTTTAAATGTATTTTTATTGTTATAATTTTTATCAAGTATTATATAACACAAAAATAATAATTTATGGTCAAAGTTGTATAATAAAGACTATAAAAGTCAATAGTGGACAAATAAATTGAGACAGAGTGAGTATATTTTAATAGGGTAAACTTAACTTTTTCTTTGTCATTTAGTGTTTTGTTACTTAAATTTGATTGAATTTTGTATAAAAATAAATAAACATGTTTAATTAGAGTTGTTTCAGTACATATGTTCATAATACATACAGTAAAAGATTTTAATGTTTGTATGGCCTCCGTACATATTGTGCCTTTACTTCTAATGGATAAGTTTATAAGCTTTTGTTAAGGTGTCTAGATTAACGTATGATAACAATGGTAAAAGGGATAAAAGATGATCGACTCCAGTGTTTATATGCGCATTAAGGTCGTCATATGCCAAACTTGCAAACCAAAGTAGATAGCACAAGCCATTGCAAAACAAACCACATACTTAATTGCATAATTAAGTTCAGACTTCAAACATTAGTCACTTATAAAAAGAAACAGAAACCACATTGTCTTCTTTTGACAAAAACTAGCTACTTGCAGAATCAAAAGACTTCCCAACTAAATGAATTTCACAGTACCTTGAAGCCCTTGGACACTTCAACAACTTAGCACACAACCGCGTTTCTTCCTCCACGAGCCCACTATTGAATGTGATTGTGAGAGTCTTCAAAACTTGTGCATTCCCCAACATGTATTCAAAAAACTGTAATTCGTCCTCCCGTCCCATGCAATTTTCAAATTTGATTGTTGTAAGGTTGTTTGAAATACAAGTGGGTAGTGAGTATGGCTCAGTCCAGCAAGGTTGTTCCATCTCCGGCTTAGCACAAACACGGTTAAAGAACCCAAATTAGTTTTATGCAAACAAATAAGAAAGCATGGAATAAAAAAAGCTTTAGAAACATCTAGTACCTTCTGAATAGATAACTGTTCTAACTCATAACAGCTTTCAAGAAGTTGAAAGATAAAAAGCCAATTTAAACAATATCCGCTCTTGAACTCCAAATGCTTTAAATTCGGAAATTTTAGAGACGATGCATCTAGTAACGCCTATTTAAAAAAAAAAAAAAAAAAAAAAAAAAAAAAAAAAAAAAAAATCAATTTTGAAAAAAGAATTCATCTATAAATCAGGACATTGAAATCTCAAATAAAAAACTTACGAAACTAGCCATATCCACTGAAACTGATTTAGCTCCGGTTATTCCTTTTAGAAGCTCAACATCCAGATGGAGAAATGTTACTTCACGAAATGAAATTGAAACAGAAACGAGAGAAGGAAAATCTTCCATCACAAAAAGTGAGCACCATCTCCCATCAAGATAGAAGCTATCAAGATTAGGGACATTTAACACAACCTTGTTTATAATTGATGCACATTTCGGAACGCTAAGTTTTAAATGCTTCAGAGTAGGGATTCTTAATATGTAATCTTCTTCCTCACCGCGCCAAGTTATCTTAAGTGATAAACTTTCAAGTACCGGGCAGCCACGGATGAGTCTAAATGCATTGAGAGAAGGATCGCTAAAAATAGCAATGTCCAAAGTTTTCAGGCAAGGAAGATTGAAAGGAGTCCGCCAGTCCATAACCTCAAAATCACTGCCATTTTCTATTCTTAATTTTGTTAGTGTCTTGCAAGTGAAGAAACTAACAGGCAACTCGAGCAAGGCAAACTGTATATCAAGATCCCTAACGTTTAACCTAATAGCCTCGTTTATCCACTTAGTCATGCTCGACTTTTGAACCCATAAATTACTAAAACGTAACCGAAATAACTTGATTTCAGTTGTTTGGCAAAGGTCCAAAACACGATCCACAAAAGTACAACAATTCTGCAAACCATGGAAAGGGTGAACATCGATGTCAATGTTGGTGACCAACGTCCACTTGTACCTCCATCTTTTAGATAAAACGCTAGTTCGCGCTGCAAATTTCGTAGGCATTAGAGAAAGTACTTCTGAAAGAACCTCATCAGGCATGCAACTCAGCCTGTCGACATTATTGGAACCCATTATAATGGACGTGACCTGCTTTTTACAATTCACATCAGAGACAATGTTTTTAAACATACATTTCACCATAAGTCCAACACACACCATACAAATGAAAATTAGTAATTCAAAATAGGGGTTATTGCAACAAAATGTAATAAATTCTGAACGAAAATTTGTTTGTATGCCGTTAACTAGACTATCTAACCTTAACGGGGTGCTTATCTAAGCTTACATGATGGGCTTATGAGCTTATTAGCTTATATGTGTCAAGTAAGTTGTTTGCCTTAACTTATATGAGTGGGCTTATAAGCTTACAAAGGGGTTTTCTATAAGCCCTAAAAGTGACTTTTTAATAAGGTTAGGCTTATGTAACATGCTCCATTACAAATTACAACAATTATACCTAATCCAACATTCATATTTTTCAACCCATTTCCTTTCTAGTCATTTACCAAACACTTGAGCTTATTAAACATAAACTAATCCAAACACTTAACATGGGCTTATGAGTTGATGATATATAAGCCATAAGCTGCTTATATAACGTAAGCATAAGCCCAATTCATAAGCTTAGCCAAACACCCCGTAAAAACCTATATAATGTAGATTAGTCGGCCAAAAGGTCGGACTACATAGTTACCCGAACAACTATAGAGTTAGTGTGGGTGTTTAGATTTGGCTTTCATCTGATTTTCATTTTATAAAACAGTTGGTGGGCATGATAAATCTTTGTAAGAATCAGACCCCTTAATTAAAGAGCAGTAAAAAGGAATTACTGAAAATAGAGATGGAAATTAAGTGATCATTTTTACCTGATGCAATTTCACCGAGGATTACGGCGGCTCATATTTCGGATTTGGGGATTTCAACTTTTCAGGTAAGTCAATTATATTTGTGTAGAGGTACTTTTTCTTAGGGGGTGTTTGTGAAACTTGTTAAATAGATGGACTTTTATCCGTGTTAAAAATGAAGAGAATTTTTTTTAAAATGGTCTATAACGGTACCTATTTATCAAATGAAACGTCGCATAAACTTTTTACGAAAATGAACTTTTGATTCTCATCCGTTAGATTCATTTGAGGGAAAAAAATCGACCCTAGATCTGTGACACAAGTTAAAAACATGATCCAAATCTTTAAAACGCGACACAAGCTTAGACACATTTGTAAACCGCGACACAAAATTTTAAAACGCGACTTGTGTAAAAAGCGACCCTAATTTAAAATGCGGCTACAAAACGCGACCCTATTTACAAAAGTAATTCGTGACTACAAAGTAAAACGCGACCACGTTTTTACAAAAGTAAAACGCAACAAAATACAAAACGCGACCAATTTTTATTTAAAAAAGCGACATGTGTAAAGATTCCTTTGTACCTATTTCTTTGGAACTGAAGGAACAAGTTAGGAAAGAGGCTGACATTAGTTTTCCCACTTAAAAATCTAAAATTATTGTCTTTGTATTTTCTATGTATAAAACGCTGCTTTAGCCAGACTCAAATTTTACACAAAGTAACACGCGACCAAAGTAAAACGCGACACCACAAGTTAATGTGGGTCGAGTTTCAAATTTTCAGTCTACACAAAACGTGACCCTAATTTGCGATTGAAAAGCAATGAGAGTAATAATGGTGGCATATTTTGTTTATTTTTGTAAAACTTGAAAAAAAAAAAAAAAAAAAAAAAAAAAAGTTTAGATTGGTAAAAGCACACTATGTAGATAGATTATTTAGGTAATTGATTTTAAAATTAATGTTTACATTGTTATTTTGGTAAAATTTTATTTTATGTTGCCATCAGTGAAAAGATACTTGTGTAAATATAATATTTGATTGATAAAGAATGATATTAGCTCACATTTATAATTTTCTTTTGCATTTTAAAAATGAACACTCATTTTGAGTTGGGAAAAATACGAATTTTGTTAAATTTAGTTATAGTTGAGAAACTTATTAAAAAGACTGAAGTATTTGTGCGGCATGGACTAACTCTAGAGATTTGATACAACTTTTTTGCTTTAAGTTTTATTTGGTTGCATATTTTTCAGAAAAATAACTTCATAGATGATAAGAATAATTTGTTAAAATAATTTTCAGTAACAGCAAATACAAAATTTCATTAAAAAAAAAAAAAAAAAAAAAAAAAAAAAAAAAAAAAAAAAAAGTTTTAGATTAGAGACTAAAATAGCAGGTTACTAAAATATAATATAAGATGAACACATGATTAACTTAGAAGAGATATGATCGTATGAATGTCATGAAGTTAACACGGAACGAAATAAGGTGATTTTTTCTTGACATCTTAATCTGATGGGCGCTCATTTGTTTATACTAGACGAGTACCCGTGCATAGCAACGGGATTTTATAGCGACATATAATTTATTGATAAAAAAAGTTTATAGGTTATAAACGAAAAATAATAAAAGTTTGAAGACTTGGGAATTAAACATAATGTTTTGAAACCCGGTTCGACCCGGGTGGTTTAACTGGTTGAACCGTTCCGGTCGAAAAACGGGTTTGAATCGTCCCGGGTTAACCCGGTTTGTGTTTTAATTGGTTGTATTTAATTTGGTAGATATGTTTTTAATTGGTTGTACAATGTGAATAAATTACTGTACTTTTAAGTAATGAATAATATTTTGAAACCCAGTTCGACCCGGGTGGTTCAACCAGTTGAACCGATCCGGTCGAAAAATGGGTCGATTTAAACCGGGTCAACTTGCTAGGTTGGGTCGAAAACGGGTCAAATTAAACTGGGTCAACCCGCCGGGTTTGAAGCATCCCGGGTCAACCCGATTTGTGTTTGAATTGGTTGTATTTAATTTGGTAGATATGCTTTAATTTGGTTGTACAATGTGAATAAATAATTGTACTTTTAATTATTGGGGTATTTTAATAAGAGTATTAATTACATTTCACTTTCTATCTCATTTGACCATTGTTGAAAACTAAACATTTCATTTTTGACTATTTTTCTATTATAGATAGTATAGATAAGTGAAAATGTGAAATTAGAATCACAATACGAAGAACACATATCACCAGCATTTAAAAACAACTATATCCATTTTACATATTTCAAAACACCAAGAAATGTATTTCACTAATGAGATATTAACAACCATCTATCTGGCCAACTACGTTCAGTCACCGCCAAAGGTTAGTGACAAATAAAGAAGAGTGGGGCAAAGTAGGAGAGTGTATTGGTATAAAGAGAGTGTAGAAAGAGGATTATATCTATGTGAGAAAAATAGTGAGTGAGATGGTGGTTTCGTTGACGGTAGATCAAGATAGTTGCAGGTGTTTTCATGTTTGGCGTGTGGGACGGTGGAGGGGCATTCGGAGATGAGGATGAGGATGGTTTCTTCGCAGAGTGATAGGGTTGTGAGTGGTGGTGAACTGGTGATGGATGGAGGCAAGATTCAAAAGCTTTGGTGGTATGTTTATGTCTAGAGAGAACAAAGTATTGATGAAAAGAGAAATGATGTATCCTCCTTTTTGTTTATATTTATCTTTCTACTCACATGATACTCAGGCTAGCGACAGAAGGAGACCACGATCGAGTTATGTGATCGATATCATTCGATCGTCCTTGCTGTGTGTATTCGATCGTCGGACGAAAATACCCCATTTGGGTCGTGTGGTCGATCGAATGGGATTTCCCATTTTCTTTGCTTTCTAATTCAATCTTACCATTGTATTCATGTTTGGTTAAAAAAAATTGAACTTGGTCGCCCTTAACTGAATCGCCTGCAGGTCGCTGGAGAGAGAAAGCTGACGTGGCAGGGAAAAGTAAGGGGATTGAATCCCCTTACTATGTCTAGCCTCACAAATTGCAAAATTGACGGTTTATATGTAGAAAGATAACGAACGAAGAAAAAACATATTTATATATATTCTAAAAAGCGTGAGGTTCACTGTAGCAACAGTGCTCACGCAAGTTTCACGTTTGCCAATTTTAGCCCCTGAGGTTAGTGATCATTTGCAAAGTTAATCCTTAACGACCGTTATCTAATAAATGTGGATTAAATTTAAAATGGAACAGTAACTTCAGGGGCTTTTTCTGTACAAAAAATAAACAGAAACAGCCCTTAAGGTTAACTTTTTTTTCACCGTTAGTCCCTAAGGACTAAATTTGCAAAGAACGCCACGTTAAGGGACTAAAACTAAAAATAACGTTGCTACAGTGCCAAACAGTGGCTGCTATAGTAAAAAGTCAGTTTGTAATAGTGCGTGTACTGTAGCTAAGGATTTTATGCTTTTAGTCCCTCACGTTAGCTATAAATTGCACAGTTAGTCCTCCGTTAGCGATCTTTTGCAAATTTAGTCCCAAAAAAAATTAAAAATAATAAAAGTAATTGACCGTTCTATTTCGAGTTTGGATTAAAGACAACATTCCCGCAGCAACGCGCGGGTGCCCCGGCTCATATATTATATATTTTGTTTAGGAAGATAAGGAGACACATGAACTAGGAGGATATAACAAAACTTTTAGAGAGAACTGCAAAATACATCCCTGTGGTTTACAGGTTTTGTCATCTTACATCTCTGTCAGAAACTTTTGGCAAGATACATCCCCCGTTAGGTAAACGTTTGCCAATATACATCCCTCGTTTACAATAAGGACTAACGGTGCAATTTTTTTCTCCGTTATCTCTTAACGAGACAGAACATATTACACTGTTAGCGCTCGTTAGCCAAATGTTTGCACCGTTAGTCCTCATTTTGAGTTTTTTTTACGTTTTTTACGTTTTATCCGTTTTTTGTCAAATTTTTTCCGTTTTTCATACGTTTTATCAGTTAATTTTCGTTTTTATCGATTTTTTTCCTTTTTTTGTACGTTTTATCAGTTTTTTACGCTTATTATCCGTTTTTTGTACATTTAATCCGTTTCTTGTTAGTTTTTTCCGTTTTCAATACGTTTTATCAGCTTTTTTGCGTTTTTATCCGTTTTTTGTACGTTTTATCTGTTTTTTGATAGTTTCTTTCCCTTTTTTGTACGTTTTATCATTTTTTTTACGTTTTTATCCGTTTTTTGTTAGTTTTTTTTCCTTTTTTGTACGTTTTATCAGTTTTTTTACGTTTTTATCCGTTTTTGTCAGTTTTTTTCCGTTTTTTATACGTTTTATCAGTTTTTTTTACATTTCTATCCGTTTTTTGTACGTTTTATCCGTTTTTTGTCAGTTTCCCCCCTTTTTTGTACGTTTTATCGGTTTTTTTTACGTTTTTATCATTTTTTTGTACGTTTTACCGCTTTTTGTCAGTTTTTTTCTCTTTTTTGTACGTTTTATCAGCTTTTTTTTACGATTTTACCCGTTTTTTGTACATTTAATCCATTTTTTGTCAGTTTTTTTCCCTTTTTTTATACGTTTTATCAGTTTTTTTACGTTTTTATCCGTACAAAAAAACGTAAAAAAAACCTGATAAAAAACGTAAAAGAAACGGATAAAAACTTAAAAAACGGAAAAAGCTGACAAGAAAACTGATAAAACGTATAAAAAACGGAAAAAGCTGACAAGAAACGGGTTAAATGTACAAAAAATAGATAAAAACGTAAAAAAAACTAATAAAACGTACAAAAAAGAGAAAAAAACTGACAAAAAACGGATAAAAACGTAAAAAAGAATAGATAAAACGGAAAAAAATTTGACAAAAAATGGATAAAACGTAAAAAAACAGAAGAAAAAAACCTCAAAATTAGGACTAACGGTGCAAACGTTTGGCTAACGAGGGCTAACAGTGTAATATTTTCTGTCTCGTTAAGAGATAACGAAGAAAAAAATTGCACCATTATTCCTCATTGTAAATGAGGGATGTATTATGGCAAACGTTTGCCTAACGGGAGATGTATCTTGCCAAAAGTTTTTCTGACAGGGATGTAGGATGACAAAACCTGTAAACCACAGGGATGTATTTTGCAGTTCTCTCATTAACTTTTATGTAAAAGGGAAGAATTCGGAGAGAAATGAATTGGGACAGATTATATGACGGATGTTGGGTCAACACTGTGATCACAATTCACACATGGTATCTTCAAACCTGGGGTACCCATGATGGATGTTGGGTCAACACTGTGATCACAATTCACATATATATCTTCAAACCTGGGGTACCCATCATTACCATTCCAATAAAATGAAATTCCTTTTGATGCGGTCCATCTCAACTGCCATTGCAGCAGGTGGGAAAGGTTGTTTCACTACCTATTCTAGACAGGTTCTTACCTTTACTGCTGAACTATTGCGCTTCTGCCATTTAAAGTGAGATATAATATATCTAACAAATGGAATCAAATGAGGTTCGAGAGCCACTTTTGGAATTTCAAGATCATTAGTCGCTTTTAACCTTAGTATCATAGATGAAAGGATAGTTGATCAATATACACTTGAGGTCAAAAGGCCAATAGATTACTGGACTGCAATGTTCACATATCCACATTATGGTTATCTATATCTTCTATGCTATAAAACATACTATCCCAAACGAAATCTCAAACCCCGCTGCAAGCCTCATTTTAAGATTCAGACACTCCAAAACTAAAACCAACTTCAACTTTTAAATATTCCCCCCTTCCCAAACATTTCAACCTTCAAAATTAGAAATATCTCCCAATACATTTTTTCCCTTTCTTTTTACACACACTCTTCTAATATAGCAAATGAATTGTGACCGATGATTGAGCGGGTGCGATGCTAGTCACAAATCATACTTGCAAAACAAAGTACATAGTACAAGCCATTGCAAAACAAACATTAGTCACTTATAAAAGGAAAGGAAACAAAAATCCAATCTTTTTTTTGACAAAAACTAGCTACTTGCAGACTCGAACGGCTTTGCCAACAAAATGAATTTCACAATACCTTGAAGCCCTTGGACACTTCAACAGCTTGGCACACAACCTCATTTGTTCCTCTAGAAGTTCACTTTTGCACGTAACTGTTAGCGTCTTCAAAACCTCTGCATTCTGCAACATGTATTCTAAAAACTTTATATCATCCTTCCTCCACTTGCAATTTTCATATTTCATGGTTCTAAGGGTTTTTAGCATACACGTAGGTACTATGTGCGGCGTAAACCAGCAAGAGTCCGGCTCATTAGTCCAGCAAACTTGTGCAGTCTTTTGTTTGAACACATACAAGATAAGACAATTCAAAGTTATACATAAACAAAAGAAGTTAGAACACAAGAAAAGAAACATGTCAAAACTTTAGAAACATCCCGTACCTTAATAGATAAATGTTCCAACTCATAACAGCTTTCAAGAATTTTAAAAATTATTATTTGTTCAAATTTATAATCATCTTCCGTCAAATCCAAATGCTTTAAATTTGGCAAGTTGAGCAAAGGTACATCAGGTAAGCCCTTCATCTAAATAAAATAATAGTTGAATCCATTAAAAGAAGAATCCATTAAAAGTAAAAATAAAAATAACAAAAACAAAAACAAAAACAAAAACAATAACAATAACAATAACAATAACAATAACAATAACAATAATAATAATAAAAATCAGACATTGATATACACAAGAAAGGAACTTACAGAATGAGTCATACAGAACGAAAGTGATTTAGCTTCAATTATTCCTTTGGGTTTTTATATCACTCACACTTGTGCACGTGCCGGAGGTCTCCCTGGAAGCAGTCTCTCTACTCCTAGGCTTTGCCTGGGGTAGGGGTAGGATCTGTCTACAATTCTACCTCCCCCATACCTCGCTCTTGCGGGATTGGGTATGTTGTTGTTGTTGTTGTTGTATTCCTTTTAGAAGCTCAACCCACAAATGTTCCATACTTCCATCACAGAAAGTGAATATGTTACCGAAACCAAAGATGACAAATCTTCCATCACAAAAAGTGAGGAGTACCAAGGACCACCAATAAACAGGTCATCTAGATTAGGAACATTTAACACAACCTTTTTGAAAGTACAATTTTTAAATGTTGTTAGTTTTAACTGCTTCAATGTAGGGATGTCGAACCTGCACTCTTCTTCGGGAGCATAGCAACTTACTATATCAAGTGATAAACTTTCAAGTACTGGGCAGCCACGAATGAGTTTTAATGCATTTCGAGAAGGATTGTGAAACACAGCAACATCGAGCGTTTTCACACAAGGAAGATTGAAAGGAGTCTGCCAGTCCAAAACTACATCTGAAGGCATATTACTTTCTATCGTTAACTTTGTTAGTGTATTGCAATTGAGCAAGCTCAAAGGCCAGTCGAGCAAGACAGACTGTATGTCAATTTCCTTAACCTTTAATCTAATAGCCTCATCTATCCACTTAGTCATTATTGACTCTTGAACCCATAAATTACTAAAATGTAAACGAAATAGCTTGATTTCAGTTGTTTTGCAGAGATCCAAAATGCGATCCACAAATGCACAACAGTTCAGTAAACCATGGAAGGGGAGAACATCAATGTCAATGTTAATGTTGGTGACCAACGTCCACTTGTACCTCCATCTTTTGGATAAAATGCTAGTTCGCACCGCAAATTTGGTAGGCATTAAAGAGAGTATCTCTGAAAGAACCTCATCAGGCATGTTACTAAGCCTATCCACATGATTGGAACCCATTAAATAGACGGGAGCTGCTTTATAAAATTCACGTCAAATTTCAAACATACACATTTAACCAGATTAAATAACTCTATCATTAATTTAACTACTGTAATAGGAGGTCAACAGTGAAGAATTTGCTTATAATTAGAGTTAGAGGGTGTTTGGCAATCCATTTATTTTATAAAAAGTATAACGGTTAACTAAATTATGACTGAAATTAAATACATTAGAGCCAGAATTGACTAATTTTACCTGATGCAATTTCAGTAGCAACTCTCGGTAGAATTGATTAGGGTTCCGATTGACTTCATTTCGGATTTGGGGATTTTTTAACTTCTCAAGAAATACATAACTGTGTATAGTCAAACTTGTTTTTTTATGGCCAAAGAAGTGTATTTAGGATGGTTGTCAGGATCCCGATCCTGATCTTAGGATCTTACGATTTTACGATACTGCAAAGCAAAAACGATCCGGATCTTACATAGGATCTTTGAAAGCTTAAGATCTTATAGGATCCTGATATTGACCATAGGATCTTAAGATCTAATCCGATCCGATCCGATCCGATCCTACTTTTCTCGGATAACAAACTAAAAAACTGCAAATTTCTAGATTATTTTTTGTAGAATTTAAAAAACAACATGTTAATCTTATTAAACATTTCATAATCATAATTTAGGACAACATTTCGATAGAACATTCATATAATTTTGTATTTATGATATATAATAATTTGTAAATTTGTATAATATTATAAAAACTATTAAGAAAATGATATTATAGTAGGATCTTAAGATCCCGATCCGATCTTACGATCACGATCTTGCAAAGACGAAAACGATCCTGGGTAGGATCCTAATCTTGAAAACCTTGGTATTTAGACTAAAATTACACCGTTGGTCCCTCACTTAATTCAAATTCTTGAGTTTAATCTCAAGATCGACAAAATTACACTGTTAGTCCCTAATATATTGATTTTCCTTCTTTTTGCCCCAAATATAAGTACAAGTGCGTAAGAGTACAAGTACAAGTGTCTAACATTACAAAGTCGCATAAAAAAATACAAGTCACATAAAAAAATACAAAGTCGCATAAAAAATTACAAGTCACATAAAAAGTATACCGCCGGTCACATAAGAGGACACTTACACACATGTACTTTCCACTTACAAATATGTATTTTCAAATTGGACACTTGTGAAACTTAGATTAGGTTGCATAAGTCGCAAAAAAACAAATGCAACATTTCAAAAGTTTTAGAGCTAACATTTAATTTATGGTGACCTTTTAGGGCAACAAATGAATTATCCAAGTATATTAACGCCTAATTCTCCACCCTCTAGATTATCATTTCATAAATCTACACGATTTTCAAATCTTAATTTAATAATTCTTTTCTAAAGAATGATTATGATTTTGTTAAATGTTTGTTCCATTTATATTCTCTTCATTTTTTATTTTATTTTTTTCATATTCATCGCATGAATATGAACTACACGTTTTAAGCAGAGTTTCGAATATTGCTAAAAAGGTTATTGATTTTTGTCCAATCTTCGCATTTTGGCCTCAAGTAGATTCTTTCTCAAGTTTGTGTTGCTTAACTATTTGTTTATGATATATCTAGTAACTAATGAAGAACATGATAAACAAAGGTTTTAGATTAAATTACACCGTTTGTTCTTGTAGTTTGGGCGAAGTCCATTCCACAATCCTTAGATTTTTTTTTTCATGGCAAATCTTTGTAATGAAGGTTTTATTATTATTATTATTATTATTATTATTATTATTATTATTATTATTATTATTTTAAAGAACTATACCTGGTGAATATATTAAAATAAATAGAGCTCTTGAACACGAAGAGAAGCAATGAACTACTCTTAGAACAAAAACTACATGGACTGAACACCCTCGATCCATGAAAACCGGGATAAAAACACCTGAAAGCTCATATGATTATTGTTAGAACGTTAAAACCCCGTAGGAGATATTGTATTATTGATACGCTATTTATAATGCACTTACATGGAACATACTAGAACCCTTAATGGACCCGAAGCCCACATACCAGGCTTGGGCCTCATATTTATCTCTAATACTCCCTCGCAGTCCGAGCGGCGAAATCGCAAAAGCTCGGACTAGAGTAGTAAACTAGAAAAGAATAAGAGTAACTACTTCAATGATGTCGCTAAAATATTTCCTGATGATGAAAAGATTAAAAGAGACCTTTATTTGTAATTGGTATTGTATTATGTGAATGTGATTTTATAACATTGGTCGAAAAAAACTCCTATGTAGTTATAGATAAATATGACAAGTTAACTCGAAACATTAAGAGTGCGTTTGGTACATGCCTATGGGAATGATGGAATGAGTTTCATTACAAATAATGGTGTTTGTTTGATAAATCTTGCAATCAAATATGACAATGATAGATAAATATGTTCTATTATATAAACGGTTAATATACAAGGAAGTTACTAAGTTTGAGAAAAAAAAAAAAGCGATATAAGAAAGCTACTAAAGTTTGAGAAAAGAATCATCTTAGTTAATAAAGTTTCAAAACTGCCATCTAAGTTACTCAAGTTCAAGAGTTTATTAAATGGTTTACTCAACCTTTAAAAATATTAAATTATAGTTACTCCCAAGGTGGGTTGATAGCCATCCCATGTCCACTTTAAAGGTTTTGAAACTTTAGTAACTTAGAAGAACTTTTTCTCAAACTTTATTAACTTCTTTGTATATCACATGAGACACTTTCATTCTATCATAAGACCGGATCGTCATCACGGCAAAAATAGCCTCATACAAATTGAGGATGGTGTATATGGATGGAGGTAGCTCAGTTGACATAATGTTCGAGCATTGTATTGAATCAACTCAGCTCCCAGAGCACATCATGAGTCGTGTCATGCCATTAATCACACCGCTAATTGGTTTTTAAGGAGAGAGAACTTATCCTGAGGGCAAAATAGATTTGGAACTTATAGTCAGGACACACCCACTGTCAAGGAAAATCATGTTAGAATTTAAGTACAACGTGTTACTAGGAAGAATTGCAATCCAAAAGTTGAGCATGAAGGTGTCAACCATCAGGTCAGTTGTTTAGTTTCCAACGAAAAACGGGTTGACGACACTCAGGAGCAATTGTCTTGGAAAGGATACAAGTCTATATACCACAATGGAAGAAGCTGACACAAAATGGCTAAAAGAGGAGGTTAATCCAAAAAATAACTCCAATGAGGAAAGTTTCATCATCAACATTGACATCCCATCAACCCGTCACAATCACATTGCATCTTAACACAATATCCATACAAAATTAGAAACATCATCGCCTTAGTAATCAAAACCACATATGAACAACATCAAAAACAACAATACCCGATCCCCATGATGTGCGGGGTAGAGAGAACCCAAATTAGTAAAATTCATTACTTTGATCACCCATCTGAATTTAGATAGCCCTAATCAAATACGACCCCAATCAATGCCCCTAACAAAGTAGCAACACACCGACAAACACAAAAATATTAACAAAGCATAACCTACAACTAAAACAATCAGAAACTCATATGAATTCCATCAAACCGACATCAAATTTTACATAAATAAATTTAAAAGCTACAACAACTAACTCAAACAACCAAAAACCCCAATACTATATTTTGAAAATTAACCAAAATTTATAATGTAAACAAATATGGAACAACATACCATCAACTTGGCCCGTGGTAATAACAATCTTTATCCCAATTTTTTCTCTATAATGATCGTTGCATGTTATTGTGAGGTAGGCAGAATGATCAATGCATGTTACAGTGAGGTAGGTAGGAGGGGAAAAGTATTTATGCCAAAAAAACATGTGCCTTCAAAGTATTTATGCCAAAAAAAAATGTGCCCTCAAACGATGCGTTTGTTCGGCAATGTCAAAACGTTGTCGTTTGTTCGGCAATGTCAAAACGATGTCGTTTAGACCATAATTGTATAAAGGGGTAATGCATATATGAGTCACTAACAATTGTAACACAAAAAAATGTAAGAAAAATAAATCACCGCAAACTCACCTTACCTACTAAGAGCATCTACAATTGGAAAAGTCTTAAATACTTTATGCATTTAATACATTTAATACTTAACTTATTTAATAACTAGAACTTTTTGCAAAGATTTTTAGTTTACAAAGTCTTTGTTAAAAAACTATTCAAAAAGTCTTTTATGCAATGCAAAACCCCTTTTGAATAGCTTTTTACAATAGTGAAAAGCTTTTATTTGGTTTACCATTATAGATGCTCTAATATGTTCTTTATAAAAATGACTTCAGCCAAAAGTACACATTGGAAACACAAAAAAGGAAACATTTTAGAAGAACGGATTAACTATCAAACACGAAAAATGAAAGTAAATCCAAACACCCATTAAGTTATCATTATGTTTGCCGAACGTGTACATGTATAAGTACCTACAATAGGTACAAACTGAAATATGTCTAAATTTACTTATATGCTAAACTTTCCTGGTTTCAGAGCATTACAAACAAAGGGTGCATTTGGTATGATAACGGATTTAGAATAAGATTTGGATTTGGTATAGAATGAAAGAAAATAATGAGAGAGAAAGATGACGGGGGAAAAAATATATATGAAATATTATTTTTATTATTTTAAATTAATACTTATAATATAAAAAAATGACAAATAATAAAAAGAATGCATAAATTTGTGGTGAAAAATATATAGAGAGATATGACCTACATGTTTTCAACTAAAACCCACCACCCCATAGTGGAATGAGTCAATGAGCGTCCAATCATTGTAATTCTTAATTTTTATAAACCAAACATTATAAATGATTCCAACAGTCATTCTATTCCTTCAAAATATGCTAAACAAACGGCCCCAAAGCTTTTTATGGCAGAAGTTCAGCACGCTTTGCTAACATGCCAATTCTTTATTCTTTTATGTATTTGGTAGAAGTTAAAACCTTTCATACACGCTTTGCTACACGTTTTGCCTTGCCTCCCTGTCTCTTGTGTTGTTTACTTTTTTGTTTTTATCCTTGGTCCTTATGTCTCTTTGTTTACTATCCCTGCCTTTATGCATTTTTCGTTTGCTTGCTTGTTTTTCCTTCTCCCTTGTGCTTGCTTTTATGCTCTTGTATGCTTATGCTTTTAGAATTTTAGGCCCTTGCGGATATCTTTTGGCCCTTATCTCTCATGTTCCTTGTTTGATGGTTCTTGCTTGTTTGCTTGCATGCTTTTCTTTTGCTTGTTGTCTCTTGTATGCTTATACTTGTGTGTCTTTTTTCTGTTCTCTCTCACATGCACTTTTGCACTTGTATGCTTATACTTGTGTGCTTTTTTGCTCCGTGCTATTATTTCTATTCTCACTCACATACACTTTTGCACTTGTCGGAGGTATCTTTAGGTCTCTCTGGAAGCAGTCTCTCTACTTTTAAGTTTATCCTAGGGTAGGGGTAGTATCTGTCTACACTCTACCTCCCCCATACCTCGCTCTAACGAGATTGTTGTTGTTGTTGTTGTTGTACTTTGAAAAGATATGAGTATGTTTGGTGAAATGGGTTGGGGTTGGGGCTGGGCTAGGACTTATATTATAAGCCGAAATTAAAATTTGTATTTTTATAAACTTGTTTGGCAAATGGGCTGGGGCTGGGGCTTATTATTGCAAAATTACTAAAAAGAACATAATTAAATGAGTTTTTGTATATGTTAGATATTTTTGTGGGTAAATAAGTAATTTATTCTTCAAAAGCCCCTGACTAAAGTTTTTAGCCTCTTTTATGGGGCTAAAGTTTTTAGCCGGCTTATTTTATAAGTCCTTCCGTAAGCCCCATGACAAACGAGACTTCTTTAATTAGCCAGCTTATTTTAAAAGCCCAAGCCCCAATAAGCCCCATAAAAGCCCTCGCCAAACATAGCCATGATCATATGAATGATATGAAGTTAACATGGAACGAAATAAGGTGATTTTTTCTTGAAATCTTAATCTGATGGGTGCTCATTTATAATGAAGTTTTGTAACAAAGTCCATCCCTATCTCTAACGATCATTAAGTCAGCTCGTTAAAACCCCTCGTGTAACGTGCACGTGAGAGCAAAATTGTATTTTTCTATTTCTTTTAAATTTTTTCAAAACACACATTTATCTATACATTTAACAACAAAATTAAACTGCCTGTGAATGTTGCCAGCTACGTTACATGTGAGAGCAAAATTGTCTTTTTCTATTTCTTTTAATTTTTAAACACACATTTATCTATACATTTAACAACAAAATTAAACTACCTGTGAATGTTGCCAGCTACACTACCTTAGTGCCGTAGCTGAGTTAGCGGAGATTCTGTGCCAAAAATTTCATGTTGCCTAAACATGACGATAAAGATTTATTGTAACCATCTTGCTTTAAATTTTAATGAGTTCTTCATCACTCACTACAAGGATAAGGAGAACATGCGACGAGCTGTTTCCCGTCGACAATATGTCGACGGCATAAGGCAGAAAACGACAAAAAAAACGCTTGACCGAGCCCCACTGCGTTGAATTTTTCATAATCGTATTTTCCCGTCGACATGTCGACGGGAACATTTTAACATATTTTTTTAGCCTCAATAATTCACCAAAGTTGGGCGCGAAATTTACCCGCTAATATATTCCCGTCGACGTGTCGACGGGAATATATTAATAACGTTTTTTCCCACAATTAACGTGTGATTAAGCATAATAATTATTATGTTTTAAAAGTCCCGTCGACATGTCGACGGGAGTATATTACTAATTATAAATATTTTTAATAAATGGGTAAAATATTGGGCGGGATATTTTCCCGCTTTCCTTTTCCCGTCGACATGTCGACGGGAATATATCTTCAAAAATCAGGCTATATATATCCTCACAAATACATTCCCGTCTCATTTTTTTACCTATATATACATTCTCACAAAATTATTTTCGTCTCATTTTACACATCTCACAAATAATTCAATCGTCAATTCTTACAAGACACACATGACTTGGCGTGGTTGCACAGTTGAAGAGGAGTACTCAAAAATCTTGTCACACGAGCTCCTCTTTAATGAAGTTATGTTAACTTTTGGTCATGCAGTTTATGAGGAATATGGTTCTTTTAAGGATGCTGAACCGTGGATGAGAGACAAGATTATCGAATGGTGTAGGAAAAAGCCGTACTACAAAGAGTACATGGACGAGCTAGATGCTGCTGAAGCTCAAGCTGCTGCTGAAGCTCAAGTTGTTGCTGTTGGAGGTGACGACGAAGCTGAAAGTACGTTGGAAACAAAATTTGATAATCTGGGAAATAGGGTCACAAATCTTGAAGCTACGTTTGCACATATCAAGGAAATGAGAGCAAGGAAGGGAAAAGATGGTGCGAGTTCGAGTAAAGCGGGAAGTAGCGGCAAAAAAAAATAAACGGGTTGTTTCGTTTGATCTGTTGTTTTAGTTGTCGAGTTGTTTAGTTTGAGTTGTTTCGTTTGGTTGTCGAGTTGTTTAGTTTGAGTTGTTTCGTTTGGTTGTCGTGTTGTTTAGTTTGAGTTGTTTCCTTTGGTTGTTGAGTTGTTTAGTTTGGTTGTCGAGTTATTTAGTTTGAGTCTGTATGAAAATGCATGTGGTTAAGAACTCTTGCTTGTTTTAAATAAACAATTTGCCTTTGTGTTTGATAATTATTGCTCGTTCAGTTCTATTATTTGTCCGTACAAACTTAAAATATAAAGGACGTTCAACATCAGTTACCACAACAACAACATTTTATTAAATAACAACAACAACAACAACAACATTTTATTAAACATCAATAACATCAACAACAACAGCAAACAACAACAACAACAACAACAACGATAACAGTACTACATATGAAATTTATCCATGTCACCTAAAAGGTCACGGAGTATTGCATCCGACTGACATGCGTGGTCGTGGTTGGGATACGTTGCCATGTCAAGTTTTGCCTCCAGCACCCTTAATTTTGTCTCTAGCACCTGTTTCTGTGCCTCCAGCATGTTTATTCTAAGATTTTTTTCATGACAGTTTGAGCACCTTTTTGGAGCAGATCCAGAACCGCTTGATTTTGAAGCTCCCAGAGAACCGATCATCATTTTGGCGAGTCGTTCCTCCTTCCATAAAAAAAAAATTACATCCATGGTCTTTTGTCCCAAGCTGTTAAAGAGTAAAAACTATTATTTTTAACAACTAACCAAATTATTTATATAATACACGAAAAAATATGTAATTGTTCACCTGCGAGAAAGGACACGCATAGTATAGTTTACCACGGGAGTAAGATTTACACGATTCTCGCAGAATCACGTCTCCTCGTTCACAAGGACAAGGAAAAGCTTCAAATTCTGCCATCTTCTTCACCATGATAACAGTGTATGTTTGGGGTTGTGAGGTTGAATGGTTGAATCGTGACCGGGGTGGCCCGATTTACAAGTTGAGGTGATAAAAGGTGGTGGCCAGAAAAAGATTCCGGCGGCCGGAAAATGCTGGTGTCGCCAGAAAACAGAAACTGCTAGAGAGAGATAGAGAGAGAGATATAGTGAGATGAGTATGTGTGTGTGTGTGTTTATATTGTGAGGATAAGGTGTTAGGTAGAAAAAAAGTTGTTAGGTAAAACCATTGCATCTCATGTATAACCATTGCATCTCGACTCGTTCGTTTAACATCTCATGTATAACCATTGCATCTCGACTCGTTCGTTTAACATCTCATGTATAACCATAGCATCTCGACTCGTTCGTTTAACATCTCATGTATAACCATTGAATCTCGACTCGTTCGTTTAACATCTCATGTATGACCATTGCATCTCGACTCGTTCGTTTAACATCTCATGTATAACCATTGCATCTCGACTCGTTCGTTTAACATCTCATGTATAACTATTGCATCTCGACTCGATCGTTTAACATCTCATGTATAACCATAGCATATCGACTCGTTCGTTTAACATCTCATGTATAACCATTGCATCTCGACTCGTTCGTTTAACATCTCATGTATAACCATAGCATCTCGACTCGTTCGTTTAACATCTCATGTATAACCATTGCATCTCGACTCGTTCGTTTAACATCTCATGTATAACCATTGCATCTCGACTCGTTTCGTTTAACATCTCATGTATAACCATAGCATCTCGACTCGTTCGTTTAACATCTCATGTATAATCATTGCATCTCGACTCGTTCGTTTAATATCTCATGTATAACCATAGCATCTCGACTCGTTCGTTTAACATCTCATGTATAACCATTGCATCTCGACTCGTTCGTTTAACATCTCATGTATAACCATAGCATCTCGACTCGTTCGTTTAACATCTCATGTATAACCATTGCATCTCGACTCGTTCGTTTAACATCTCATGTATAACCATAGCATTTCGACTCGTTCGTTTAACATCTCATGTATAACCATTGCATCTCGACTCGTTCGTTTAACATCTCATGTATAACCATTGCATCTCGACTCGTTCGTTTAACATCTCATGTATAACCATTGCATCTCGACTCGTTTCGTTTAACATCTCATGTATAACCATAGCATCTCGACTTGAATTTTTACCGGTTGTGATCTCGAGGTTATCTAATGGTTGGGATTTAGTATTTATATATGTTTTTTTTAATTAAATATATATTTTTTTAATAAATGATTTTTTTTAATTATAATATAAGTATTTCTATATATTTTTTTAATTAAATATATGTATACATTTTTTTAATTTTATAAAAGTATTTATAATAAATTTTTTTTTAATTATATAAATTTAGTTTATTAATTTTATAAAACTTATTTTTTAATATTTTATAAAAGTATTTATAATAAAGTAATTTTATGAAAGTATTTATTAAAAATAAAGTTTTTTAATAATAGTTATTTCCCGTCGACATGTCGACGGGAAAAAAACCGCCAAAATTTTCGTGAAAATTTAATACGTCCCGCCAAACGTAAACGACAAAATAACGTAATATTACCGTCGACATGTCGACGGTAATATTAATAATATAAAAAATTCCTTTATATTCCCGTCGACATGTCGACGGGATAATAAAAAGCAATACCAAAACCAGATCTGGTCAATTATTTCTCATAACTTAGAAAATTAAAAATAAACCATCGCTCCCTCCATCACCGGCGATTACATCTCCATCACCTCCACCACACCTCCACCACTCCTCCACCACTCCTCCACATTATACCACCTCCACCCCAACCACATTATACCACCTCCACCTCCACCACACCACCTGTTCACCACACCTCCACCACTCCGACACTCGCACCACTATGCACCTCCTCCTCCTCTACCCCTCCATTATTTAATTCTCTCCTCTACCCCTCCAGTTTTTAATTCTTCTTCTTCCCCACTTCTCTTCTTCTTCACAGATCCACCAAGACACAGCAGGTAATTTTTTAATAAAATTTTGTTAATAAATTTGTTTAAAAATTGTTATTATTATTGTTAATAAAATTGCTATTAAATTTTGTTAATAAAATTGTTATTAAAATTTTGTTAATTTTTGTTACAGTAGCAGCAGGTGAGAGCCGAGGGTGACAGCAGGGTGAGAGCCTCCCTCACACCCGATAAAAGAAAACTGTTCTGTCAATACATCAAAACAATTAAACTGCCAGATGGGTTCGGATCCAAGTTCAAGTCGAAAGTGACCAAAGATGATAACAATATAACGGGCATGAAGTCTCATGACTGTCATATAATGATGCAACGGTTACTTCCTTATGGACTTCAGCAATACCTGGACACACCGACTTATACACCATTAATCGAGCTTTGTTCATTCTTTAAGCAAATTTGTGCCCGAACTTTGATGGTGAATGACATGGTGAAAGCTAAAGAACAGTTGATCAAAATTTTGTGCAGTCTCGAGCAAATATATCCTCCTGCTTTTTTTGACATTATGATTCACTTGGTTATGCATTTACCTGAAGAGGCTCTTCAAGGCGGGCCTGTTTCATTTCGGTGGATGTATCCATTTGAAAGATACATGAAGAAGCTAAAAAACTATGTACGAAATAAAGCTAAGCCGGAAGGTTCAATAGCGGAGGGTTATGTTGCAGACGAAGCATTAACTTTTTGTTCTCGTTATTTTCGGGGCGAAATTGGGACGAAATTTAATCGTCCCACTGCATCTCAGGGCTGTCCTCGCCCAACTAGTGATTTCCAGGTGTTCCGATCACTATGTAAAACGTCTGGTAAAGTGACAATTATTCGGTTAGGTCTCCAAGAAATGAAGAAAGTGATATGGTATGTACTTCACAATAGTCCTGAGATTGACGCGTACATGAACGAGTTCAAGAGGTACGCGTTTTTATTTTGAAATTTCTTTTTCCCAAGTTATCTTTTCGATTAATTCTAATATCATGTCCATTTTCAGTGAACATCTTGATAGCGACATGCAACAAGAATTTCCTAGATGGTTTCAGACGAAGGTAAACTTATTATATGTAATTCCTTGTATAAATAACGACTATATATATTACTCATCTCCATCTATTCTTATCTTTGTTCATAGATCGGTAAACTTTACATAGACAATGACCCAAGGTGTACTCCCGACTTATTCGCTTTGGCTTGTGGACCATTATCGACTGTAACCTCAGTTCACTCTTGCGTAGTCAACGGTGTGAAGTTTGTTGTACATAGCCGCGATGTAAAACGTACAACTCAGAACAACGGAATTTGTTCTCCTGGCGAGAAGGAAGGAGAAATGTATTATGGTAAGCTAGAAGAAATTCTGGAGTTCGCGTATACCCAGTTCAAAGTTGTGCTATTTCGAGTTAAGTGGTTCGACTTGGTCAAAAGAGGTAGAGTCGAACGTTATAACACTAGAAACAACATGACACAAATTTGGGCATGTAGCACACCGTTTGAAGATCAACCTTACATTCTCGCAACACAAGCAAAACAAGTCTTCTACCTTGAAGATCCTGCCAGACGACCACTCCATTGGAAGGTCATCCAAGAAGTGAATCACAACACAACCTGGGATGTCATTGTGGCAGAAGGCGATGATGATGTGATACATGGCAACAACTCATCGAATCTCCAACTGTCTGCTAATTTGAATGATTTGGCATTTGAAACCTTAAATATCGATGGTCAATCAACGTTAGTTGAGGCACCACCACCAATCATTCATGTTGATGACGACGATGAATTTATTGATGATGAGGACGACGATCCTTATGATTTAGCAGACTCTGATGCAAACAATTCTGATGATGAAGTTGAAGATGCGACTCATGCTGTTTATGATAGTGATGTAGATGTAGCAGATTGATCTTAAATTGTAACTTGTAAAACGACACTTAGCTTATTTGAATGAAATTGTTATGGATTGTTTAAATGTGTATATTTATTTTAAATGTGTATGTATTTGAATGTGTGCATGCTTATGTTAATTTGTTCCCGAATTTCTATATGTTAATTCAACTTGTACTTTTACAGATGGCAGCAGTAGTGCGAGGTCACGGTGGTGACAGTGCCGATGACCTACCACCACCTTATCGTTCGATTACTAGCGGTCACCGTAGTGGTAAGAAAATTAAACTTGATAATTTGAATTTTGTTACTTGTTATTTTTTAACGTTTTCACTCACTTCAATTGTAGGTTCGTCACAAAAACCTCGACGAGGAGGTAGAGCAAGACAAGCTGGCGGCAGGGGTGGAGGTCGGGATGGCGAGAGGCACAGGTCCGTGAAGCCAACAAAAACAAAGACCTCAGGAAAGCTGTGACTGCCTCGGGCCCGCAATCGATCGAGTTCGAGTGGCGTGATCAGAAGACATTTAATCATGTTGGGCCCAACCGCGCATGGTTCAGTAACTATGTTGGCGAGCTGGTTAGGTCCTTGCCGTTGCACTATCCCTCCTGGCACAACCTTGACGAAGCGACTCGACAGGGCTTCATGAACCGACTCGGGGTCAGTTATTTTATTTTCCTTTTAATTATATCTTTATATTTAATTCTTTGAATGTGAACATTTATTTAAATTTGTTTAATTGTGTATATTTGTTTCTATTTGTTTGCAGGAATTCTTCGACTTGCAGACCCACATGCGCTCACCCGATTGGAAAACCATTTCGGCGGGCCTCAATGCGTACATTGCTAAGGTCTACTCCGACAACAAGGGCACGATGAAGAGGGTTTACTTCGACGGGGAGGGTGGGCCTGAAAAAGTGGATGAGATACGAAGAAACCCTCCTCCGAACGTCGAGCCATCTGTGTGGGAGGAGCATATCAAGTTTTACATGAATGAGAAGAACCTGAAGCGTGCTACTGTGAACAACGAGAACCGAAAGAAGTTGAAGGTGTACAGCCGCCACGGTTCCAAGTCATTGGCCGCTATTCGCCACGACTACGTAAGACACATTTTATTTTTATACAAGTATTTTATTTTTATAAAATTATTTAATTATAATTATATAAAAGTAATTAATTTTGATTTTATAAAAGTATTTAAGTTTAATTAAAATAAATATGGTGTTTGATTTGCCATTTTTAATTTGTTTCATCTTATATATATGCATGTGTATATACAGTTTCAAAACAGCAAGGACAAACAATACCCGTCACTCATCCAGTCGTTTTACGACACACACTGTGACAATGATGGTATGTGGTTGCAGGATAAGGCTCGTGTTCAATATGTAAGTATCTTTTATTTATTTATTTTTAATTTATTATTTATTTATTTATTTATTTCCCCAAACACGCACTTTAATGATTCATTGAAACATAATCTTGTAATTAACCTGATATATATATATATATATATATATATATATATATATATATATATATATATACACACACACTTACATATATATATAATTTTTCTCAATTTTTTTCTCAATTAAATAGGAAGAGATGGTCCGGCTGCGAGATCTGGGAGCGAATACGCCGGAAGGGGTGGCGTACACGGAGGAGCAGATACTTGCGATGGTTTTGAAGGGCAAGCAGCGGGGCCACATCGCCGGACGGGGTAGGGTCGTACCCGGGCTCTCCAGGCCACCGTTACCATACACCCCGCCTCCACCTCCAGGTATGTACAGTTTGATAATATATTAATTATATATTACTCGATCATGACTCAAATTAAGTATTGCAATAGATGTTTTTTAATTTCGCTTGTTTCATTTTCAGAATACGCTGAGATGGAGAAAAAGCTTGCTGAGGCCGAAAAGAAGATTGCTGAGGCCGAGGAGAATCGCCGTCGAGAAGCTGAAGAGCGTAAGGCCTTGAAGGCGCAGCTTGATTTGGTCACAGGTTTTATGTCCTCCAACCCGCGATGGAACGAGTATGTTAGTCAGGCGGGTTCTCAGCACGTAGATGGCTCAGGCAGTGGCGTTGGAGGTAGTGGCGTTAGAGGTAGTGGCTCAGCTGGAGGGAGCGGGAGTCGCAGAGGCGATGAGGATGGTTCTGGCGATGATGAGGGTCCTACTGATGATCACGAGTGATTTTGGATGTAGAGGTACAAACTTGGGTATTTTGTGTTGTACTTATGCTTGAAACAATATTTTGGCGACCCATATGTTAGTATTGTATAGTTTAACCTTTTGGCGACTTGAACGTCGCGGATATTAAAACATTTGTGGATATGGCAGCTAGGTTTAGAAATTACCACACCCCGTTTTGTAGACTTTATATGTTTTTATGCATTTTGAGGGTGTTTAGCGATATTTTGCAAGTGTTATAGCCGATGGCCAGTTATACGTTTAAGACATGTTGATATTGAGTGGTTATAGGTGCTATTACAGTTACAGGTTTTGGTAGATTTTTTCTGGAAAATCCGGAAAAAATCTGGAAAATTGCAATATTTGCAGCCTACTGTTAGCAGGATGTTAATAATTATACCGTCGACATGTCGACGGCATCATTAAAACATAATTATAGTGTTTTTAATGATACCGTCGACATGTCGACGATATCATTAAAACAAAAATAGTGTTTTTAATATTATGCCGTTGACATGTCGACGACATAATATTAAAAACAATACTTTTGTTTTAATGATACCGTCGACATGTCGACGGTATTATATAAACCATAATTATAATCAACTAATTAAAACGTTAATTAGTTATATGTTCCCGTCGACATGTCGACGGGAAGAATTTGACGGACACCAAATTCCTTTGACTGGAAAATGATGTGGGACCCACAGTGTCGATGGTGATTGTCGACGGCAACACTGTTCCCGTCGAAGCACAGCCGTCTATATGTTCCCGTCGACATGTCGACGGTAACGTATTATTCCGTTGACATGTCGACGGAAAGGGCTTAAAAAAGTCACCGGGGAAAGCCTCGTTTGTACTAGTGACTCTTGACTACTATAAGATGAGTTTACAAATATTTACAACATAATTTCATATATCTTTCACATTTTGAAGTTGGAAGTAAATTTTGAGGCTCTAAAATATATAAATGATATATATTTTGAGGCCTCTAAAATTTTGAGGCCATGTGCAGTAGCACACATCGCACACCCTCGAATACGGCTCTGCATTGTCTCCACCCATATAAATCACTGGCATCTCAAAAGCAACATATATCACAAATGTTATGTTACACATTTGTTTATATAAGTGAAAATGTGAAATTACAATCACAATACGAAGAACACATATCACCAGCATTTAAAAACAACAATATCCATTTTACATATCTCAAAACACCAAGACATGTATTTCACTAATGAGATATTAACAACCATCTATCTGGCCAACTATGTTCAGTCACCGCCGAAGGTTAGTGACAAATAAAGAAGAGAGTGGCAAAGTAGGAGAGTGTATTGGTATAAAGAGAAAGTGTAGAAATAGGATTATATCTATGTGATAGGTGGACGAAAACAGTGAGTGATGGTGGTTTAGTTGACGGTAGATCGAGATGGTGGCGGGTGTTTTCATGTTTGGCGTGTGGGAAGGTGGAGGGGCAGTCGGAGATGAGGATGAGGATGGTTTATTCACAGAGTGATAGGGTTGTGAGTGGTGGTGAACTCGTGATGGATGGAGGCAAGATTCAAGCTTTGGTGGTATGTTTATGTCTAGAGAGATAAAGACAAAGTATTTATGAAAAGAGAAATTACGTATCCTCCTTTTTGTTTTTATTTATCTTTCAACTCACATGATATTGATAAATTGCAAAATTGACGGTTTAGATATACATATAGAGATAACGAGCGAAGAAAAAACATATTATATATTGTGTTTAGGAAGATAAATAGGCACATGAATTAGGAGGATATAACAAAACTTTTAATGTAAAAGGGAAGAATTAGGAGAGAAATGAATTGGGACAGATTATATGACGGATTTTGGGTCAACACTGTGATCACAATTCACACATGGTATCTTCAAACCTGGGGTACCCATCATTACCATTCCAATAAAATGAAATTCCTTTTGATGCGGTCTATCTCAACTGCCATTGCAGCAGGTAGGAAAGGTTGTTTCACTACCTATTCTAGAGAGGTTCTTACCTTTACTGTTGAACTATTGCGCTTCTGCTATGTGAAGTGAGATATAATATATCTAGAAATGGAATCAAATGAGGTTCCGGAGCCACTTTTGGAAGTTCAAGATCATTCATCGCTTTTAACCTTAGTATCATAGATGAGAGGATAGTTGATTAATATACACTTAAGGTCAAAATGCCAATAGATTACTGGACTGTAACGTTCACACATCCACATTATGATTATCTATATCTTTTATACTATAAAGCATACATATCCCTAACGAAATCCCAAACCCCACTCCAAGGCTCATCTTATAATTCAGACACTCCAAACATTTCAACCTTCAAAAATTAGAAATTTCTACCAACACATTTTCCCTTATTTTTTTATTTTTTTCTTTCTCTCAGGGGCGGTGCTGAGAACGTAAAAAAAAAATTAGGCCTGGCACGAAAAAAAAAGTGCCCCTATATTATAATATCCATAGTGGGTTGGGCCTAGTACATATAATGGCTATAAAAAATTTTAGTGCCCCTTATTGGGTTGGGCCCGGCTCGGTTGCTGATGGTGCGCCGGCCCGAAACCGCCCCTGCTTTCTCTATACACTATTCTTCTAAAATAGCAAATGAATAGTGACCGATGCTTTAAGCGGGTACGATGCTAGTCACAAATCATACTTGCAAAACAAAGTACATAGTACAAGCCATTGCGAAACAAACATTAGTCACTTATAAAAGGAAAGGAAACAAAAAACCCAGTCTTTTTTTGACAAAAACTAGCTACTTGCAGACTCAAACGACTTCCCAACAAAATGAATTTCACAATACCTTGAAGCCCTTGGACACTTCAACAGCTTGGCACACAACCTCATTTGTTCCTCCAGAAGTTCACTTTTGCACGTAACTGTTAGCGTCTTCAAAACCTCTGCATTCTGCAACATGTATTCTAAAAACTTTATATCGTCCTTCCTCCACTTGCAATTTTCATATTTCATGGTTCTAAGGGTTTTTAGCATACACGTAGGTACTATGTGCGGCTTAAACCAGCAAGACTCCGGCTCGTCACCCCAGCAAACTTGTGCAGTCTTTTGTTAGAACACAAACAAGAAAGACAATTCAAAGTTATACATAAACAAAAGAAGTTAGAACGCAAGAAAACAAACATCTCAAAGCTTTGAAACATTCCATACCTTAATAGATAAATGTTCCAACTCAGAACAGCTTTCAAGAAATTTAAAAATTATTATTTGTTCAAATTTATAACCATCATCCGTCAACTCCAAATGCTTTAAATTTGGCAAGTTGAGCAAAGGTACATCAGGTAAGTCCTTCATCTAAATAAAATAATAGTTGAATCTATTAAAAGAAGAATGCATAAAATGTAAAAAAAAATAATAATAATAATAATAATAACAAAAAAAAAAAAAAAAAAAAAAAAAAAAAAAAAAAAAAAAAAAAAAAATCAGACATTGATATACACAAGAAACTAAGAAAGGAACTTACATAATGAGTTATACGGAACGAAAGTGATTTAGCTCCAATGATTCCTTTTAGAAGCTCAACCCACAAATGATCCATCACAGAAAGTGATTATGTTACTGAAACCAAAGATGACAAATCTTCCATCACAAAAAGTGAGTGCCAACAACCACCAATAAACAGATCATCTAGATTAGGAACATTTAACACAACCTTTTTGAAAGTACAACTTTTAAATGTTGTTAGTTTTAACTGCTTCAATGTAGGGATGTCGAACCTGCACTCTTCTTCGGGAGCATAGCAACTTACTATATCAAGTGATAAACTTTCAAGTACTGAGCAGCCACGAATGAGTTTTAATGCATTTCGAGAAGGATTGCGAAACACAGCAACATCGAGCGTTTTCACACAAGGAAGATTGAAAGGAGTCTGCCAGTCCAAAACTACATCTGAAGGCATATTACTTTCTATCGTTAACTTTGTTAGTGTATTGCAATTGAGCAAGCTCAAAGGCCAGTCGAGCAAGACAGACTGTATGTCAATTTCCTTAACCTTTAATCTAATAGCCTCATCTATCCACTTAGTCATTCTTGATTCTTGAACCCATAAATTACTAAAACGTAAACGAAATAGCTTGATTTCAGTTGTTTTGCAGAGATCCAAAACGCGATCCACAAATGCACAACAGTTCAGTAAACCATGGAAGGGGCGAACATCAATGTCAATGTTGGTGACCAACGTCCACTTGTACCTCCATCTTTTGGATAAAATGCTAGTTCGCACCGCAAATTTGGTAGGCATTAAAGAGAGTATCTCTGAAAGAACCTCATCAGGCATGTTACCAAGCCTATCCACATGATTGGAACCCATTAAATAGACGAGACCTGCTTTATAAAATTCATGTCAAATTTCAAACATACATTTAACCATATTAAGTAACTCTATTAATTTTAAAACATACTTTCTATCATCAATTTAACTACTATAATAGGAGGTCAACTGTGAAAATTTTGCTTATAATTAGAGTTAAGAGGGTGTTTGGGATTTTATAAGAAAAAGCACATATCATAACTGGCAAGCAAGCTCTTCAGGAGTGTTTGGATTTGCACACTTCATTTTTATCAAAACCACCTTATTGGGTTCCTTTTTGCAGAATCCGTTTATTTAATAAAAAGTATAACGATTAATTAGATTGTGACTGAAATTAAACATATTAGAGGTAGAATTAATTAATTTAACCTGATGCAATTTCAGTAGTAACTCTCGGTAGAATTGATTAGGGTTCCGATTGACTTCATTTCGGATTTGGGGATTTTTTTAACTTCTCAAGAAATACATAACTGTGTATAGTCAAACTTGTTTTTTTATGGCCAAATAGGGGAAATCATCCCTGCAGTAAAAATCCCTCATGTTGTCTGCTGTTGTTTGCAAAAGGGTTTTAACATGTTCACTATGCAGCCTTTAAGTTTTCTAATTGTACATAATTGGTCCCTGACTTATGGCTAACAGCAGGTAAGGCTCCCTGCAGTTTACTGCAGGGATGATTTCCCCGGCCAAATAAGTGTATTTAGACTAAAATTACACCGTTGGTCCCTCACTTAATTCAAATTCTTGAGTTTAGTCTCAAGATCGACAAAATTACACTGGTAGTCCATAACATTCCATACTGATTTTACATTGCCAAGGATCCAAATTCTTGAGTTTAGTAGACTCGAGAAATAACAAAATCGGGTCATGTCTTTTTTTTTTTTTTTTTTTTAGTAAGGGCATTTCACATATAACCTGATTCGAACCAAAATCTGCTTAGTTTCATTATATTTTTACATCCAGATTATTGCTACCAAGAGGTACATTAAAATTTCCACATATTACCCTTAATAACATTTCCGAGGGGAAAGTGATACAATTAACCTACAGTTTACGAGCAGAAATTAACAGATGTTTAATTGTTGAGCACTCATTCTTTTTCTTTGATTGTCATGTTTAGGGCTGAGCAACAGGTCAAACCCGACCCGAATCGAAAACCGAATAAAGGTAAAACGTGAACCGTGAGCCGAACCGAGTAAAAGCTATCGAAACCGAAACTGAACCGAATAAGGTTGGTTCGGTTCGGGCCGGTTTAGCTATTTTGAACCGAATAAGTGTGTTTTGACTTGAAGTGAACCGAGTAAAACCGAAATAATCATAAAAACGAAAAATCGAACCGAATAAGGTCGTTTCGGTCGGTTTGCCGATTTGGGTCAATTTTTACATGATTTTGATAAGCCCTAGTCGTGTGTAATGAGTTTTGTGTTACTAGCCTTCCCAACCACTCTTTTTTACCAACACCTTCTCATTCCCTCAATTACTCTTCACCAACTTCACTTTTTGCATTCTCTATCCTTTGTTATATTTCCTTTTCAAATTTAATAACCACCAGCTGATTTTAAGCCACACTAACAAACACAATGATCAATGTAAGTTATAAGTTAATGTAAGTTATAATTTAAGATATTGTATGTGGTCATTTAAGATGTTGGAAGTTGAAGGATATGGAGATTATTATGAGATTTTGACTGTTTAGATGGTGGTGAAAAACATGTTGATGATAATAATGATGTTTTGCAAGGTTGTTTTATGTGGGTGGTATTGATGTGGTTAATGATGGTATTCATTAAGTACTCTGTTTTCGAATAAAAAACTTAAAAGGTGTGTACAGTTTATGTTTAATGAACACTTGTTGACTACTGATGACGTATAGCACGGATAGTAGACTTACTGGACTATCCCGATTGAACTAGGCTCTGGCCCTACAAATAAACCGAGCTCTGGCCTTGCAAGTCAAAACGGGCTCCAGCCTAACAAGCGAACTGGGCTTTGGCCCAATGAGCAAATAAAGTCAGATATGGCTAAAGCCCATGCCACGAGCATGGCGCGATCCGGACGAACAAAAGATGTATACGAGTGGCACTTCCGAAGTACGCTCGCGGATCGGCCCCCAATCCGGAAAACCATCCACGTCCGTAACAATCGATGAAGTTGCGGACCCTTACCCGACAAGGGTCCCATCCCAGCCACTACAGCAACATGCGAAAATTCGAGAAACCCTAATATTTCTTTTACCTATAAAAGGAAACCTCAAATCACACTTTCGAGGTGTGACTTTCTCACTCATCCCAACATACGAATACTTTCTCTCATAACATGAGTACTTATTCTCACACCGGAGCTTAATCGTGGGGTCCGTCCCCACGGTAAAGCTAACGGTGTGTTACATGTGCAAGAACTCATTCCTCTACTTGGATTAGTGCGTAAACTATACAACGGACGATCCACCAAGATCGGCCAAGCACGGACTAAGCCCAGTCTTAACCCAATCACACTATTTGCACTAACAAGTTGGCGCCATCCGTGGGACCCAGTGCATAACTGCGTTCTTGGAAAATACTCACCACGAGTGAATGCAATCGGCAAACACCACCCCTGCGTAGTACCTTCGCCTCACGAAGGATGACGGGGGAGGATAAAAAACCGAAATGTCGAAACAAGATGATACTTGACGCGGCCCCCCGGGAGCCCAACAGCAATCACAATCATCAGCCGCTGACAGACCGGAGTGAGAGAGCTCATCCCATGAAACCACCTCGGGAAACGCCCACGAGGATGCAAGCCCGACCGGACCCCGGTAGCATTCCGCGAAAGGCTAAACGTGATGCGGCCGAAGGAAGGAAAAACACCGGAAGGAAGAGGAAGATCGAGAATCCTCAAGATGAAGAAAGACTCGGGAACCTGGAAGGCAAATCAATGAAGCCGCAAAAGGAAAGCGGTCCTAAGAGGGAGGGTTCCGTAACCACTCCCTCACAAAAACATTGCAACAGGCAACGCCACGGCAACGAAAAAGAGTCCAGGGATTGCAGTAAGGAGCCCAAAGAAGGGAAATCATTACTTTCTCATGCGTGCCTTGACAAGGCAGTCAACGAAGTGGGGGACAATCAAATGCAACCATACGCGGTTGAGGAAATTAGCCCGTTCATGGAGGATATCTGCGGTGCCAAATTACCCAAGAAGGGTCGCATACCAGATAAAATCCAACCCTACGACGGAAATGAAGACCCTGTAGACCATGTAGGGGTATTCCAGGCTGTAGCACGGATATACAACTGGGATATGGCCACTCAGTGCCGCATGTTTGAACGCACGCTTGCGGGCGCGACCAGAACATGGTTTGAAAATGTCCCCCAAAGGTCTATAGGCAGCTTCAACAAACCGATATACGCGTTCCTAGAGACCTTCTTCAGCATGAAAAAGCATAAAGAAAGAGCCAAGAAAGTCCAGTGCGCCAGGAAAGGGAAAATCGAGTCGATAGAAGAATTCATGAGAAGATTCCTGATGGAGTGCAGAAGGGCAAAGGAAATGCCGGAGGCCGTGAAAATCACCAAATTCATGAAGAAAGTATCAGATCCGAGCCTAATAGAGTACCTACACAGGGAAATACCGGAATCCATGGAAGAAATGGTAAAGAGGACCAGGGCCTACTTAGTATTAAAGAGGCGGTGGAGATAACCTCCAAATTGAGATCACAAAAAGGTGTGACACCGTCCAAGGTACAGTAAGCACGTAGTGTAAGATTCCCCACCTCCGTAAACAAATACACACGGCCGGAAGCTGTGCAAGCAAGGAGGCGTAGTGCTTCAACGAAAAATGAAAGTACCAACGAGTACCGCACATACTAGCTCCGGTTACAGACGGTAAACACAGACGACCCTCGATGCAACCAAACGACTTGGGGCCCTAATGGAAAATCCCAACCGGCCAAGCAATTCATGGGTATAAACAAAAATGATAAGATACCCTGTGAATGGAAGACTACTCCGCGGATCAGAAAGCGAAGCGATCCCTGCAGGAATAAATTCGCGCTCCTTCCCAAGGCATTGGTACAACCTGCCTACTAACTACGTGTTAGAGGTGACAAGCTGAAAAGACGTCCTAGCCACAGACTTAGGCACGTGACTAGGGGTAATAAATGCTCATGCGAAAAATGCTGAAAGACCCCAATCTTTCATTATAAATACTCCCCCCCTAAAAAATCACAAAACACGGAGAAACCCCGATAAACCACGTTTCGCCAAAATAAAAATAAAGATGCAAAAACCGTGTTCGAAAGCAAGGGGACCTACTGAAAACAACCACCGCAAATCGCCGACAAAATGCCACATCATGGCGGTAATCCTTTACCAATTAATGACCTCGTCTGATGGGTTATCTGAAACGGATCCCGAAAAATCCAAAAGAAACCTGATCCCGGGCATGTTCTTAAATGACTGCTAATAAAAATTGTCGCTCTTAAATGATGACTAATAACAATAAAAAAAAAGGCTCTGTGGAACCCCATCACTCAAACCTCTTCCCGTCCCACGTTGGGACGCTTTCTTGCCCAATACGGTAGGCTTTAAACCGTTCTTGTGCCGAAAGGCATCTCAAATTGGCGATCCCCTGCCCCGTCAACACAACCATTCCTAGAACCACCGGCCTAGACCAGGAAACACCCTGCCCGACCAGCATAGTTCGGAGCGGAAATTCTCGCTCTCAAATAGTGTGCGGACAAAGGTAACCTCGAGACCATCGAGGTTCGCGTTGAGCGTCCGAACGGTCAAGAACAGGAATGGTTTTACAGTTAAACGGGCACAACAGCCGCGTACGGCATAGGGTCACAAAGGACGGAAGGGGAAGATAAATAGGGGAAAGAACATGCGTTGATGTGAAAGGATGCAAAAGAAAGGTCGTGGGTGATTCGTTTCTCAAACATGACCCTGACTATCAAAACCCTCACCACAACGCCAAGCAACAAAAGATAAGTAATGCCCTCACCAATATTGCCGACCAGAGAGGATCCAAAGCTTCTAGACTACGAACAGAAGCACGATCCCGCGTGGCTGCAAATTTAAGTGGTAAGGGTGACAAGACACAGCTACTGTGCACCAATTGAGGCTGGCTGGTACTGGCCAATCGGCTTGGCAAGCCTCTTCATTAGAATTCACAAGCAATATTCAGCACCCCCGCTACATCGGATACATAAGACATGTACAAGACAACTCGCGGTGTGAAGGGTTCACAGAAGCGAAAAGAAAAAGACAAAACACCTTGACTACGAGTCATTAAAAAACACTAAACTCCGGAAGGAAGGAAGGAGTGAGCATAAATACAGAAGTGCATAGCAAAGACCAAAGGTCGCGGAACACAAGCCGCCCTACCAAAAGACACACGAAGCCAACAATTAAACCTGGAACTCAGGGTCCGCAAACATATAAAAGCCGGAGCCTAGGCTCCGCAAAACGTATAAAAGCCGGATCTCAGGCTCAGCAAAAAAGCCGGGACTCAGATTCAACAAAAATTTAAAAGCCGGAAAAAATCCGCAAAATACTAAAATTATAGGAAAAATTAAGTTCGCTCAAATGAACAATTAAAATAAACGCTTGTGTTTATAGTCCTTTACTTGTATCATTGTAACATACTTTTAATAAAACAAAAGTGGAGACTAGCTACCTCCGCCAAGTTTAGCCTTTTCAAATTTATTTCATTTATCATACAAAATAATAAATGTTATTCCGCATAACAAATGTGAGTAAGCCGCGCACACACAGGGCACGTCAAAAAAAAAACGTTATCTCGTATAACTAAAAGGGCGTGGAACCTCATAATTAAACTGCAGCTACGTAAGAGCGATTGCAAACCCGGTACCGGGAGGATAACCCACAAGTATCCATATAAGACTAAAAAATAAAAATTATGTATCCGTACGTATTTTTATTAACAGCAACCGCACAACACATACGTGAGGATAAAGACGCAAAAGAGTTAGACGTAACTCTAGCGCAAAAAACAAGCAGCGAATAGGTTAGACATAACCTAAGCACGCAACAAACACGTTCACAAAAGTAAAACATGCAAGACATATGCAAGAAAGTAAAGTTAAAACATGCCAACAAAAATAAGCAACGGCAAAATACTATACATAGCCACGGGACACACCATGCAAGTGTACAAAAGAACAAGCGACCATGAAGAGACATAAACCTCCGCTTCAAAACAATATTCCGTTCAACGCATTGCCGCGCCTCCGCACAGAAAGAAAGCTGGCGAGTTGCCAAGTAATTGAACTCATAAAAAAATTCCCCATCTTCCATTTCATGAATCTCGGAAAAGAATCTAGGCAGAGCAAACCCATCAACCATTTCACAACAATCTACAACTCTCCAACTGAGAGCTGCAAGAAACATTCCATTTCAGAATATAGACTTCGCCAAAAACATCACGGTCTACATCAGCTACAGAGCGGATACGACCAAAGGAAATTCGTTTCCAGAAAAATCAGCCAGATCATCGGAATTGAATCCAGAATCACAAGCAACATCTGGACCAGGAGTTGGCTCAAGAATAGCAGCTTTACCTTTTACTTTGGATATCGCATCAGCAGCAAAAACAGTGTTTGCAACAAAGGTAGGACCCAGAGGAGTAGCAGACCTAGGAGAAGAACTTGCTTCAGCATCATGAGTACAAGAAAAGGACGAAGAGTCAGAAGAAACCATGAACCTCTCAGCAGGATGAACAGTCTGGAGGAAAGGATTGGCAGAAGTACAAAAATAAGAATCGACTTCCGGTCTGAAACAAAAGGTAAGGAAGGCATATGGGAAAAAGATTCAATCATAAGAGACAAATCTTGTACATTGGTATTCAACACGCTTCGAACAAAAGCTTTACACTTACCAGAACTAGTCGGCCTACTCAAAGAACCATGGTCCGATCTCAACCTCTTTGGCGGAAGCTTAAGTGCAACAGCGCCACCTTCCGCATCAAAAATCCTCCGCTTTAGCTTGTGTGGCGTAACCAGACGCAACGGAGAAGCATTACCAATACCGGGACCGCGTCACTCCGCGCCTACACCCTGAGATCTACCCGCCTCAGCATGCAATTCACCCTCTGTTGGACCCCTCAAAGGCGGAGAAAGTGGAACAACCTGGTCAGCGGTAACGTCCAAAAGCTTGGGCTCGTGCCGCGCTAGCCGCCTTGTCTCGATGGCTACCTCATCCGGGTTAAGATGTGTAATGAAGGCATACACGCTTATTTTTGCGTAAACAAAGAAGAACATGAATAAAAAACCAATATGAAGCAGGAAAGGAAATTAAAAGTCAAACACTAACCTTCTCCATTGGAACGATAAACATGATACTCATCCTCGGCGAACGGATATTAACGGCTAAGGCCTACCCAACAAAGCAAAGCCTCCGGATACCTACGTGTAACAACCCGTAATTTTTCACGTCTACATTTATTTCCAAACCTTGACAATTTACTATTCACAAGTTACTATTCATCGATCACTATTAATCATTTCACTATTCATCGTTTTTAGAGTCAGTTTGAGACTTTGAGAAGTGTTCAAAAATTTTACTATTTACATGACACTATTCATTCCGGAAGGAAAACACTATTCATGATCATCATGCATCTTCTCGTAAACCTAGTTTACGGGTATTCAAATTCGCGTAACCAGTGAGGTTTAGCTGCGTATTCATCCATCATCAGTAAGGACTCATCATATAGACTAGAGTAGTCTACATATCATCAATAACATCCTCAGCATATTAGGTCATGCACGGGTTTGTGTGATTTTCATTAACGTACGTTTAATTATTTAATTAACGTTACAACTCAGTTTTCACTACTAACATATACCCGATACTCTCGCCTAAAATCTTAATATATTTTCATACTCATTATAATAATATAAAAATTATATTATTAATCTACCCGGCGTTTTGAGACATGTTGCTATATTTTCCGGTATACGCTGGAAATTACGTCGGATAACGATATCTCAACACGACAATTATTTTAACACCCGATTCTCATCAGGAATGTAATTTCATAATTTTTACAACGTCGTCACATTTTATTTGGTACCGTTAAACTTTACTTATAGCAAACTCGGTACCCGATATCCCCTAAAACTAATAATATCTACACAATATAACCTAATATCTTACAAAATCACCCATTTTTCTTCATCCACGTCCCATTGCCGCCCCACCCCTTTCCAACCAACTTACACCTTTGAAAAATACTACTAACTTCATTTAATAGCTTGTACCTTTGTCTCATTTTCTTTCCAAACCATATTTTCTTTACTAGACTTCAAGTAAACATTTCATTAGTAAAAAAAAAAATATTCTCTCTTCTTCTCTACTCAAACCCACGGCCACTAGGAAGATCCAAGAGAAATCCACAAATTTTTCAAGATCAAGTATTAAACAAGTTCCATTTACACTCCTAGTAAGGATTTTGAAATAAAAATCCCTAGGTTTCTTATACATTTTCATCAAAATCACCTCAAATATTCAAGTAAGTTTCAAGTAAAATTTTCCTACATTTTATACTTCCATTCACTATATTTTCATGTTCTAGTAACTAATTATGCAAGTATACATATGTTATACATACCACTTGTTACACATTTTCTTTATATTTATAGATCTATAAATTTTATTAATAACCTCAAGAGATCCACCATTTTTGGTGATGTTTAGGACCCCATGACTCCCTAAGAAGGTGTATGGTAGGATTGAGTACTAGTGGATTTGATTTGAAGTAGTTTGATTAAGTTTTGAACAAGCTTTGAACTAGAAAAATTGATTGTACAAACTATATATAAGGTTCTGTCCAAAAACATGAAACGTGGGAAAATCAGTAAACATTGAGATATTTTGGCCCTCATATTCAGAAAATAATTTCAAAAACGAAACCGTGGCCGCTTGAACGGGTAAAAACCGACTTACGACGAGAAAGTTATGATTTTTCTAAGTTTAACGACGAAAAACTATTTTCTGAAAATAATACGTGCTGTATGCCGAGATTCGACGGACAAAACGAGGCGTTAGACGTGATCTAGAGGAGCCGACCTACTGAAAATATGTTAGTACGAAACCGTGGATATAAAGAACGTAGAAAACGAGCTTATAACCAAGATATACGCGTTTGAAACCCGACAAACTATATATATTTTTGACAGTTTTATATGAAAAATATTGTAAGTGTTAAAAACTATATTTTCAAGCAACAACAATGAAGAGCCGTATTTCTTACCCATCGAGGCACGTATGATCAAAAGTTAAATAACACGACAATTGGATATTATTACAAGGTTTTCAAAAACGCCGAGTTCAAACACTAACACTTAATGCACAATATTTCGCGACTAGTTTTTGCGAGGCTATTTGGACATATTCTTCCCAAGTTAAGAAAAATATTAAACTACGACGAAAACAATATATTTACCGATAGAACACCAAACGAGGATCGTGGAGTACCGTTTCAACATACTTACATGAAAAGTAGTTTGTAACTTAACGAGACGTCAAAAATGTATTTTTGACGATAAACATTATTTTCAAAACTAAAGAGTGGTATCGATAACATGCGTACTTGCATATATAGCATTGTATCATTGCTTACCTTAGATCATATCATTCATATTAGGTTGGCTAGAGTTCGCACCTTATTTCAGTTCATACATTTTGTCATCATATCGCTTGTAACAGGTGAGTATTCACGAACCCCTTTTTCTAATTATTTTAACCGCTTTGGGGTGGATGCATGAATTATACTTAAACTAAATTGATTATTATTTTTGAACTTTTGTTTCACTACTTATGGTAGTGAGAAATTAATCATATTTGACTAAATTGACTATTCCTTGATGAACACTATCATTTGAACCTTTGACTATTTTAACGTTGTTGGACTTGATTTTGAGCCAATTAACTTATCTTGAACCTTTGGTATGATTTTAAACCCTTTAACTATTTTGAACTCTTTTGGCTTATCTTGACCTTATAACTTGTTTTGAACTCTTAAACTTGATTTGAACCTTTAAACTTGACTTTGAACTCTTAATCTTGATTAGGACCCTTAAACTCAAAACTTTTATGCTTCTGTTCAATGTTATACTTTATATACTTTTTTAGACATGATGTGTGGCTTTATTACGATATGTGGCTTAATGTGGTTAACTCATTCTATAAGCTATATTCTTTAACCACTGTTTAACTCCTGGATGGAGCCGATGAAGAGGTATTGATAGTACTATCGGGTTGACGCCCCCACCCTTGGTCAACGATTCTTGGCCTTGGGTGAATATAATCCAGCATTCTTGTGAAACATACTTATACTTGTCATGAGGTTCAGTAGGCTATTATTCTTTACATTAAGTACTCGCACATATCGTATGCACACATGTCTTACTCATACTATACTTTAGCAGTGGGTTGTAAACACACAGGTTGCAAATTTTGTATGAGCGAGATTTGCAACTGAGTGGATTTACAATGCCTTTTATGTGGAAACATTCTTTTAAACACATATGTTTTACTCATACTATATTTTAGCAGTGGGTTGTGAACACATAGGTTGCAAGTTTTGGATGGGCGGAACTTGCAACTGAATGGATTGACAACGCCTTTGCCTTGTGGACTATTCATAAAGACCAAAAACTTAGACTCTCTCTCTCTCTCTCTCTCTCTCTCTCTCTCTCTCTCTCTCTCTCTCTCTCTCTCTCTCTCTCTCTTAAAGTTTTCATATTATATAAAACGTGTGTACTCACCAACTATTTTCATAGTTAACCCGTTTTCTCTCATACATTTCAGGTGATCGTCAATAAGTGTTTTCTTAAAGGTCATTAGAGGTCTTCACATGTCATTGCCGTTGTCATCATATTACAAGATTCTATCTTTTGGAAAACTAAGTCTCTTGTTTTATTGTCGCTGTTGCTATAAAAACAAAGTTGTAATAATGTACTTTTCCTTAAATTTTAATTATGGTATTGTACTATATCTCTTTTGCGATGTATATTGATTTCGTCGCACCTCGCGTTTCCGACTTCGGCGGGGTGTGACACTACAGAACGGCGAAGGGCTACCCCTAAGGGTGTTATATTCTGATGCGTGGGAATCGCAACAGGCTTTACCTCTCGAGAAGCTTACAACCCCCACCAGGCAGTGTACCTGATCGTTGTAGTATAGTATAGTGACAAGTACTGGGGGATTGATCGTTCAGCTTAGGAATAGTGTCGCTAGGATTAGAAAACCTAAATACTAGTTCTAAGGGTGAGAGATGATTGTTTTTGTGTTTTTATATTTTATGGAAAGCAATTAAAATCTCGGGGTTTGGAGGATTTGGGCGGAATTAGTTGCTAGCCAACTAACACAATACTAAGATACAATCAAAATAAAATACTAAAAATGAAAATAAACTAATTAAACTAAAGTTGTGAGCAGTAATTGGAGAAAATGTGTTTACTTAGATTTCACTACTCCCTAGACATCTTTTACACGTTAATTACTTGTTATAACTGCATGGATGACGGATCATATTCCTTAATACCATTCATGGGGTGGCACACATAACTCCCCAATTCTATGAGCTCTTATCTCCTCCTACACCATGCCCAGCACAACTATAGGGATTGTAAACAGTGGCTCATGCATTAAATACAACCAATAAAGACCTAGTGCGCCTCGGTTCATGTTTCTTAAGACGTTCAAGCATGTTACCAAGTGGAGATCTGCCAGTTTTCTTAAGCCTAACATATAAATCACTCATCCAAGACAAAGATAAACAAGTAATCAACACATAATTAACATCTAGGTTTCATTAGATCTAAGCAAACACAAGATAGATCTAGCCTAGCATAATGGAATTGAGACAAGAACAAGATATAGACAACCAACACATAGACATATTGATTGAATTAAAAGAACACTTATCTCAATTACAATGCAAGGTATCAAGGGTTTGGAACCCTTGAAAAACCTGTAAAAGTTGCACCAAAATCGTACTTAGGGTTTCTCCAAAACTTCTCCTTAATGTGTGAAAATTAGAAAACTATATATAGAAAAATAGGTTTGACGGCGTCAAGAATAAACTTGTGACGCCGTCACCTCGCCGCCAAAACTCTTCTCGGACTGCCTAGATCTACTTCTGACGCCGTCAAGACTTATACACTTCCAGGCCATCATGACTCTTTTACTCTTGACGCCCTTCCTACTTGACGCCGTCAAATTTGTTCTGGGTCGTCATGGAGATTCAGGAAATTTGCACTTGACGCCGTCAAGGTTTTGCTCTTGACGCCATCACCTACTGTTCCCAGCATGGAAAATTAAGACTTTGGCATTTTCTTCACTTTTATGCTCCAAAAACGTCCGAATTGCTTCCTTTTCCAGATTTCTCTCCCAAAGTACCTAAAATCACAAAAGGAACGATTTAGGGCAATATTTGATCAAATAAATTCGGATTCGGGCTTAAATGACCCCCTAAAAACGGATCATTTTTCGCCTCATCATATACCCTTACACTTGAGATTTGCTTGTCCTCAAGCAAATGCGCTTTTATTCTACTCAAAAGACAAGTTAGGGGTCATTTAACACTAACATAAAAGTAATTACAACAAATAATCGTTCCACTAAAGACCAATAGACAAGCACGGAGGTCATACACTAGCACCTCACAAATAGTGTTTAGACACTCATATCTCTCGGGTGTAATAAAGTGTAAATTACAATATGGAAACGGAAGATATCTCTCACTACCTGTCATAGCAAAATAGATTACCATAGGCTTGGGAAAGGATCAAACCTCCACCACATGGCGTAAGCACCTAGGATAAACTATCAAAGAGGTCTTTTAAAGGGTTGTAACGTTAGGTATAGGGATATGAAATACACGGTTTTGTTGGATAAAGGAAGTTTTACTGGTGGCGAGTTAAAAATCTTGGTTAATTACATGTACAATGTGGCGTTGCTAAGCCAAGACTAGACTCGACTTAAGCTAATAAATGAAAAATAACAAAAATATAAAATGAACATAGAATAAAAAGGGATGGTAGTCCGTTTTTTTTTTTTTTTTTTTTTTTTTTTTTTTTTTTTTTTTTTTGCATACATTCTTACCCTACCATCCAAAATAATACATCATAGGGAATGAACATTTCCTTTACACTTGAATTTTTACATACTTTACATTAAACTAATCTAATGACTCGAATTAAGAAAATCAAAACACTTGGAGCACTTTTAAGATTAACGTACATATGGGGGTAATAAATGATGTTCTTCCCCATTACTCCATAAAATAAGTACTTGCCCATGAGTCCCAATCGTCCCAAAACAATATGTACAAGGATATGACTCGACTTAGCAACCATGTAATCAATTAGATAGTTAACTTAGGGTTTAACAAATAACAATAATGCACTAAAAATGAGCGCATACACGGAAGGCTAAGGCGATTTGGTTGTACATTTAAGTGGGGTGTAACAAATTCTTCCTTTAAGTAAAATGCTTAAAGTTAGAAATGAAAAGATAGGCTCGGAGGGGTGTACTAGGGGTTTCGTGTACTAAAAATGAGTACAACGCTAAGGGTGTGGGAAAAATTAGTTGACTTAACTAGCCAAGTAATATGACTTAAATGGTCAAGTAATCATGATACGGGTTTAACACAAGGGTGATCCTAATGCCTCTTATCATGTAGTAAATCCTACCACACGAATGTAGTCTCACTAGCGGTCTCGGGATGCATCACTAACGCAAGTTCTAAAATCTAAATGCTACCAGTACACTCATAAGCACTAATAGTAAATGCTTTTCCTATCAAATCTAAAGGCGAGCCTCACATCTTTGGGTGGAAATTTTTTCTGAATATTCGGTTATGTGCTAGTCATACAATCTCCTATCCATGAGACGCTTGCTAAGGCTAAAGTTTCACTCCTAAATGTTGTAAAAAATTTTAAATTTGGCGCTAAAATTGCACTAACAAGTATTTCTCATAGTTTTATTACACATCTACCATTAAACAAAACAAACTCAAGCGAAAGTGCATATGTAAGGTATCATCTTTTTACCCTCCCCTTACACTTAAGATGAACATTGTCCCCAATGTTCAAGTAACGAATGTAAAAGTGAAAAAGTAAAGAGAATGAAATCAAATACTCCCCTGATTCGCTCGGTATGGATAATAGGATGGCTAGGTTAAATCTTCCTCCAAGAAAATGAACAATCAAAGCTTCCCTTCCAGAATATAAATCATCTTCTTGTCATACATAACCTGTAAAACCTGACAAAATAGACAAGACAACCTCGCGTAAAATCGGCGACATTCTATATAAGTTACTAAATCCTATAAAACAAGATAAGATATAATGCTTGTGGAATGAAGTTTGCAGATCTCCTGGAGATTATAAAACTTAATAATTCACAAAAACCATAAGACTCCGTTAGAAAAACAAAACCGGTAAAATTTCCAGATTTTAACTCCTGACGCCGTCAAGAGTAAACCCCTGACGCCGTCAGAATTGACCTGCAGAAATCCTTATGTTAAGTTTCCGGAAAATTTCTGGAAAAACTTGGTCCTACTTCCTGGAAAATCCTGCAAAACTTCATTATGACTCAATACAAGCATTTGACTCTAACAAATACGAATACATATGTTCATTTAATATTGTGGAGAATCATGATCGGTTTGTTTCTTAAAAACATATTTGGGGTTTCCCCTTACACTTATCTTTTGCAAAAATACTTTTAGGTGGAGTTAAGACTAAGCCAAAACAACAAAGTAAAGTATTTCCACTATTTAGTTTAGAAACATGATCACCAACAATAAAAATTAAGCATGCATATGGAAGCAAATAACAATCAAACAAATAAAATCACACAAAACATGGGTTGCCTCCCAAGAAGCGCTTTTCTTTATTTACGAGTCTTGTAGCTAGACTCAAGGTCATGGGTTACTACGTGATCTCATCATTGGTTCCACTCTCTAGGTCGTCTTCTAAACCAGTTTTGTATTCCGGACCTAGTTGCAAGCACTCTTTGTAGAAACCAAGCATCCTATTTCTCACATACTCTACTCCTCTACGTCTATCCTCCTCATTCCTATAATAAGCCGCTTGCTTGTGTTCCTTTTCGAAATTAGAGAGAAGGCGGTATTGCTCAATCTTGTAGGGCATTTGATAAGCAACCTCATCATTCTCTTCCTTGAATCTAACTATCCCTAAAGTCGGATCATAACTCATCCTAGTGGCCTCAACAAATGGTTTCCCAAATATTATTTGGCTTAGGCAAGCATCTATCACCGGACGAGTGTCCTCAACTATCATAAAATCGATCTCATAGGTGAGATTCCCTATAATCACATGCAATCCTTTCACTCTTCCCGCAAAATTACTTATCAGGTTCTTATTAGGCATCATCCTAAAATCAAGTTGCTTCTTCATCACCCAATTGTAGTAAGTCCTAGTCATGATGTTCACGGGGGATCTAGGGTCGATGTAAGCTTTCCATATATGCATGTGCCCGATATTGCATGAGATGTTAATGTTAGAGGGGTCTCCCATTTTGATAAGGGGGTCGCCAAAGATATATGTTCTCTCGGGACTATCGAATAAATCCTTATGGTATTCCCGTTCTTCCTTGGTTGGCAACTTATCAAAGTATTCTTCTATAGGCTCTACCTCCTCTAATTCCTCTCTACTATCAACCTCAACTTCCCTATTCTCATCCTTAGTCTCGGCTTCTATCCTAACTTCATTCTTGTCACTCTCTTCTATCTCCTTATCTATCGGCTTAATAGTGACAACATTAACAAAGTGGACCTGTTTAGATGATGAAGGATCCTTAATATGGTTTCCGTTATTGGTGTCCCTAGTGTCCTTCCTAGGTGTGACTAATGCTTGGTTGTTGAGGGCTTTCAGCAAGTTGTCAATCTTGTTGGTCATCTCCGTTTGTTGTTGGTTGAATTCAGTTTCAAACCTAGCTATGCGAGCCTCTTGAGATGCCATAAACTTTGACATCAATCCTTCAAGATTGTTGGTACTACCATAGTTGTTAGAACGATTGTTGTTGAAAGTACGGTTGGATGGTGGACCGGTTGGTTGGTAACGGTTAGGCGGATTGGAAGAATTGGGTTGATTTTGTTTCCACCTAAGGTTTGGGTGATTTTTCCATGAGGGGTTGTATGAATCACCGTATGTGTTTGGCTCGGGTTTGAAAGTGTACCACTTATCTCCCGCTTCGTCGGTACGCGTGGATGCGTGGTCCGCAAAAGCTGTTCCGGGGAGTTCCACACAATCACGAGTGTCGTGGGGACCACTACATAATTCGCATGAAGAAGTGATTTTGTTCACTTGGCTTGAAGGCTTAGGAGCTTCGTAAGATTTCATGAGAAACTTGACTTGGTCCTCAAGTTCCATGATCCTATGGTCGGGAGTGCTAGAATTGTTCGAAGGCAAAGATATTGCCTTGACCGTTTTGTTCAAGTCACGGGGATCATTCCAACTTTCGTTGTCATAGAGAGCAAGATCTTCTATGAGTTCCCATGATTGTTCCGCACTTAGATCATGTAGCTTACCACTGGCCGATTGGTCAATGGTTCGCCTCGTTGAGATGTCGATATGGTCATAAAAAATTTGGACTTGGAGCCAAAGATCTATGCCATGATGAGGGACTTTTTGGAGTAAGTCCTTGAAACGTGTCCATGCTTCATAAAGAGATTAATTTTGACGTTGTTGGAACATCAAGATGTCATTTCTAAGCTTAGTAGTTCTCCCCGGTGGGAAAAATTGAGCAAGGAAACGAGTGGTGAGATCATCCCATGTGGTGATGGATCCCGCGGGTAAACGCTCAAGCCATTGACTAGCTTGATCCCGTAGAGAGAATTGGAATAGGCGTAATCGGGTAGTTTCTCTAGTTTCAACACCTAGGTCTATGGAATCTACGATTTTGAGGAAGTCCTTAAGATGTTGGTTTGGATCTTTGGAACGAAGTCCATGGAATGCACATCCGCTTTGCACCAACCGGATGGTGTCGGATCGCAAGGGGGTCACATTGGCTCCGGTGAGCTCAATGGTGTTTCGGTAGCCTTGGTGGCTAGGTCGGGAATACTCTCCTAAGGTTCGGGGCCTAAGGGGTTCTAGTGGTGGGTTTTGTTGTGGTGGGATGACGGGTTCAAAGATGTTCCCGTTGTCCATGATGTCGGGTGGTGAAGAGTTACGAACAAAAACACAAAGAAATAAGATAGACTAAAGAGAACCTAAAAATAAAAATAAAATCTTACTAGAAAGGAATCTAGCAAGTAGACTGATGCGTGGGAATCGCACCTTGCTTTACCTCTCGAGGGATCTCGAGAAGCTTACAACCCCCACCAGGCAGTGTACCTGATCGTTGTAGTATAGTATAGTGACAAGTACCGGGGGATTGATCGTTCAGCTTAGGAATAGTGTCGCTAGGATTAGAAAACCTAATTAATAGTTCTAGAGGTGAAAGATGATTATTTTTGTATTTTTATATTTTTATGAAAGCAAGTAAAATCTCTGGTTTTGAAAGAGTGGGCGGAATTAGTTGCTATTCAACTAACCCAAAACTAAGATGCAATCAAAATAAAATAATAAAAAAAATGAAATTAAACTAATTAAACTAAGGTTGTGAGCAGTATTTGGAGAAATTGTGTTTACTTAGACTTCATTACTCCCTAGATATCTTTTACATGTTAATTACTTGTTACACTTGTATGAATGACGGATTGTATTCCTTAATACCATTCGTGGGGTGGCATACATAACTCCCCAACTCTATGAGCTCTTATCTCCTCCTACACCATGACCCAGCACAACTATAGGGATTGTAAACAGTGGCTCATGCATTAAATACAACCAATAAAGACCTAGTACGCCTCGGTTCATGTTTCTTAAGACGTTCAAGCATGTTACCATTTGGAGATCTGCCAGTTTTCTTAAGCCTAACATATAAAATCATTCATTCAAAACAAGAATAGACAAGTAATCAACACATAATCAACATCTAGGTTTCATTAGATCTAAGCAAACACAAGAGAGATCTAGCCTAGCATAGTAGAATTGAGACAAGAACAAGAGATAAACAACCAACACATAGACATATTGATTGAATTGAAAGTACACTTATCTCAATTACAATGCAAGGTCTCAAGGGTTTGGAACCCTTGAAAAACCTGTAAAAGAGGCACCAAAATCGTCTTTAGGGTTTCACCAAAACTTCTCATCTTTTAATGAAAAAACTAGAAAACTATATATAGGAAAAACAGTCTGACGGCGTCAAGAGTAACTTCTGACGCCGTCACCTCGCCGCCATATACTTCCTCGGACGGCCTTGATCCACTTATGACGGCCTATGTGACGCCGTCACCACCCACGGTATAATAATTTTGCCACTTTGACGCCGTCACGAATCCTTCTGACGCCGTCACCACCTTCGATGTTTAATTCCTCATGTCTGACGACGTCAAGATGGTGGTCTTGACGCCGTCACCTTGTATTTTCAGCATGGAATTTTGGTACTTAGCCGTTTTCTTCACTTTTATGCTCCAAAAACGTCCATAATAGCTTCTTTTCCAGAATTCACTCTCCAAACACCTAAAATCACAAAAGGAACGATTTAGGGCAATATTTGATCAAATAAAGTCGGATTCGGGCTTAAATGACCCCCTAAAAACGGATCATTTTTCGCCTCATCATATACCCTTACACTTGAGATTTGCTTGTCCTCAAGCAAATGAGCTTTTATTCTACTCAAAAGACAAGTTAGGGGTCATTTAACACTAATATAAAAGTAATTACAACAAATAATCGTTCCACTAAAGACCAATAGACAAGCACGGAGGTCATACACAAGCACCTCACAAATAGTGTTTAGATACTCACATCTCTCGGGTGTAATAAAGTAATATAACATTATGGAAATGGAAGATATCTCTCACTACCTGTCATAGCAAAATAGATTATCATAGGCTTGGGAAAGGATCAAACCTCCACCACATGGCGTAAGCACCTAGGATAAACTATCAAAGAGGTCTTTTAAAGGGTTGTAACGTTAGGTATAGGGATATGAATTACACGGTTTTGTTGGATAAAGGAAGTTTTACTGGTGGCGAGTTAACAATCTTGGTTAATTACATGTACAAGATGGCGTTGCTAAGCCAAGACTAGACTCGACTTAAGCTAATAAATGAAAAATAATAAAAACATAAAATGAACATTGAATAAAAACGGGATGGTAGTCCGTATGTTTTTTTCTCTTTTTCCTTTTTCTATTTTTTTTCTTTTTCTTGATTTTTTTTTTTTTTTTTTTTTCTTTTTTTTTTGCATACACTCTTACCCTACCATCCAAAATAATACATCATAGGGGTTTGAGCATTCCCCTTACACTTGAATCTTTACATACTTTACAATTAACTAATCTAATGACTCGAATTAAGAAAATTAAAGCACTTTGAGCACTTTTAAGATTAACGTACATATGGGGGTAATAATTGATGTTCTTCCCCATTACTCCATAAAATAAGTACTTACCCATGAGTCCCAATCGTCCCAAAACAATATGTACAAGGATATGACTCGACTTAGCAACCATGTAATCAATTAGAAAGTTAACTTAGGGTTTAACAAATAACAATCATGCACTAAAAATGAGCGCATACACGGAAGGCTAAGGCGATTTGGTTGTACATTTAAGTGGGGTGTAACAAATTCTTCCTTTAAGTAAAATGCTTAAAGTTAGAAACGAAAAGATAGGCTCGGAGGGGTGTACTAGGGGTTTCGTGTACTAAAAATGAGTACAACGCTAAGGGTGTGGGAAAAATTAGTTGACTTAACTAGCCAAGTAATATGACTTAAATGGTCAAGTAATTATAATACGGGTTTAACACAAGGGTGATCCTAATGCCTCTTATCATGTAGTAAATCCTACCACACGAATGTAGTCTCACTAGCGGTCTCGGGATGCATCACTAACGCAAGTTCTAGAATCTAAATGCTACCGGTACACTCATAAGCACTAATAGTAAATGCTTTTCCTATCAAATCTAAAGGCGAACCTCACATTTTTTGGTGGAAAATTTTTCTGAATATACGGTTATGTGCTAGTCATACAACCTCCTATCCATGAGACGCTTGCTATGGCTAAAGTTTCACTCCTAAATGTTGTAAAAAATTTTAAATTTGGCGCTAAAATTACACTAACAAGTATTTCTCGTAGTTTTATTACACATCTACTATCAAACAAAACAAACTTAAGCGAAAATGCATATGTAAGGTATCATGTTTTTACCCTCCACTTACACTTAAGATGAACATTGTCCCCAATGTTCAAGTAAAGAATGTAAAAGTTAAAAAGTAAAGAGAATGAAATCAAATACTCCCCTGATTCGCTCGGTATGGATTTTAGGTTGGCCAGGTTAAATCTTCTTCCAAGAAAACGAACAATCAAAGCTTCCCTTCCAGAATATAAATCATCTTCTTGTCACAAATAACCTGTAAATCCTGACAAAAGTAGACAAGGCAACCTCGCGTAAAATCGGCGGCATCCTATATAAGTTACTAAATCCTAGAAAACAAAGTAAGATATAATGCTTGTGGAATGAAGTTTGCAGATTTCCTGGAGATTATAAAACTTAATAATTCACAAAAACCATAAGACTCCGTTAGAAAAACAAAACCGGTAAAATTTCCAGATTTTAACTCCTGACGCCGTCAAGAGCAATACCCTGACGCCGTCAGAATGGACCTGCAGAAATTCTTATGTTAAGTTTCCGGAAAATTTCTGGAAAAACTTTGTCCTACTTCCTGGAAAATCCTGCAAAACTTCATTATGACTCAATACAAGCATTTGACTCTAACAAATACGAATATACATGTTCATTAAATATTGTGGAGAATCATGATTGGTTTGTTTCTTAAAAACATATTTGGGGTTTCCCCTTACACTTATCTTTTGCAAAAATACCTTTAGGTTGAAGTTAAGACTAGGCCAAACAACATAATAAAGTATTTCCACTATTTAGTTTAGAAACATGATCTACCAACAATAAAAATAAAGCATGCATACGGAAGAAAATAACAAACAAACAAACAAACAAATAAATAAAGCTTGGGTTGCTTCCCAATAAGCGCTTGTTTTTTTTCGAGTCACAAGCCTGACTCTACCCTTATTTAACGGATAAAAGGGAAGTTTTCCCTACACTTAGAATTAAATGCGGGTGGAAGTAGCGATACACACCCTTAGGGTGGAAGTATGCCACGTGAGAAAATAGTGGTGGATAAATTATATGCTCAAAGGGGTGTGCTCCTATCATCATAACCTTACCTAATTCAATCGGGTTAATGGTTGGATTAAGATTTTCTCCTAGAAAGGGATCATCTTCTATCAACTTCGAGAAACTCCTAGTTGGAAATCCATCTTGACCTAATAAACCTGGTTTAAACCCATAATGTTTCTTATGATCAATCATGAATGGGTGATGTAAGTATGTAAGGTCATTTTCCACTCCTATATTGGCTTCCTCTCTACAAGGCTTAGAGTCCACTACCTTTGTCCTAAGACTACCCGGGCTATATGGTTTGATGGGTGGATCGGAACCTATTTCAATTCCTAAATTTTCATCCAAGGATGGAAGATTAGGTAACGGTTTTGGTTGAGGCTCCGGTTCATCAAAACTAGGAACTTCCCTAGAACTAAGAGTAAGGTTATCATTATAAGTATTCAAACCTATATCCCCTAGTTGTGTTTGGTCCAAGGGTTCTACCTCAATTGGGGTTCCTATAGTCTCTTCTACTTCTTCCGGGTAAGTCACGGGTGGTGTGTATTCCTCAAGTGATGGTAGGACTTGTGGGGTACTTATTGGGCTTGGGTTTTCTACTATCTCTTCCATTTGTCTTGTGGTGAAATCATACCACCCCGTATGCCCAGTTATCTCATCTATAGTTTTATCCCCGAACAGTCTTCTTGCTTGTTCCCTTAAACTTGCTATCAATTGATCCGTAACAACGTTTGTTGGGTTGTCCATTTTTTTGGCAAGTATGGCACAATTCTCTATGGTTTCCCATGCTTCATCAGCACTTAATCCCCAAAGGTCCCCATGTGCGGTATGGTCAATGTCCATTTTGGTATAGTGGTCGACACGATGGTAAAATATTTCAATTTGGGACCACAGATCGAAATTATGATGAGGGACTTTTCGGAGTAAATATTTAAAACGAGCCCATGCATCATAGATAGGTTCATCCTCATGTTGTTTAAACATCAAGATGTCATTTGGGGTGGGTGAATTTCGTGGTTGGTAGTATGGTGGATTCGCGTTTTCCATAATGGCTAACGGAATAGTCAATGAGTTTAATTTACTAACAGATGCACAAAGAAATGAGATAGACTAAAGAAAACCTAAAAATAAAAATAAAAATAAAAATCTTACTAGAAAGGAATCTACCAAGTAGACCTGATAAAAAGAAATCATAACCTAGACAATAACTATTCCCCGGGCTGCGGCGCCAAAAACTTGATGCGTGGGAATCGCACCTTGCTTTACCTCTCGAGGGATCTCGAGAAGCTTACAACCCCCACCAGGCAGTGTACCTGATCGTTGTAGTATAGTATAGTGACAAGTACCGGGGGATTGATCGTTCAGCTTAGGAATAGTGTCGCTAGGATTAGAAAACCTAATTAATAGTTCTAAAGGTGAGGGATGATTATTTTTGTGTTTTTATATTTTATGAAAGCAATTAAAATCTCGGGTTTTGAAGGAGTGGGCGGAATTAGTTGCTATTCAACTAACCCAAAACTAAGATGCAATCAAAATAAAATAATAAAAAAATGAAATTAAACTAATTAAACTAAGGTTGTGAGCAGTATTTGGAGAAATTGTGTTTACTTAGACTTCATTACTCCCTAGATATCTTTTACATGTTAATTACTTGTTACACTTGTATGAATGACGGATTGTATTCCTTAATACCATTCGTGGGGTGGCATACATAACTCCCCAACTCTATGAGCTCTTATCTCCTCCTACACCATGACCCAGCACAACTATAGGGATTGTAAACAGTGGCTCATGCATTAAATACAACCAATAAAGACCTAGTACGCCTCGGTTCATGTTTCTTAAGACGTTCAAGCATGTTACCATTTGGAGATCTGCCAGTTTTCTTAAGCCTAACATATAAAATCATTCATTCAAAACAAGAATAGACAAGTAATCAACACATAATCAACATCTAGGTTTCATTAGATCTAAGCAAACACAAGAGAGATCTAGCCTAGCATAGTAGAATTGAGACAAGAACAAGAGATAAACAACCAACACATAGACATATTGATTGAATTGAAAGTACACTTATCTCAATTACAATGCAAGGTCTCAAGGGTTTGGAACCCTTGAAAAACCTGTAAAAGAGGCACCAAAATCGTCTTTAGGGTTTCACCAAAACTTCTCCTCCTTTAATGAAAAAAACTAGAAAACTATATATAAGAAAAACAGTCTGACGGCGTCAAGAGTAACTTCTGACGCCGTCACCTCGCCGCCATATACTTCCTCGGACGGCCTTGATCCACTTATGACGGCCTATGTGACGCCGTCACCACCCACGGTATATTAATTTTGCCACTTTGACGCCTTCACGAATCCTTCTGACGCCGTCACCACCTTCGGTGTTTAATTCCTCATGTCTGAGACATCAAGATGGTGGTCTTGACGCCGTCACCTTGTATTTTCAGCATGGAATTTTGGTACTTAGCCGTTTTCTTCACTTTTATGCTCCAAAAACGTCCAAAATAGCTTCTTTTCCAGAATTCACTCTCCAAACACCTAAAATCACAAAAGGAACGATTTAGGGCAATATTTGATCAAATAAAGTCGGATTCGGGCTTAAATGACCCCCTAAAAATGGATCATTTTTCGCCTCATCATAGACCTAATAAAAAGAAATTCTAACCTAGACAATAACTATTCCCCGGGCTGCGGCGCCAAAAACTTGATGCGTGGGAATCGCAACAGGCTTTACCTTTCGAGGGATCTCGAGAAGCTTACAACCCCCACCAGGCAGTGTACCTGATCGCTGTAGTATAGTATAGTGACAAGTACCGGGGGATTGATCGTTCAGCTTAGGAATAGTGTCGCTAGGATTAGAAAACCTAAATACTAGTTCTAAGGGTGAGAGATGATTATTTTTGTGTTTTTATATTTTATGGAAAGCAATTAAAATCTCGGGGTTTGGAGGATTTGGGCGGAATTAGTTGCTAGCCAACTAACCCAATACTAAGATACAATCAAAATAAAATACTAAAAATGAAAATAAACTAATTAAACTAAAGTTGTGAGCAGTAATTGGAGAAAATGTGTTTACTTAGATTTCACTACTCCCTAGACATCTTTTACACGTTAATTACTTGTTATAATTGCATGGATGACGGATCGTATTCCTTAATACCATTCATGGGGTGGCACACATAACTCCCCAATTCTATGAGCTCTTATCTCCTCCTACACCATGCCCAGCACAACTATAGGGATTGTAAACAGTGGCTCATGCATTAAATACAACCAATAAAGACCTAGTGCGCCTCGGTTCATGTTTCTTAAGACGTTCAAGCATGTTACCAAGTGGAGATCTGCCAGTTTTCTTAAGCCTAACATATAAATCACTCATCCAAGACAAAGATAAACAAGTAATCAACACATAATTAACATCTAGGTTTCATTAGATCTAAGCAAACACAAGATAGATCTAGCCTAGCATAATGGAATTGAGACAAGAACAAGATATAGACAACCAACACATAGACATATTGATTGAATTAAAAGAACACTTATCTCAATTACAATGCAAGGTATCAAGGGTTTGGAACCCTTGAAAAACCTGTAAAAGTTGCACCAAAATCGTACTTAGGGTTTCTCCAAAACTTCTCCTTAATGTGTGAAAATTAGAAAACTATATATAGAAAAATAGGTTTGACGGCGTCAAGAATAAACTTGTGACGCCGTCACCTCGCCGCCAAAACTCTTCTCGGACTGCCTAGATCTACTTCTGACGCCGTCAAGACTTATACACTTCCAGGCCGTCATGACTCTTTTACTCTTGACGCCCTTCCTACGTGACGCCGTCAAATCTGTTCTGGGTCGTCATGGAGATTCATGAAATTTGCACTTGACGCCGTCAAGGTTTTGCTCTTGACGCCGTCACCTACTGTTCCCAGCATGGAAAATTAAGACTTTGGCGTTTTCTTCACTTTTATGCTCCAAAAATGTCCGAATTGCTTCCTTTTCCAGATTTCTCTCCCAAAGTACCTAAAATCACAAAAGGAACGAATTAGGGCAATATTTGATCAAATAAATTCGGATTCGGGCTTAAATGACCCCCTAAAAACGGATCATTTTTCGCCTCATCATATTCATACTTACTATGCGTAGGAACCGAATCCATTTCGATACTCTCATGCCAGGGAAAGATGCTTGGACAAGCACAAGCATCAACCTAGAAAAACCGGTCAACCCAACCCTTGACGGAATCTAGGGGCCTATCATAACAAGTATCAGTGTCCTTCACACGTTTACTGAACAAAAACCACCCATCCCTTATGGAATTAACATAAAAATACCAGAACAAGGCCACAGTAGGAACGATGGCATGCGCATGACACAAAACTTCAAAGTGAGAAAGCCTGCATGCACCAAAAAGGAAAGCAGACAGCGGCAGACGAAATTCGGCATAATCAAAAAACCGGATATATAAACCTATCTTCCCAGGAGGATACTGGTCGATAGTCTGATCCGGATCAGGTAAGAGGGGATGGACAAACGATGGAATGTGACAATCACGACACAAACTGTCAAGCCTCTCTTGGGTCAGATTACACTTAACTTCCGTAATCTTTACCATCGCACCGCGATAACCCAAAAATGACGTACAAAATAGGAAGAGGCAAAGGAACGGAAAAAAGGTAATTGGAAGGACTATGCAGAAAGCAGAGAAAATAGAAATAAAAAAGGAAAAATAGCTTCACAATACCTACGACACAATCAAGAAAACCGTAATGTGACATATGTCACAGGCGTCCCCAAACCAACGGTTACAATCAAAAGTAAAAGATAGGGATGACAGCCAACAAAGCAAAGCATCCGCTCCCTTAAGCGGTTTTAGCAACGGTCCACGTTCCCCCATCAGCTCCTGACCAAGGGCATGGCTGCGGACAAACCACAAGTTAGAGCAGACCGGATAGCAAAATAGTCTAGAAACATTCACCGCACACTACAATAGCACGCGAGCAATGAATGCACTAGACTGGGGGGACTTGATGACGTATAGCACGGATAGCAGGCTTACTGGACTATCCCGATTGAACAGGGCTCTGGCCCTGCAAGTCAAAACGGGCTCCGGCCCAACAAGCGAACTGGGCTTTGGCCCAATGAGCAAATAAAGCCGGATATGGCTAAAGCCCATGCCACGAGCATGACATGATCCGGACGAACAAAAGTTGTATACAAGTGGCACTTCCGAAGTACACTGGCGGATCGGCCCCCGGTCAGGAAAACCATCCACGTCCGTAACAATCGATTAAGCTGCGGACCCTTGCCCGACAAGGGTCCCACCCCGGCCACTACAGCAACATGCGAAATATCAGGAAACCCTAATATTTCCGTTACCTTTAAAAGGAAACCTCAAATCACACTTTCGAGGTATGACTTTCTAACTCATCCCAACATACGAATATTTCTCTCATAACATGAGTACTTATTCTCACGCCGGAGCTTAATCGTGGGGTCCGTCCCCACGGTAAGTGTTAGGAATACAAATATTCCTGTAAAAGTCTCGGTCACCTGATTATTGTAATAGCATTAAGATAGCTCGTAGTTTGTTTATTAGTTAGTTAGATTTTAGTTTAGTTTAAGTAACACCGTGGAAGAAGGACGGGTCTTTACCCACTGTATACCTGATCCACAGCCCACAGGAGGGCGTATACTGTAATTGTATATATACCCCTTCCCACACATGGGAAGGGTTGGTTGTTTCTAATATTACACACACCTCATTAGGTGTTTCTCTCACTAGAAACCTCCCCTCTCTCTATACTTTATCTCTCTAACTCATAACCATGGATACCTTATTCTTTCATGTAACTCGACCTCCCGAATCACAACAATCAACATAATATTTCGATCCTTTAATTGGTATCAGAGCCAAGGTTGTTACGTTATTGATTTTTGTGGTTCTTGGGGTTCGAATAAGTTTGGAAGCTGATTCTTTGTATATATTGTTACTGGATTTTTCTTTCTAAACTGTTTTTATCATTTTCTATTGAATGTTTATGGCAAAGTAGTCATATGGTCTTTACACAGTGTCATAAAACTGTTTTTTGTGCCTCCTTTTAGTCTATTCTTATATAACAGTTTTCATGTTTACTCTACTTTACATCCATGAATATTTTTGTATCAACCCGTCATACTTGTGGTCAATAACATGTCGGATTATTTGTCTGAAAATATGGTCTGAATCTTTGGTCTAATTTAATGGTCAAATCTGGGTTTTCTACCTTTTGTTCTTGGTAGCGAAATTGCTCTTTGTGACAAGTTCTTGGCTGCGGTTAGCTCAAAAACGGGATAAAGACGAAAAAGAACGATATTGACTGTTTTGTTCTCATCTGGCCTTGCGTTTACCTCTGTTAATCCAACCTGCGTTTAACTTTTGTCCCTGCGGTTACCTCGTGTTGCGGTTATCTCAACTTGCGGTTACCTCGGCTTGCGGTTACCTCGACTTGCGGTTACCTCGGCTTGTGGTTACCTCGGCTTGCGGTTACCTCACATGTATTCTTGCGGTTACCCCGTCAACAAACATCATCAGTCCAATGGTATTGAAAAATGTTTTTTTGAAAAAGAGTAGCTGTACATAAGTAAAAGGCCAATACAACTTACATGTCCAAATTAATAATGAACCTCGATGCCAATAACATCTACAACAAATACATCTCTCCCTATATCCATCGACACACAAACAATTTCTCACCTCTTCAACCAACAAGTTACAACTTCTCGTAACACAATAATATCATCTCAGTTTTTCTTTCGTGAGTCAAACATTGACATCAGACCTTGAAGGTCAAACAAATGGAAAGAAATCATCATCGAATCATGTTTTATGCTTTCACTTCAATTAAATATCCGACACAATAAGGGAAAAGTTTATAACAAAATTGTTATCTCTTTTTCTCAAGGTCGTTATGCACAATAACAAATCGTAAAACAACATATGAACCTACCCGAGACCCCAAGGATCTTGAAGTTTTTTTTAATAAAACACGCTTTCTTGATTCAGATTGAGACCACATAAGAAGATATCGTGGTACGGTTGTGTGTTTCCGTTTGTGATTCAGGCTGTCGGATTAGATAATGAGTGATGATCACTGAGATGATCTGTGGTTTTGATCGGTTTGGTTAAGGATAAGTTTGGTGTGAGTGATAAGTGGTAGGCGTTATATTTTTCTTGTGTGTGATAATTAGGGTTATGATGTGAGTATGTGGTGTTAAATATCCGTAGAATTAGGATATTAATTGGACTGGATCGGGCTTCAATGACTTAGATGTGGACTAGGCTGAATTTCTTTCCATAACATGTGATAGGTCATCTTGCTTTGGCCGTAGTTTAGTGCTACTTCACAAGTTAATGGGATTTTGTGCTACACTAAAGGAAGATTGGGCCTATGATTGATACATTCTGATCTTGAACTCATGGGGTATTAACGAAATTGGTACGTTGGGGTTATAAGCTTCAAGATGTTATGGCAGTTTGAGCATAAATCACTTTGCCGAATTCTAAGTGAAAAAAAATGGATTAGTCATAACTTTGTGCTTAGTGTTACAATATGCTTCAGGCTATCCGAATTCTTTTGGCTATGTAATGTTTTTTTTTTTTTTTTTTTTAAAAAAAAATAAAAAAAAAAAAAAAACATTGGACCCATGGTTGGATGGTTCTTGGAGTGAATTGGATCATATACTGGGCCTGAAATGATTATATCTTTTGTTTGATTTCGGACCGGGCTTATGATTTTTTTGGGTCTAGTTTTTCTATTACTCAAATTGGATTGTGTTTATATGTTCAGGATTTGGCCTGCAATGTTGGTATACACAAGCGTTGTGTATTATGCTCAAAGTGTTAATATTCGAAAATTTGGTAATTTTTGATTAAGCAAATGGTTTGGTATAATACTTGGTGATAAGGAGTGGTATTTTGGTCATGCAAATTTCACGGGGATACACACGTCACAGCTAGTATTTGGGGTATATAGATATGTCGACGTGATTACAGAGTTTTTAAGTTTGTCAGCATTGTGGATGCCTATAATTTGAGTGAGCCTGCAATTTAATTTTTTGCGACTTGAGTTACAGTTGACAACTTGCGATTTGATTAATTGCGGTTCGTCAAATTGCGTTTTGATTTGTTACGACTTGACTGATTGCAATTTGACCAATTGCGATTTGACGTTGCGAGTTAACACTTGCTATTTGACGTATTGCAATTTGGTTGTATGCAATTTGACTTGTTGAGATTTTTCAAACTGCGACTTGACTTGTTGCAATTTGATCAAGTTGATACTTGACTTCGTTGACTTAAGTTTTGAAGATTAGTATTGCAACTCTCCCTTAGATGTTCTTGTTAATTTCGCGGTTCTCTTGATGTTTTTAGAATATCCCGCGAAAGATTCGATAGGCCGGACTTGGTTTTTGACATATTACAACTTACGGGATCTGACTATTTTCCTTGGGATAAGTTTGTGCTTCGAGAACAGCAGGAATTGGGAAATTACGGTAACTTGGTTGGTGTGTTAATTCATGGGTTGGTATACTTAGTGTCACAAACATCTCGGGGTGGATGGACGCACGATGTTTGGTGACCCTTGCTCGAGTGTATTTAAGGTGATTAGACTTGGATGTTCAAGAAGTGGATATATACAATTAAGGATGGAAGGTTGGGTATATATCACTACCTATATTTAAAGGAGTTACGTTGTTGTGCTCAATATAGGTTCTAAATCACGATTTTAGTGCAAGTATAAGTCACTAACTTGTCCTTTATCATGCTTCATCAAGAGATTATTGTTTCTCAAGCTTCTAATGGGATTGTAGTACAAGAACTTCTCAAGAGATGGTCAGACTTAAAGACAGGAGGTGATTTGTTTAGAGACGTGCTTTAACCCTTTACTCACTCTATAGTTAAGCACATTTCATCCAGTGGTCTAGCATATTCCGAACTTCAATGAATCATTAATCTGCTAAATCATTGATGAGGAGTCCAGCAAGGTGTTACTACAAGCATATCCTTATCACCATCTTCTCTGCAGTAGGTTTATGTGTCTCCTTCCATGTATCTGCTTTGCGCATGTCAAATTCACAACTATCACAGACTTTCAGTCTTTTGGCAAAAAGGTCATTGCATGTCCTTTTAAGGGGGAGAATTTGCGCAAGTTTCCTAGCGATTCCGTCTCTTGTAGTGTGAATCTTTGCAGTTCCGGTTTCAACAATTCAGGATTCAGTGGGTCAGTCTCTAGAGGTTTGCTCACTCTTTAGCGACTATCTCTAACTTATTGGCAAGTTACTAAGTGCTGAGATTCATGTGATTGGTTAATCATTTTGCAATTAGTGAATTGTTGTAACTTAAGTCGTTTCGATTAATCAAATTGTTATCTGACGTTGTGAGTTAATCCTTACGACTTGACTAATCTCAATTTGATATATTGTAACTTGACTTGTCACAACTTGACACTTAGTGCGAATTGTGACTCATCCGGTATCTCTCTCTTAGTTTAACTTGATGAATATATCTTCCGGTTTCTTTTGTTGACTTTAGTAAAATCCCTAGAAAGAATCATTTCTCGGTTTAAGTCACATAAGTTGTAAAATCCCGTTTGAAGATATTGAGATGTCGACTGTTTCGGATGACATTCAAGCAGCTGGGTCAGACAGCTATGTTTGATTGGACTGACTATGAGTCATGGGCACTCCTAAGAATTTGCGCATGTTTCTTCTCACTTTGATTGCTCAACCGCACACGAAGCTAATGATCACGAAGCTAATTTGGTATTCCTTGCTTGAGGGTGAAGTTGGATTTCACGAAAGAGTCTACCTATTTTATCTTGAAATCGGGGATGGTTGGATGCAGGATTTCAATGATAACTTGCTCGCGCATATGATGTAAGTTGAAGACTTAGGTTATCTAGTTTCCAGAAGTCGGGGTGGATGGCTGAAGACCTGGTTAACTATCACTTAAAGGAGTTACGTTATTGTACTCAGTGTCACACGTAAATAACGTTGTGGATAATCGCAAGAGGTGATGATTGTCTCATACTCTGTCAAGATAGTATTGAGTACTTAGAGATTTGCATGGTCCACAAATTCTCTACACCGTTCTTCCAACAACAATGCAAGCTTAGGTAACAAATTTGAGTAATTCTACTTCATTTTCAAGATTGGTATATCGGGTTCCTTCATCATGTGGTCACAATTGTTTGTGTTCGAGGTTGGTTAGTTGGACAAAGACTTTAAAATTGTGATGTGATCTGTAATTCTCACATGATATTCTTAACCCAAACTGATGTTTGCCATAACCAAATCAGTCTTGCCACATTCAACCTGTTACTATCTCACGGTTTCTTTTTGGTTTTGTAAAATCCCGCGAAAGAACTTATTTCTCGGTTTAAACTATAGATTTGTAAAATCCCGTGATGATGGGCTATGTGCTCTTGACCATGGTCGGGTTAAAACCATTATCAAAGTTCAGCCATAACATCACAAATGGCTGGATTGAGGCATTGAATTGACAAGATGTGACTACGGGGTTAGTTCAGTATTAGTTATTTGAGGCTGAAGTGAAATTTCATGGGTGCGTGTACTTAGTATCTGAAGATATCGGGGAGGTTGGATGAAGATTCTTCGAGATCCTTGTTCGAGCTTTCAATACAACGACAAGGACTTGGATATCTAGTTATTTTTTCTTTCTCTCTATTGCAAATGCAAAATAACTATCACTTTAAGGAGTCACGTTGTAGTGCTCAGTGTCACACGAAGTTGTGGATATCCAAGAGGTGATGTACATCTTATACTTGATGGTTGGTTGGTTGAAGAGTATAGACTACTTAGGGATTCGATGTTGCACGAAGTCTCTACACCGCTCTTTGTCTCGCATTAGTACAAGTTTAAGTCACAAATTCGGGTCATATTACTTCGGTCTCAAGTTCATCATATTGGGTTTCTCTCCATCAGTAGTCACGACATATATCCGACAGAATGATAATGGGGTTGGTAACGAGTTAGCAAGAGAGTAGAAGAAAAGAGAGTGATGACGTCTGTACACTTCAGTGCAGGCCTCGTACTTCAACATTATGGCGTCTGCTGACAACACTTCAGGCCCCGCTCATTAATGAAAAGAAAGGTGTACGATTCAGTGCACTTTATCTTCAAAAGAAGAGGAATCTTCTTATTTATGGCCATTCTCATCAACAAGTTCATGCTCTTTCCGTGCTTATTCAGTTTGCAAGTGGATCAGCGCATATTGGAGTATTCTATTATTCACTCATTCAATCAAAACTTGCATTCGACAGGCATATGCAATTTTTGAGGGGGGGAAAGGGTGAATAAACAAAATTAGTCCTCAAGAACCGTCAAGTGGAGCTTCCTACCGTTGATGGTACTCATATTCACTAGTTCAATCATCAAAAATTGCAATTTGCTGGCATATGCAATTTTTGAGGGGGGGAAAGGGTGAATATTAATCTACATGTTGGATGATGATTGAGAAATGGTCATACGACTCCTGAATACGTCAGTTCAGGAGTCGTAAAAACCATGGTTCTCCAACACTACTTCTTCCTCTCTATCAAGGTGTTAAAGAACATGGTCATGGAATGCTAATCGACATCGCTTCACGGGCTGATTCAATCAGTAACAAAGGGTTTCTAGTCAATGCTTCATGCATACGTCATCATGCTACATGTACACATAATGATGATGATTCCGATTAATCGTAACCATCATGAGGGAGAGAAATGTGTACACCAAGGACGCACAAAAGGTTCACGTGATCGGGCTTAATCGTGTATTCCGGTGTTGAAAAGCCGCAGAGATGATCAGTGGTTCAACTTGTCACCTTGGTATTAACGTTTCACTGTTACGTCATGGTATGATTAATCGTAACCATCAGGGGAGAGAGAATGTGTACATCAAGGACGCACAACAGGTCTACGTGATCAGGGCTTAATATCCAAGGATGGATACATTCTATAGATGATCAGTGGTTCAACTTGTTACTTTGGTGTTACACTAATGACTGAAGAAGGTCGAGTCGTCAGTCTATTCTTTATTCTCGGTTGGGTGTTATCATCTCATGTGTGCGCTGCGGGCTGATGGGCTATATGTAAGGTTACTGGAAGGCATTTGGTGAGATGAAGACGGTTGGTATTCTGTTCCTCCATATTGGGCAATCTTGAAGTAGGTCGTGTCTACAGTCTTCTCTACATTCTCCGCTATGTGATTAGAAGACTAAAGATGGCATGTATTTGGTTATCAAAAGACCTCTTCATATTATGGGTGTTCGTCCAAAGTCTTCCTTCTATTGTGGTTGTTCATCAGAAAGGTTGTCAGGATTGGGGGAGAGCACTAATTAGGGGAGAGTGTAATGCCTGAATTAATCCCTGGTTAAATGTGCTCACGTTACTCTTCAGCATGTCAAATGATGGAAGCGGAGAAAAGTCTGGAAGCTGAGGAGTAATGATTTTGGTTTGGTATCCTTTGTACATATCTTATACCAATACGTAAATAGAAAAATATAAAACCTACAAAAACCATAAAAATCTGAAAAATCATAAAAAATACAAAAATATTCTTCTCACGACATGTCTCTTGTGTAATCAATATTATGTACGTTTCTAGAAATGTCATTCAATAAAGACACGGAATCATACATATGCTTGAGCAAGAGTTTTTTGGTTTCAAATAAAGTTTTTTCTAAAACATGTCGTTCCTCAAAATATTCTTCAAAAATAAGGCTTGTAGTCATTTCAGGCTACAACCCGGACTTTAAAATTATGGCTTGCTATTACTTCAGATAGCAACCCGGTTTTCAAAATAAGGAAAACACGTCGCCAAAAAGACGGTTGTTCCTTGCAAAGGGTGCCGTTCATCCGAGCGTGAATTACTTTATATTCATGCACCCTCGATCTGATGTACGCTTAAGTGCATCATTTCTGGCAAAAGAAGAGAAGTCTTCTTTACATCTCAAATACTTTTCCTTCAACGATTCTTCGGGAAAGTATTTGCTCCAAACTTGGTGGTACCATGGTTTTTGAAGATCAAACAAACCTGAAGAGTTGTTTAAAATTACCACTCAATCGATACTATAAAAATTAATGCTTTATGCAAAATGTTTAATTTTAAAATGTGTCATCGATTGAGGGGGAGAATGATTTCAAAAACTATACATCATCAAAACAATGATCTTTGTGCTTAACTACAAGTGGATTAAGTGCAAGTGTTATGTGTTAGTATATGAATTTTTCATGAGTTTATTGCTAAACTCTACATCATTTATTAACTCATCATCCCTAACACATAACATACTCCCTCAAGGATTGAGGGGGAGCTTAAGTGTCGTCTCAAAGTCAGTCCTTCTTAAAATATGACGCATCTTTCTCCCAAAATCTCTAAACTTATTTAAATCACTTGGGATCACAAATCTTAATTGGTTTGAAATTTTTGATCGGGGGAGAAGATGTGATTTAAATATGAAAAACTGATTAGAATGTGATGTTTTGAACCAAAACCCTAATATATGCTCTTCCTTATGTGCTAAACTCCTTTGTTATATCAATGCACATTTTGAGGGGGAGCAAATGGTTTGTGAAAAAGGATCCTTGCATCTTACGAGATCGAGACTCAGATTTGACTCATGAATTGACGAAACACTAATGTCCTGAATCGAAAGGACTAGTCCTGGACGGGTAATAACTTCAAGCTGGTTCAACCAGTGATGTAAGCGTGTCTCGAAGAGGACTAGTTTAAGTAGAATGTACCGTTTCGAGAAACCTTGGGTGAACCTGATCGGGCCGGGTAATAACTTCAAGCTAGTTTATCTAGTGATTTAAGCGTGTCTCGAATGCCCGGTCATGATCATTTAAGGTAGATCAATTCAAAAAGTGCAACTCTTTCCGACATGTGCAAATTTTCAAATCAATACATATGAGCACATGTTAAGGGGGAGCATTTGAAAATGATAAAACTCTCAATGTGTTAACAAAATGTATTTCTCAATCATAAACACGTTGAGAGAATTTTCAATGATTTGGTGTATGGCAACATAGGATAGTCATGAAGTTATAAGGTGGCTAAGGTTAGGAATACCGTCCTATGATCCGCCAGAGCCGGAGGGATCTACCCATGGACAATACCGAATAGATAGTATTAGAAAGTCCGTAGGTATGATCATGAAAAAAGGAGAATTGTGAGAATGGGGAAAGAAGGGGTTGAAGAATGAAAAAGAAATAAAATATGAAAGGGTGAAAAGAAATAGCCCTCCAATTATTCAACCTTAGGGCAGAAACCGGGTTCAATTCATAATCTACTAATTGTTGCTAAGGCGACATTGGTATTGAAGACAAGTCGTCATGGACCCAGTGACGCACTGCACTAAACCTTCTAACTACTCAAGTTCTCTTAAAAGAACTTGTTTCATTCTCACGGGGAACCGGTGTAATCTATCGACTCATCTCTTAGAGATGGTTGATATTGAAGCAGGAGACCTCTCCCTAATCTCTGCATAGGAAAACCAAATGCACTTATTGAGTCTAGAGCCTCGAGATACATAAAAAGATCTCATAGGAACACGTGCTACTTCTACCCTGGTTGTTCAACATGAAGGACACCAGTGGTAAACTTATGAGTCCTACGCAGATCTTATCAATCTGCCTGAACATTTATGAGGGATGTTGCGTTAGTAACTCCCAATGATTGAATGGAAATTCCTGCCAGGGTCAACATCAAGCAGCCCTGAAAGCAGGTCACTTCGGTAATTCCTCGTGGATTACGCTTAGTGGTCGCGGTGGTGTCAAATGGTCAACAGTCGTGGAGTGATCTCCAGCGACTCACCTAATCGCTGATATACTTCGGTACGATCTTAAAAAGCCCTCTGTGGGTTTTCGATTAGGAACGGTCTTGGTAAGGATTAGAGAGAGTTTTCACACTATGCTGTTGACAATCTCTAATTCCAAACCTATAAGTACCGGATGATTTGTTGCTAACTGTCTACTTGCAGGAATTTCTAACGGTTGCGGATGATTGATGAAAAGATGCTGATCCATCAACACAAGCTCACCCTTCAACTTCATTACTCAAAAGATATCATGATCATTGAATGGGCTTCAACCGTGCTTCCTCAACTCTGATGAAGAAGATCATGATCCTGAAAAGTGTGAGCATGCCAACACAAAGAGATTCATATCACATGGAGACGTTACTACTCCAAGATGACTTTCAGACATTCTTTTGGATAATGCAGCTGATGTTATTTCCAAAGATCATCCATCACATTGAAGGTGTCATTAAGAGTCTTCCACTTAAAGCACAAAGATCTCTACTATGAAGAATCAAAAGGCTACGAGCTACAAAGATGTCATCAAAGACCAAAGAGCTTAATTTCAAAGGTGACCTCGCTTAGGGGGAGATTGTTAGGAATACAAATATTCCTGTAAAAGTCTCGGTCACCTGATTATTGTAATAGCATTAAGATAGCTCGTAGTTTGTTTATTAGTTAGTTAGATTTTAGTTTAGTTTAAGTAACACCGTGGAAGAAGGACGGGTCTTTACCCACTGTATACCTGATCCACAGCCCACAGGAGGGCGTATACTGTAATTGTATATATACCCCTTCCCACACATGGGAAGGGTTGGTTGTTTCTAATATTACACACACCTCATTAGGTGTTTCTCTCACTAGAAACCTCCCCTCTCTCTATACTTTATCTCTCTAACTCATAACCATGGATACCTTATTCTTTCATGTAACTCGACCTCCCGAATCACAACAATCAACATAATATTTCGATCCTTCAATAAGGCTAACGGTGTGCTCTTACATGTGCAAGAACTCATTCCTCTACTTGGATTAGTGCGTAAACTATACAACGGACAATCCACCAAGATCGGTCCAACACGGACTAAGCCCAGTCTTAATCCAGTCACACTTTTTGCACTAACAACTACTCAATAAAGTCAAGATAGAACAATCACCGACAATCGATAAATGATCTGATCATAATCGAAACCTGATTATTCATAAATCTATTTAAAAAAAATCGTTCCATTTAATCATCCTAATTACATAAAACACACAATCAAGTAAATCACATTTAAATTAAAATAAATAAATAAATAAAAACCCTCCAAAAATTTGTATCCAAAAATCTATGAATCTTCACTTCCACCCTGACGAATCTGCAAATCGTTCCTGAAACGTAGTAAACTAAATAAAAAACATAATTTTTTAATACTTTGCCAAAAATAAGAAAACCCAATATTTGTACGCATAAAAATCAACAAATAAAGCAGTTAACACATAACTAAACGCACTACTGATAAAACAAAAGATTCAAACTCAAACATCAACAAACCTCGTCTGACCAGTGATACTACAACCTTGTATGACCAGTGACACTACAGCTTTGGCTTCCAAAAAACAAACGACAACGCACCAGATCCAGAATACAAAATGACAGTAGTTCCAGAGGACGTAGATAGAGAAGATAACTATGAAGACTCAGGCGGTGGCATCGTTTATATCAAACAGAGAGGGAAAAAAAGGCTAAGATAACGGGCCTGGACAGCAGCACTGGGTTGGGCTAAAAAGACGCAAAATCAAAACGACAATATGCGTATCTAACACTATATTATATATATACTACATATAAAGAGTATACAGTCAAAACTTGAAAAGTGAAATGTTAAACTTGAAAGTCAATAATTTATTCCCATTGTACAATAATTTATTCCCATTTTACAAAAAACAAACTTGAAATGTGAGAAAAATGTGTAGTGTAGTTAATACTTTTATTAAAATACCCCATTATTTAAAAGTACAATAATTTATTCCCATTGTACAAACAATTAAAAACATATTTACCAAATTAAAAACAACCAATTAAAACACCCTTACTAAAAAGTACAATAAAATTTTCATAGTGTATAATCTAAACAAGCTACGACATAATATAAAATATAAAATAATTCAACACGCTAATTAATGTTATTTTTAAAACACCCTAAAATGAAAAGTATATGTTATTATACACCTTATACAAATTAATAAAGCACACAAAGCTTCTTACAAGCTAACAAGTTGATGGTATATATAGTTTTTGAAAATCGGACCGGACCAACAGATTCAACCGGGAACCGGTGTCGCCACCGATTAGGCTAACCAATAAAAGCCATCCAAAAACGAATCAGAGAGGACCCGTTGAAATTGATTCAAACTGGTGAATCAGGTCTCATCGAGATCTATTTCTCCGGTTAATCGTTACAGGGTACCCGCTGCCGAAACGCGCGGGTACCCTACTATATTATATATAAAGGAAAAATCAAAAAGTAAAAAGTGAAAAGTTGAAACTAAAAAAGGAAATGTTGAAAACATATATTTCAAAAGGAAATTATTAACACACATTGAAAATCGGGTTGAACAGGGATGCTTCAAACCCGGCGGGTTGACCCGCTTTAATTTGACCCATTTTCGACCCAACCCGTCAGCTTGACTCGGTTTAGATCGACCTGTTTTCGACCAGAACAGTTCAACCGGTTGAACCACACGGGTCGAACCGGGTTTTAAAACATTATGTTTAATCCCAAAATCTTCAAACTTTTATTATTTTTCGTTTATAATTCATAATTATTATTATTTTTTTTTTTATTTTTTTATTTTTTTAAATTATTTTTTTTAACAATCTACCTGCTATAATATTTGTTTAATATAGTAATTTGTTTTTAACTTTTTTAGTTAATGAATTAATATTTTTTAATATATATATTTAGTTTGGAGTTTGATTTGTGTATTCTTTTTTGTAGTAGTTTAAGGTGGTGGAGATTTGAAGATAGATGAATAAAAAATAAAAACAAATATGAAAGGTTGGATTGTTAATTTCCGATCAATTGCTTTATAATGTTTTTGTAATATAATATTGTCTTTGTTACATAACTTGAATTAGTTAGATTAGTTACCGTTGGTATTAATTTGCTATCAATAATGTGTTAATGATAAAATGCTACTCCTTAAAACCTCACCGCAACATGTGGACACCTATTCCACTACATCGAACCTGACATCCATAATCCTGTACATTTGACCTTTATTTCTTTTCTTAGAGCTCTAGGTGCAGATGGTTGAAGCATGCTCGCCGTCCTAGTTGGCAATGACAACGCCAAGCCGTTGCTCGCCGCCACACCAAACCCCCATCGCCGTTGCTCGCCGTTGGTCACCTCCCCGTGGCCACGGCGAAGCAAAATTCTGACAAGTTGGCAGGTTCATTTTTTTTTCTTTCTTTTTTGTTGGGTTTTATATCTTGGGTTTTATATCTTGTGTTTGAAGAAGAAGAAGACAACAAGAAGAAGACAGCATCTTTCTTCCTGATCTGCTGGGTTGCTGGGCTACTGCTGTTTCTTGGGCTGTTTTTGGACTATTGGTGGGGCAACTTCATATTCAGTTTTTGAATGAGCCACATGAGTTTGGTTGTGTTCTACTTATTATAAATACTTATGATAGGAAATGAATTCCAAAGAGTTATAATTTCATTTTGAACGTTATGGATCATGTTAGAGTTTTTTGTAAGAGGGAAAAGAAAAATGGGTACGTTTTTGCTTTTTCCGTATTGTAACTTTTTATTTTATGAAATAAAATTAGTATGTTTTTTTATTTTTTAGTATTTGTGAAATGAATTTAATTTATTTAATAAAATGAATAAAAAAATAAATGTGTAAGAGATGTGGCCCTAATGGGGAAGTTGAGGTTTGTTGTTTGGTGAGGGGGGGTTTGTTGTGGTTAGTTGAAGTTGAGGTGTTTTGGTGATGTGGCAGGGTGGGGCCCGAACGAAGAGGCTCTTGCTCAACTTTGCACCTAGAGCTCTTATGGTGCCGCCTGTATGCTATTTTGCTGGGACAGTTGCTTTCATCTGATAGTATTGGGCCAATTCCTTCAATTCGCTACATATATTGGGTTGCTCAAACCGGCCTGCATATGTAGCTGGTCAGTTTTAAGTTTAGGTTCTGTTCAAAAAAAGTTTAAAGTTTAGGTTCACAGATGAAAGAATTGCTGGTTTACATGCATGAGGTTGAAGGGCCAAAAGATGACTGGACTGCACATCAGGGTCATCATGATCCACTTGCAAAATCAAACCACATATATAGGACAAGCCATTGCAGAACAAACCACACTTACTTTCATTATTTAGTTCACACAATAGTCACTTATAAAAGAAAACAGAATACATAGTCTTCTGTTGACAACAATTAACTAGTTGCAGAATCAAACGATTCTCTTAACAAAATGAATCTCACAATACCTTGAAGCCCTTGGACATTTCAACAGATTAGGACACAGCCACGGTTTCCAACAATTTTAATCTCACAACACTCTGAAGCCCTTGCACACTTATGCAAATTAGCACACAACTGCATTTCATCCTCCATGAGCTCACTTTTGCAGGTGATTGTTATAGTCTTTAAAACTTTAGCATTCCCCAACATGTATTCCAAAAACTGTAGTTCGTCCTTCCGCCCAATGCAATTTTCAAATTTCATTGTCGTAAGGTTGTTTAGAATACAAATGGGTACTGAGTGAGGGGCAATCCAACAAGATTGTTCCGTCTTTTGTTTAAACACAGACAAAATTAGAGAACCCAAATTAGTAAAATGTAGAAGAAATAAATTAAACATAGAACGAAAAATGTCAAAGCTTTGAAACTCCCATACCTCCTCAATAGATAGATATTCCAACTCAGAACATCTTTCAAGAAATTGAATGATTTTTAGCCAACCACCCGCCAATTCCAAATGCTTTAAATTCGGAAAGTTGGTGAAAGGAGCATTGGATAATCCCTTCAACAAAAAGAAAATTAGAGTTGAATCCAGGTAATCAAGATAACATGAAATGTAAGTTAATAAAATAAACTTACAGTATGACCAACTAAAGTAAGCGATTTAGCTCCGACTATTCCTTTTAATAGCTCAGCCCACAAATCATCAAATGTTAATCGTAAATCTGAAAATGTTACCGAGACCATAGATGGGAAATCTTCCATCACAAAATGTGAGCACCACCAACCACTAACAAAGAGGTCTTCAAGAATAGGGACATTTAGCACAACCTTGTTGATAGGCTCAGATTTCCGTATTCTTAGTTTCATATGCTTCAATGTAGGGATACAGAATCGGTACTCTTCTTCGTCACTGCGGTGATCTACCTCAAATGATAAACTTTCAAGTACTGGGCAGCCCCCGATGAGTTTAAATGCATTGAGAGAAGGATTGCTAAAAACAGCAATGTCCAAGGTTTTTAAACAAGGAAGATTTACCTGAGTCGGCCAATCCCAAACATTCGAGTGTTGAGAATTAAAACCTACTCTTAATTTTGTTAGTGTCTTGCATGTGAACAAACTTAAAGGCAACTCGAGCAACATGACATGTATGTCAAGTTCACTAACATTTAGCCTAACTGCCTCATCAATCCACTTTGACACACTTGACTTTTGAACCCACATTTCCATAAAGCGTAACCTAAATAGTCTAATTTCGGTTGTTTTGCAAAGGCCCAAAACACGATTCACAAAAGTAGAGAAGATTTTTAAATCATGGTAGGGATGACTATCATCAATATCGATGTTCGAGACGGAAGTCCACTTGTACCTCCATCTTTTGGATAAAATGCTAGTTCGCACCGCAAATTTGGTAGGCATTAAAGAGAGTATCTCTGAAAGAACCTCATCAGGCATGTTACTAAGCCTATCCACATGATTGGAACCCATTAAATAGACGAGACCTGCTTTATAAAATTCACGTCAAATTTCAAACATACATTTAACCATATTAAGTAACTCTATTAATTTTAAAACATACTTTCTATCATCAATTTAACTACTATAATAGGAGGTCAACAGTGAAAATTTTGCTTATAATTAGAGTTAAGAGGGTGTTTGGGATTTATAAGAAAAAGCACATATCACAACTGGCAAGCAAGCTCTTCAGGAGTGTTTGGATTTGCACACTTCATTTTTATCAAAACCACCTTATTGGGTTCCTTTTTGCAGAATCCATTTATTTAATAAAAAGTATAACGATTAATTAGATTGTGACTGAAATTAAACATATTAGAGGTAGAATTAATTAATTTTACCTGATGCAATTTCAGTAGTAACTCTTGGTAGAATTGATTAGGGTTCCGATTGACTTCATTTCCGATTTGGGGATTTTCTTTTTTAACTTCTCAAGAAAGACAAGTGTATGGTCAAAGTTGTTTTTAACGGCTGAAAAGTATTTAGACAAAATTACACTATTGGTCCCTCACCTATTTCAAAAAGATGAAATGACATAAATAGTACTACAATGCTTGATCTAGTCGAGTTCCGGGTCAATTCGGGTAAAGGCTATAAAAAATATACCCGAAATCTGGCCCTATTTAAAACTCTGGCTAGTCAGATTCGGTTTGGGTTAAATATGGTTGGGTCAGTACGAGCTCGGGTCAACCCAAGTATAAGTAAAATGATTAACAAAATTGCTTACTTCAATATGTTTACATTGTAAAAGTGTTAGTCAAGTCGGGTTAGTCGGGTTCGGGTCAATTTCGGTCGAGGCTAAAAAAAATATCCGAACCCGACCCTATTTAGAACTCGACACGAATACAATTATTGACCCAAGTAACCCGACCCAAATAGGCTAATCGGTTTCGGGTCGGTTCGGCCTGACACCTAAACACTTTGACTTAAAATCCAAAAAGAAATCAGCTACAAAGTTTATGATCGTTCGCCACTTTTAACCTTCCCCAAGTCACCAAATTCCTTTATACTAAATACTACTAATACGGAGTAATAAATTCAAAGTCTTTCAAAACCAAAAAAAATCTTCACTTAAATCAAAATCACTCATCAAATTCAATCAAATCAAACCCTACCAATCAACGATGGGCGGTGATGGTGCTATAACAGACGGTGTTGAATCAAGTGGTGGCGGTGATTCCGTTGCCGTTATTGTGCGGTCATCTAACGGAACTAAATTCACGGTGCAAGTTAGCCTTGAGTCGTCAGTTGAGGCTTTTAAAACAGTTTTAGCTGATAAGTGTGATATACCTGCTGCACAACTTGATTTATAAAGGAGCAATACTTAAAGATGAAAGGATAGTTGATCAATATACACAAGACGTCAAAAGGCCAGAAGATTATTGGACCTCAATGTTCACATATCCAAATTAAGCTCATCACATAACAAGCACAATGTACAAGCGATTGCAAAACAAACCACATACTTAAGTTAATAATTAAGTTCAGAGTTCAAACATTAGTCAATCATAACAGGAAACATAAACTCCATAAAATTCTTATGAAACAAAACTAACAACTTGCAGCAGAATCAGACGAGTTTCCAACAAAATGAATCTCACAATACCTCGAAGCCCTTTGACACTTCAACAACTTACGACACAGCCACATTTCATCCTCCGCGCTTCCACCTTTCAATGTGATTGTTAGCTTCCTCAAAACCTCTGCATTCCCCAACATGTACTCCAAAAACTGTATATCGTCAATCTGCCCCACGCAAATTTCATATTTCATGGTACTAAGGTTCTTCAGCATACAAGAGGGTACCGAGTGTGGCTCATTCCAGCAAGATTGTTCCGTTTCATAAAACCCAGATCGTTGGATCTTTTGTTAGAACACAAACAAGATAAATTACCCAAAGTTAAACGTAAACAAAAGAAGTTAGACACGTAGAATAAAACTGTCAAAGCTTTAGAAAATTCCCGTACCTCAACAGATAAATGTTCCAACTCAGAACAACTTTCAAGAAATTGAAAGATTATTAGCAGTTTTAAATTAAAACGAGCCCTTAACTCTAAATGCTTTAAATTCGGGAAGTTGGGCAACGGTTCATCGGGTAAGTCCTTCAACGAAAATTAAATCATAGTTAAATCAATTAATAGGAGTTTACATAAAATGTAAAAAAATCAGTACAGTGTTGTACATAAAAAATGAACTTACATGACAAGGCATATAGAATGAAAACGATTTAGCTCTACTAAATATTCCTTTTAGAAACTCAAACCCAGAATTCTCTGATTTCAGATGACCTAACAAGAATGTTACTGAAACCAGAGATGACAAATCTTCCATGACAAAAGGTGAGCTCCAATGACCACCAATAGTAAGATCTTCAAGATTAGGGACATTTAACACAACCTTTTTAGGAATACCCCATTTCAACACTTTTAGTTTTAAGTACTTCAATGTAGCGATGTCAAACCTGCACTCTTCTTCCTTATCATCGCAAACTACCATTTGAAGTGATAAACTTTCAAGTAATGGGCAGGCCCTGATTAGTTTAAATGCACTGAGAGAAGGATTGTGAAAAACAGCAACCTCGAGCGTTTTCACACAAGGAAGATTGAAAGGAGTCTGCCAATCCAAAACTACTTCCGAAGTACTATTACTTTCTATCGTTAATTTTGTTAGTGCATTGCAATTGAGCAAGCTCAAAGGCAACTCAAGCAAGACAGACTCTATGTCAAGTTCCCTAACATTTAACCTAACAGCCTCATCTATCCACTTAGTCATTCTTGACTTTTGAACCCATAAATCACTAAAACGTAAACGAAATAGTTTGATTTCAGTTGCTTTGCAGAGATCCAAAACGCGATCCACAAATGCACAACAGTTCAGTAAACCATGGAAGGGGCGAACATCAATGTCAATGTTGGTGACCAACGTCCACTTGTACCTCCATCTTTTGGATAAAATGCTAGTTCGCACCGCAAATTTGGTAGGCATTAAAGAGAGTATCTCTGAAAGAACCTCATCAGGCATGTTACCAAGCCTATCCACATGATTGGAACCCATTAAATAGACGAGACCTGCTTTATAAAATTCATGTCAAATTTCAAACATACATTTAACCATATTAAGTAACTCTATTAATTTTAAAACATACTTTCTATCATCAATTTAACTACTATAATAGGAGGTCAACTGTGAAAATTTTGCTTATAATTAGAGTTAAGAGGGTGTTTGGGATTTTATAAGAAAAAGCACATATCATAACTGGCAAGCAAGCTCTTCAGGAGTGTTTGGATTTGCACACTTCATTTTTATCAAAACCACCTTATTGGGTTCCTTTTTGCAGAATCCGTTTATTTAATAAAAAGTATAACGATTAATTAGATTGTGACTGAAATTAAACATATTAGAGGTAGAATTAATTAATTTAACCTGATGCAATTTCAGTAGTAACTCTCGGTAGAATTGATTAGGGTTCCGATTGACTTCATTTCGGATTTGGGGATTTTTTTAACTTCTCAAGAAATACATAACTGTGTATAGTCAAACTTGTTTTTTTATGGCCAAATAAGTGTATTTAGACTAAAATTACACCGTTGGTCCCTCACTTAATTCAAATTCTTGAGTTTAGTCTCAAGATCGACAAAATTACACTGGTAGTCCATAACATTCCATACTGATTTTACATTGCCAAGGATCCAAATTCTTGAGTTTAGTAGACTCGAGAAATAACAAAATCGGGTCATGTCTTTTTTTTTTTTTTTTTTTAGTAAGGGCATTTCACATATAACCTGATTCGAACCAAAATCTGCTTAGTTTCATTATATTTTTACATCCAGATTATTGCTACCAAGAGGTACATTAAAATTTCCACATATTACCCTTAATAACATTTCCGAGGGGAAAGTGATACAATTAACCTACAGTTTACGAGCAGAAATTAACAGATGTTTAATTGTTGAGCACTCATTCTTTTTCTTTGATTGTCATGTGTAGGGCTGAGCAACAGGTCAAACCCGACCCGAATCGAAAACCGAATAAAGGTAAAACGTGAACCGTGAGCCGAACCGAGTAAAAGCTATCGAAACCGAAACTGAACCGAATAAGGTTGGTTCGGTTCGGGCCGGTTTAGCTATTTTGAACCGAATAAGTGTGTTTTGACTTGAAGTGAACCGAGTAAAACCGAAATAATCATAAAAACAAAAAATCGAACCGAATAAGGTCGTTTCGGTCGGTTTGCCGATTTGGGTCAATTTTTACATGATTTTGATAAGCCCTAGTCGTGTGTAATGAGTTTTGTGTTACTAGCCTTCCCAACCACTCTTTTTTACCAACACCTTCTCATTCCCTCAATTACTCTTCACCAACTTCACTTTTTGCATTCTCTGTCCTTTGTTACATTTCCTTTTCAAATTTAATAACCACCAGCTGATTTTAAGCCCCACCAGCTGATTTTTTAAGCCTCACCAGCTGATTTTAAGCCACACTAACAAACACAATGATCAATGTAAGTTATAAGTTAATGTAAGTTATAATTTAAGATATTGTATGTGGTCATTTAAGATGTTGGAAGTTGAAGGATATGGAGATTATTATGAGATTTTGACTGTTTAGATGGTGGTGAAAAACATGTTGATGATAATAATGATGTTTTGCAAGGTTGTTTTATGTGGGTGATATTGATGTGGTTAATGATGGTATTCATTAAGTACTCTGTTTTCGAATAAAAAACATAAAAGGTGTGTACAGTTTATGTTTAATGAACACTTGTTGACTACTGATGACGTATAGCACGGATAGCAGGCTTACTGGACTATCCCGATTGAACTGGGCTCCGGCCCTACAAATAAACCGAGCTCTGGCCTTGCAAGTCAAAACGGGCTCCGGCCTAACAAGCGAACTGGGCTCTGGCCCAATGAGCAAATAAAGCCAGATATGGCTAAAGCCCATGCCACGAGCATGGCGCGATCCGGACGAACAAAAGATGTATACGAGTGGCACTTCCGAAGTACGCTCGCGGATCGGCCCCCGGTCTGGAAAACCATCCACGTCCGTAACAATCGATGAAGTTGCGGACCCTTGCCCGACAAGGGTCCCATCCCAGCCACTACAGCAACATGCGAAAATTCGAGAAACCCTAATATTTCTTTTACCTATAAAAGGAAACCTCAAATCACACTTTCGAGGTGTGACTTTCTCACTCATCCCAACATACGAATACTTTCTCTCATAACATGAGTACTTATTCTCACGCCGGAGCTTAATCGTGGGGTCCGTCCCCACGGTAAAGCTAACGGTGTGTTACATGTGCAAGAACTCATTCCTCTACTTGGATTAGTGCGTAAACTATACAACGGACGATCCACCAAGATCAGCCCAGCACGGACTAAGCCCAGTCTTAACCCAATCACACTATTTGCACTAACAAGTTGGCGCCATCCGTGGGACCCAGTGCATAACTGCGTTCTTGGAAAATACTCACCACGAGTGAATGCAATCGGCAAACACCACCCCTGCGTAGTACCTTCGCCTCACGAAGGATGACAGGGGAGGATAAAAAACCGAAAGGTCGAAACAAGATGATACTTGACGCGGCCCCCCGGGAGCCCAACAGCAATCACAATCATCAGTCGCTGACAGACCGGAGTGAGAGAGCTCATCCCATGAAACCACCTCGGGAAACGCCCACGAGGATGCAAGCCCGACCGGACCCCGATAGCATTCCGTGAAAGGCTAAACGTGATGCGGCCGAAGGAAGGAAAAACACCAGAAGGAAGAGGAAGATCGAGAATCCTCAAGATGTAGAAAGACTCGGGAACCTGGAAGGCAAATCAATGAAGCCGCAAAAGGAAAGCGGTCCTAAGAGGGAGGGTTCCGTAACCACTCCCTCACAAAAACATCGCAACAGGCAACGCCACGGCAACGAAAAAGAGTCCAGGGATTGCAGTAAGGAGCCCAAAGAAAGGAAATCATTACTTTCTCATGCGTGCCTTGATGAGGCAGTCAACGAAGTGGGGGACAATCAAATGCAACCATACGCGGTTGAGGAAATTAGCTCGTTCATGGAGGATATCTGCGGTGCCAAATTACCCAAGAAGGGTCGCATACCAGATAAAATCCAACCCTACGACGGAAATGAAGACCCTGCAGACCATGTAGGGGTATTCCAGGCTGTAGCACAGATATACAACTGGGATATGGCCACTCAGTGCCGCATGTTTGAACGCATGCTTGCGGGCGCGACCAGAACATGGTTTGAAAATGTCCCCCAAAGGTCTATAGGCAGCTTCAACAAACCGATATACGCGTTCCTAGAGACCTTCTTCAGCATGAAAAAGCATAAAGAAAGAGCCAAGAAAGTCCAGTGTGCCAGGAAAGGGAAAATCGAGTCGATAGAAGAATTCATGAGAAGATTCCTGACGGAGTGCAGAAGGGCAAAGGAAATGCCGGAGGCCGTGAAAATCACCAAATTCATGAAGAAAATGTCAGATCCGGGCCTAATAGAGTACCTACACAGGCAAATACCGGAATCCATGGAAGAAATGGTAAAGAGGACCAGGGCCTACTTAGTATTAAAGAGGCGGTGGAGATAACCTCCAAATTGAGATCACAAAAAGGTGTGACACCGTCCAAGGTACAGTAAGCACGTAGTGTAAGATTCCCCACCTCCGTAAACAAATACACACGGCCGGAAGCTGTGCAAGCAAGGAGGCGTAGTGCTTCAACGAAAAATGAAAGTACCAACGAGTACCACACATACTAGCTCCGGTTACAGACGGTAAACACAGACGACCCTCGATGCAACCAAACGACTTGGGGCCCTAATGGAAAATCCCAACCGGCAAAGCAATTCATGGGTATAAACAAAAATGATAAGATACCCTGTGAACGGAAGACTACTCCGCGGATCAGAAAGCGAAGCGATCCCTGCAGGAATAAATTCGCGCTCCTTCCCAAGGCATTGGTACAACCTGCCTATTGACTACGTGTTAGAGGTGACAAGCTGAAAAGACGTCCTAGCCACAGACTTAGGCACGTGACTAGGGGTAATAAATGCTCATGCGAAAAATGCTGAAAGACCCCAATCTTTCATTATAAATACTCCCCCCCTAAAAAAATCACAAAACACGGAGAAACCCCGATAAACCACGTTTCACCAAAATAAAAATAAAGATGCAAAAACCGTGTTCGAAAGCAAGGGGACCTACTGAAAACAACCACCGCAAATCGCCGACAAAATGCCACATCATGGCGGTAATCCTTTACCAATTAATGACCTCGTCTGATGGGTTATCTGAAATGGATCCCGAAAAATCCAAAAGAAACCTAATCCCGGGCATGTTCTTAAATGACTGCTAATAAAAATTAGTCGCTCTTAAATGATGACTAATAACAATAAAAAAAAGGCTCTGCGGAACCCCATCACTCAAACCTCTTCTCGTCCCACATTGGGACGCTTTCTTGCCCAATACGGTAGGCTTTAAACCGTTCTTGTGCCGAAAGGCATCTCAATTTGGCGATCCCCTGCCCCGCCAACACAACCATTCCTAGAACCACCGGCCTAGACCAGGAAACACCCTGCCGGACCAGCATAGTTCGGAGCGGAAATTCTCGCTCTCAAATAGTGTGCGGACAAAGGTAACCTCGAGACCATCGAGGTTCGCGTTGAGCGTCCGAACGGTCAAGAACAGGAATGGTTTTACAGTTAAACGGGCACAACAGCCGCGTACGGCATAGGGTCACAAAGGACGGAAGGGGAAGATAAATAGGGGAAAGAACATGCGTTGATGTGAAAGGATGCAAAAGAAAGGTCGTGGGTGATTCGTTTCTCAAACATGACCCTGACTATCAAAACCCTCACCTCAACGCCAAGCAACAAAAGATAAGTAATGCCATCACCAATATTGCCGACCAGAGAGGATCCAAAGCTTCTAGACTACGAACAGAAGCACGATCCCGCGTGGCTGCAAATTTAAGTGGTAAGGGTGATAAGACACAGCTACTGTGCACCAATTGAGGCTGGCTGGTACAGGCCAATCGGCTTGGCAAGCCTCTTCATTAGAATTCACAAGCAATATTCAGCACCCCCGCTACATCGGATACATAAGACATGTACAAGACAACTCGCGGTGTGAAGGGTTCACAGAAGCAAAAAAGAAAAAGACAAAACACCTTGACTACGAGTCATTAAAAAACACTAAACTCCGGAAGGAAGGAAGGAGTGAGCATAAATACAGAAGTGCATAGCAAAGACCAAAGGTCGCGGAACACAAGCCGCCCTACCAAAAGACACACGAAGCCAACAATTAAACCTGGAACTCAGGGTCCGCAAACATATAAAAGCCGGAGCCTAGGCTCCGCAAAACGTATAAAAGCCGGATCTCAGGCTCAGCAAAAAAGCCGGGACTCAGATTCAACAAAAATTTAAAAGCCGGAAAAAATCCGCAAAATACTAAAATTATAGGAAAAATTAAGTTCACTCAGACGAACAATTAAAATAAACGCTTGTGTTTATAGTCCTTTACTTATATCATTGTAACATACTTTTAATAAAACAAAAGTGGAGACTAGCTACCTCCGCCAAGTTTAGCCTTTTCAAATTTCCTTCATTTATCATACAAAATAAGAAATGTTATTCCGCATAACAAATGTGAGTAAGCCGCGCACACACAGGGCACGTCCAAAAAAAACGTTATCTCGTATAACTAAAAGGGCGTGGAACCTCATAATTAAACTGCAGCTACGTAAGAGCGATTGCAAACCCGGTACCGGGAGGATAACCCACAAGTATCCATATAAGACTAAAAAATAAAAATTATGTATCCGTACGTATTTTTATTAACAGCAACCGCACAACACATACGTGAGGATAAAGACGCAAAAGAGTTAGACGTAACTCTAGCGCAAAAAAACAAGCAGTGAATAGGTTAAACATAACCTAAGCACGCAATAAACACGTTCACAAAAGTAAAACATGCAAGACATATGCAAGAAAGTAAAGTTAAAACATGCCAACAAAAATAAGCAACGGCAAAATACTATACATAGCCACGGGACACACCGTGCAAGTGTACAAAAGAACAAGCGACCATGAAGAGACATAAACCTCCACTTCAAAACAATATTCCGTTCAGCGCATTGCCGCGCCTCCGCACAGAAAGAAAGCTGGCGAGCTGCCAAGTAATTGAACTCATAAAAAAATTCCCCATCTTCCATTTCATGAATCTCGGAAAAGAATCTAGGCAGAGCAAACCCATCAACCATTTCACAACAATCTACAGCTCTCCAACCGAGAGCTGCAAGAAACATTCCATTTCAGAATATAGACTTCGCCAAAAACATCACGGTCTACATCAGCTACAGAGCGGATACGACCAAAGGAAATTCGTTTCCAGAAAAATCAGCCAGATCATCGGAATTGAATCCAGAATCACAAGCAACATCTGGACCAGGAGTTGGCTCAAGAATAGCAGCTTTACCTTTTACTTTGGATATCGCATCAGCAGCAAAAACAGTGTTTGCAACAAAGGTAGGACCCAGAGGAGTAGCAGACCTAGGAGAAGAACTTGCTTCAGCATCATGAGTACAAGAAAAGGACGAAGAGTCAGAAGAAACCACGAACCTCTCAGCAGGATGAACAGTCTGGAGGAAAGGATTGGCAGAAGTACAAAAATAAGAATCGACTTCCGGTCTGAAACAAAAGGTAAGGAAGGCATATGGGAAAAAGATTCAATCATAAGAGACAAATCTTGTACATTGGTATTCAACACGCTTCGAACAAAAGCTTTACACTTACCAGAACTAGTCGGCCTACTCAAAGAACCATGGTCCGATCTCAACCTCTTTGGCGGAAGCTTAAGTGCAACAGCGCCACCTTCCACATCAACAATCCTCCGCTTTAGCTTGTGTGGCGTAACCAGACGCAACGGGGAAGCATTACCAATACCGGGACCGCGTCACTCCGCGCCTACACCCTGAGATCTACCCGCCTCAGCATGCAATTCACCCTCTGTTGGACCCCTCAAAGGCGGAGAAAGTGGAACAACCCGGTCAGCGGTAACGTCCAAAAGCTTGGGCTCGTGCCGCGCTAGCCTCCTTGTCTCGATGGCTACCTCATCCGGGTTAAGATGTGTAATGAAGGCATACACGCTTATTTCTGCGTAAACAAAGAAGAACATAAATAAAAAACCAATATGAAGCAGGAAAGGAAATTAAAAGTCAAACACTAACCTTCTCCATTGGAACGATAAACAGGATACTCATCCTCGGCGAACGGATATTAACGGCTCAGGCCGACCCAACAAAGCAAAGCCTCCGGATACCTACGTGTAACAACCCGTAATTTTTCACGTCTACATTTATTTCCAAACCTTGACAATTTACTATTCACAAGTTACTATTCATCATTTACTATTCATGGATCACTATTAATCATTTCACTATTCATCATTTTTGGAGTCAGTTTGAGACTTTGAGAAGTGTTCAAAAATTTTACTATTTACATGACACTATTCATTTCCGGAAGGAAAACACTATTTATGATCATCTTGCATCTTCTCGTAAACCTAGTTTACGGGTATTCAAATTCGCGTAACCAGTGAGGTTTAGCTGCGTATTCATCCATCATCAGTAAGGACTCATCATATAGACTAGAATAGTCTACATATCATCAATAACATCCTCAGCATATTAGGTCATGCACGGGTTTGTGTGATTTTCATTAACGTACGTTTAATTATTTAATTAACGTTACCACTCAGTTTTCACTACTAACATATACCCGATACTCCCGCCTACAATCTTAATATATTTTCATACTCATTATAATAATATAAAAATTATATTATTAATCTACCCGGCGTTTTGAGACATGTTGCTATATTTTCCGGTATACGCTGGAAATTACGTCGGATAACGATATCTCAACACGACAATTATTTTAACACCCGATTCTCATCAGGAATGTAATTTCATAATTTTTACAACGTCGTCACATTTTATTTGGTACCGTTAAACTTTACTTATAGCAAACTCGGTACCCGATATCCCCTAAAACTAATAATATCTACACAATATAACCTAATATCTTACAAAATCACCCATTTTTTTTCATCCATGTCCCATTGCCGCCCCACCCCTTTCCAACCAACTTACACCTTTGAAAAATACTACTAACTTCATTTAATAGCTTGCACCTTTGTCTCATTTTCTTTCCAAACCATGTTTTCTTTACTAGACTTCAAGTATACATTTCATTAGTAAAAAAAAAATATTCTCTCTTCTTCTCTACTCAAACCCACGGCCACTAGGAAGATCCAAGAGAAATCCACAAATTTTTCAAGATCAAGTATTAAACAAGTTCCATTTACACTCCTAGTTAGGATTTTGAAATAAAAATCCCTAGGTTTCTTATACATTTTCATCAAAATCACCTCAAATATTCAAGTAAGTTTCAAGTAAAATTTTCCTACATTTTATACTTCCATTCACTATATTTTCATGTTCTAGTAACTAATTATGCAAGTATACATATGTTATACATACCACTTGTTACACATTTTCTTTATATTTATAGATCTATAGATTTTATTAATAACCTCAAGAGATCCACCATTTTTGGTGATGTTTAGGACCCCATGACACCCTAAGAAGGTGTATGGTAGGATTGAGTACTAGTGGAGTTGATTTGAAGTAGTTTGATTAAGTTTTGAACAAGCTTTGAACTAGAAAATTTGATTTTACAAACTATATATAAGGTTCTGTCCAAAAACATGAAACGTGGGAAAATCAGTAAACATTGAGATATTTTTGCCCTCATATTCAGAAAATAGTTTCAAAAATGAAACCGTGGCCGCTTGAACGGGTAAAAACCGACTTACGACGAGAAAGTTATGATTTTTCTAAGTTTAACGACGAAAAACTATTTTCTTAAAATAATACGTGCTGTATGCCAAGATTCGACGGACAAAACGAGGCGTTAGACGTGATCTAGAGGATCCGACCTACTGAAAATATGTTAGTACATGTTAGTACGAAACCGTGGATATAAAGAACGTAGAAAACGAGCTTATAACGACCAAGATATACGCGTTTGAAACCCGACAAACTATATATATTTTTGACAGTTTTATATGAAAAATATTGTAAGTGTTAAAAACTATATTTTCAAGTAACAACAATGAAGAGCCGTATTTCTTATCCATCGAGGCGCGTATGATCAAAAGTTAAATAACACGACAATTGGATATTATTACAAGGTTTTCAAAAACGCCGAGTTCAAACACTAACACTTAATGCACAATATTTCGCGACTAGTTTTTGCGAGGCTATTTGGACATATTCTTCCCAAGTTAAGAAAAATATTAAACTACGACGAAAACAATATATTTACCGATAGAACACCAAACGAGGATCGTGGAGTACCGTTTCAACATACTTACATGAAAAGTAGTTTGTAACTTAACGAGACGTCAAAAATGTATTTTTGACGATAAACATTATTTTTAAAACTAAAGAGTGGTATTGATAACATGCGTACTTGCATATATAGCATTGTATCATTGCTTACCTTAGATCATATCATTCATATTAGGTTGGCTAGAGTTCGCACCTTATTTCAGTTCATACATTTTGTCATCATATCGCTTGTAACAGGTGAGTATTCACGAACCCCTTTTTCTAATTATTTTAACCGCTTTGGGGTGGATGCATGAATTATACTTAAACTAAATTGATTATTATTTTGAACTTTTGTTTCACTACTTATGGTAGTGAGAAATTAATCATATTTGACTAAATTGACTATTCCTTGATGAACACTATCATTTGAACCTTTGACTATTTTAACGTTGTTGGACTTGATTTTGAGCCAATTAACTTATCTTGAACCTTTGGTATGATTTTAAACCCTTTAACTATTTTGAACTCTTTTGGCTTATCTTGACCTTATAACTTGTTTTGAACTCTTAAACTTGATTTGAACCTTTAAACTTGACTTTGAACTCTTAATCTTGATTAGGACCCTTAAACTCAAAACTTTTATGCTTCTGTTCAATGTTATACTTTATATACTTTTTTAGACATGATGTGTGGCTTTATTACGATATGTGGCTTAATGTGGTTAACTCATTCTATAAGCTATATTCTTTAACCACTGTTTAACTCCTGGATGGAGCCGATGAAGAGGTATTGATAGTACTATCGGGTTGACGCCCCCACCCTTGGTCAGCGATTCTTGGCCTTGGGTGAATATAATCCAGCATTCTTGTGAAACATACTTATACTTGTCATGAGGTTCAGTAGGCTATTATTCTTTACATTAAGTACTCGCACATATCGTATGCACACATGTCTTACTCATACTATACTTTAGCAGTGGGTTGTAAACACACAGGTTGCAAATTTTGTATGAGCGAGATTTGCAACTGAGTGGATTTACAATGCCTTTTCTGTGGAAACATTCTTTTAAACACATATGTTTTACTCATACTATATTTTAGCAGTGGGTTGTGAACACATAGGTTGCAAGTTTTGGATGGGCGGAACTTGCAACTGAATGGATTGACAACGCCTTTGCCTTGTGGACTATTCATAAAGACCAAAAACTTAGACTCTCTCTCTCTCTCTCTCTCTCTCTCTCTCTCTCTCTCTCTCTCTCTCTCTCTCTCTCTCTCTCTCTCTTAAAGTTTTCATATTATATAAAACGTGTGTACTCACCAACTATTTTCATAGTTAACCCGTTTTCTCTCATACATTTCAGGTGATCGTCAATAAGTGTTTTCTTAAAGGTCATTAGAGGTCTTCACATGTCATTGCCGTTGTCATCATATTACAAGATTCTATCTTTTAATTATGGTATTGTACTATATCTCTTTTGCGATGTATATTGATTTCGTCGCACCTCGCGTTTCCGACTTCGGCGGGGTGTGACACTACAGAACGGCGAAGGGCTACCCCTAAGGGTGTTATATTCATACTTACTATGCGCAGGAACCGAATCCATTTCGATACTCTCATGCCAGGGAAAGATGCTTGGACAAGCACAAGCATCAACCTAGAAAAACCGGTCAACCCAACCCTTGACGGAATCTAGGGGCCTATCATAACAAGTATCAGTGTCCTTCACACGCTTACTGAACAAAAACCACCCATCCCTTATGGAATTAACATAAAAATACCAGAACAAGGCCACAGTAGGAACGATGGCATGCGCATGACACAAAACTTCAAAGTGAGAAACCCTGCATGCACCAAAAAGGAAAGCAGACAGCGGCAGACGAAATTCGGCATAATAAAAAAACCGGATATATAAACCTATCTTCCCAGGAGGATACTGGTCGATAGTCTGATCCGGATCAGGTAAGAGGGGATGGACAAACGATGGAATGTGACAATCACGACACAAACTGTCAAGCCTCACTTGGGTCAGATTACACTTAACTTCCGTAATCTTTACCATCGCACCGCGATAACCCAAAAATGACGTACAAAATAGGAAGAGGCAAAGGAACGGAAAAAAGGTAATTGGAAGGACTATGCAGAAAGCGGAGAAAATAGAAATAAAAAAGGAAAAATAGCTCCACAATAACCTAGGTATTTATACCTACGACACAATCAAGAAAACCGTAATGTGACATGTCACAGGCGTCCCCAAACCAACGGTTACAATCAAAAGTAAAAGATAGGGATGACAGCCAACAAAGCAAAGCATCCGCTCCCTTAAGCGGTTTTAGCAACGGTCCACGTTCCCCCATCAGCTCCTGACCAAGGGCATGGCTGCGGACAAACCACAAGTTAGAGCAGACCGGATAGCAAAATAGTCTAGAAACATTCACCGCACACTACATTAGCACGCGAGCAATGAATGCACTAGACTGGGGGGACTTGATGACGTATAGCATGGATAGCAGGCTTACTGGACTATCCCGATTGAACAGGGCTCTGGCCCTGTAAGTCAAAACGGGCTCCGGCCCAACAAGCGAACTGGGCTTTGGCCTAATGAGCAAATAAAGCCGGATATGGCTAAAGCCCATGCCACGAGCATGGCATGATCCGGACGAACAAAAGTTGTATACAAGTGGCACTTCCGAAGTACGCTGGCGGATCGGCCTCCCGTCCGGAAAACCATCCACGTCCGTAACAATCGATTAAGCTGCGGACCCTTGCCCGACAAGGGTCCCACCCCGGCCACTACAGCAACATGCGAAATATCAGGAAACCCTAATATTTCCGTTACCTTTAAAAGGAAACCTCAAATCACACTTTCGAGGTATGACTTTCTCACTCATCCCAACATACGAATATTTCTCTCATAACATGAGTACTTATTCTCACGCCGGAGCTTAATCGTGGGGTCCGTCCCCACGGTAAGGCTAACAGTGTGCTCTTACATGTGCAAGAACTCATTCCTCTACTTGGATTAGTGCGTAAACTATACAACGGACAATCCACCAAGATCGGTCCAACACGGACTAAGCCCAGTCTTAATCCAGTCACACTTTTTGCCCTAACAACTACTCAATAAAGTCAAGATAGAACAATCACCGACAATCGATAAATGATCTGATCATAATCGAAACCTGATTATTCATAAATCTATTTAAAAAAATCGTTCCATTTAATCATCCTAATCACATAAAACACACAATCAAGTAAATCACATTTAAATTAAAATAAATAAATAAATAAAAACCCTCCGAAAATTTGTATCCAAAAATCTATGAATCTTCACTTCCACCCTGACGAATCTGCAAATCGTTCCTGAAACGTAGTAAACTAAATAAAAAACATAATTTTTTAATACTTTGCCAAAAATAAGAAAACCCAATATTTGTACGCATAAAAATCAACAAATAAAGCAGTTAACACATAACTAAACGCACTACTGATAAAACAAAAGATTCAAACTCAAACATCAACAAACCTCGTCTGACCAGTGATACTACAACATTGTATGACCAGTGACACTACAACTTTGGCTTCCAAAAAAACAAACGACAACGCACCAGATCCAGAATACAAAATGACAGCAGTTCCAGAGGACGTAGATAGAGAAGATAACTATGAAGACTCAGGCGGTGGCTTCGTTTATATCAAACAGAGAGGGGGAAAAAGGCTAAGATAACGGGCCTGGACAGCAGCACTGGGTTGGGCTAAAAAGACGCAAAATCAAAACGACAATATGCGTATCTAACACTATATTATATATATACTACATATAAAGAGTATACAGTCAAAACTTGAAAGTCAAATGTGAGAAAAATGTGTAGTGTAGTTAATACTTTTATTAAAACACCCCATTATTTAAAAGTACAATAATTTATTCCCATTGTACAAACAATTAAAAGCATATTTACCAAATTAAAAACAACCAATTAAAACACCCTTACTAAAAAGTACAATAAAATTTTCACAGTGTATAATCTAAACAAGCTACGACATAATATAAAATATAAAATAATTCAACACGCTAATTAATGTTATTTTTAAAACACCCTAAAATGAAAAATATATGTTATTATACACCTTATACAAATTAATAAAGCACACAAAGCTTCATACAAGCTAACAAGTTGATGGTATATATAGTTTTTGGAAATCGGACCGGACCAACGGATTCAACCGGGAACCGGTGTCGCCACCGATTGGGCTAACCAATAAAAGCCATCCAAAAACGAATCAGAGAGGACCCGTTGAAATTGATTCAAACTGGTGAATCAGGTCTCATCGAGATCTATTTCTCCGGTTAATCGTTACAGGGTACCCGCTGCCGAAACGCGCGGGTACCCTACTATATTATATATAAAGGAAAAATCAAAAAGTAAAAAGTGAAAAGTTGAAACTAAAAAAGGAAATGTTGAAAACATATATTTCAAAAGGAAATTATTAACACACATTGAAAATCGGGTTGAACAGGGATGCTTCAAACCCGGCGGGTTGACCCGCTTTAATTTGACCCATTTTCGACCCAACCCGTCAGCTTGACTCGGTTTAGATCGACTTGTTTTCGACCAGAACAGTTCAACCGGTTGAACCACACGGGTCGAACCGGGTTTTAAAACATTATGTTTAATCCCAAAATCTTCAAACTTTTATTATTTTTCGTTTATAATCCATAAATTTATTTATTTATTTTTTTTTTTTTTTTTTATATTTTTTAACAATCTACCTGCTATAATATTTGTTTAATATAGTAATTTGTTTTTAACTTTTTTAGTTAATGAATTAATATTTTTTAATATATATATTTAGTTTGGAGTTTGATTTGTGTATTCTTTTTTGTAGTAGTTTAAGGTGGTGGAGATTTGAAGATAGATGAATAAAAAATAAAAACAAATATGAAAGGTAGGATTGTTAATTTCCGATCAATTGCTTTATAATGTTTTTGTAATATAATATTGTCTTTGTTACATAACTTGAATTAGTTAGATTAGTTACCGTTGGTGTTAATTTGCTATCAATAATGTGTTAATGATAAAATGCTACTCCTTAAAACCTCACCGCAACATGTGGACACCTATTCCACTACATCGAACCTGACATCCATAATCCTGTACATTTGACCTTTATTTCTTTTCTTAGAGCTCTAGGTGCAGATGGTTGAAGCATGCTCGCCGTCCTAGTTGGCAATGACAACGGCGAGCCGTTGCTCGCCGCCACACCAAACCCCCCTCGCCGTTGCTCGCCGTTGGTCACCTCCCCGTGGCCACGGCGAAGCAAAATTCTGACAAGTTGGCAGGTTCATTTTTTTTTCTTTCTTTTTTGTTGGGTTTTATATCTTGGGTTTTATATCTTGGTTTTATATCTTGTGGTTGAAGAAGAAGAAGACAACAAGAAGAAGACAGCATCTTTCTTCCTGATCTGCTGGGTTGCTGGGCTACTGCTGTTTCTTGGGCTGTTTTTGGACTATTGGTGGGGCAACTTCATATTCAGTTTTTGAATGAGCCACATGAGTTTGGTTGTGTTCTACTTATTATAAATACTTATGATAGGAAATGAATTCCAAAGAGTTATAATTTCATTTTGAACGTTATGGATCATGTTAGAGTTTTTTGTAAGAGGGAAAAGAAAAATGGGTACGTTTTTGCTTTTTCCGTATTGTAACTTTTTATTTTATGAAATAAAATTAGTATGTTTTTTTATTTTTTAGTATTTGTGAAATGAATTTAATTTATTTAATAAAATGAATAAAAAAATAAATGTGTAAGAGATGTGGCCCTAATGGGGAAGTTGAGGTTTGTTGTTTGGTGAGGGGGGGTTTGTTGTGGTTAGTTGAAGTTGAGGTGTTTTGGTGATGTGGCAGGGTGGGGCCCGAACGAAGAGGCTCTTGCTCAACTTTGCACCTAGAGCTCTTATGGTGCCGCCTGTATGCTATTTTGCTGGGACAGTTGCTTTCATCTGATAGTATTGGGCCAATTCCTTCAATTCGCTACATATATTGGGTTGCTCAAACCGGCCTGCATATGTAGCTGGTCAGTTTTAAGTTTAGGTTCTGTTCAAAAAAAGTTTAAAGTTTAGGTTCACAGATGAAAGAATTGCTGGTTTACATGCATGAGGTTGAAGGGCCAAAAGATGACTGGACTGCACATCAGGGTCATCATGATCCACTTGCAAAATCAAACCACATATATAGGACAAGCCATTGCAGAACAAACCACACTTACTTTCATTATTTAGTTCACACAATAGTCACTTATAAAAGAAAACAGAATACATAGTCTTCTGTTGACAACAATTAACTAGTTGCAGAATCAAACGATTCTCTTAACAAAATGAATCTCACAATACCTTGAAGCCCTTGGACATTTCAACAGATTAGGACACAGCCACGGTTTCCAACAATTTTAATCTCACAACACTCTGAAGCCCTTGCACACTTATGCAAATTAGCACACAACTGCATTTCATCCTCCATGAGCTCACTTTTGCAGGTGATTGTTATAGTCTTTAAAACTTTAGCATTCCCCAACATGTATTCCAAAAACTGTAGTTCGTCCTTCCGCCCAATGCAATTTTCAAATTTCATTGTCGTAAGGTTGTTTAGAATACAAATGGGTACTGAGTGAGGGGCAATCCAACAAGATTGTTCCGTCTTTTGTTTAAACACAGACAAAATTAGAGAACCCAAATTAGTAAAATGTAGAAGAAATAAATTAAACATAGAACGAAAAATGTCAAAGCTTTGAAACTCCCATACCTCCTCAATAGATAGATATTCCAACTCAGAACATCTTTCAAGAAATTGAATGATTTTTAGCCAACCACCCGCCAATTCCAAATGCTTTAAATTCGGAAAGTTGGTGAAAGGAGCATTGGATAATCCCTTCAACAAAAAGAAAATTAGAGTTGAATCCAGGTAATCAAGATAACATGAAATGTAAGTTAATAAAATAAACTTACAGTATGACCAACTAAAGTAAGCGATTTAGCTCCGACTATTCCTTTTAATAGCTCAGCCCACAAATCATCAAATGTTAATCGTAAATCTGAAAATGTTACCGAGACCATAGATGGGAAATCTTCCATCACAAAATGTGAGCACCACCAACCACTAACAAAGAGGTCTTCAAGAATAGGGACATTTAGCACAACCTTGTTGATAGGCTCAGATTTCCGTATTCTTAGTTTCATATGCTTCAATGTAGGGATACAGAATCGGTACTCTTCTTCGTCACTGCGGTGATCTACCTCAAATGATAAACTTTCAAGTACTGGGCAGCCCCCGATGAGTTTAAATGCATTGAGAGAAGGATTGCTAAAAACAGCAATGTCCAAGGTTTTTAAACAAGGAAGATTTACCTGAGTCGGCCAATCCCAAACATTTGAGTGTTGCAAATTAAAACCTACTCTTAATTTTGTTAGTGTCTTGCATGTGAACAATCTTAAAGGCAACTCGAGCAACATGACATGTATGTCAAGTTCACTAACATTTAGCCTAACTGCCTCATCAATCCACTTTGACACACTTGACTTTTGAACCCACATTTCCATAAAGCGTAACCTAAATAATCTAATTTCGGTTGTTTTGCAAAGGCCCAAAACACGATCCACAAAAGTAGAGAAGATTTTTAAATCATGGTAGGGATGACTATCATCAATATCGATGTTCGAGATGGAAGTCCACTTGTACCTCCATCTTTTGGATAAAATGCTAGTTCGCACCGCAAATTTGGTAGGCATTAAAGAGAGTATTTCTGAAAGAACCTCATCAGGCATGTTACTAAGCCTATCCACATGATTAGAACCCATTAAATAGACGAGACCTGCTTTATAAAATTCATGTTATTAAGTAACTCTATCATCAATTTAACTACTATAATAGGAGGTCAACAGTGAAGAATTTGCTTATAATTAGAGTTAGAGGGTGTTTGGGATTGTGGATGCCTATAAGCACAAGCACATAACACAACCGGCAAGCAAGCTCTTCAGGAGTGTTTGGATTTGCTTATAATTGTTTGCTCATTTAATTGTGTGTTTTATAAGGGAACGTTTAAAAAACTTGTTTATAACAGACCCGGGCGAGCTGCCGTTCAAGGTTCAATCAGTTTTTTTTCCTCCTAAACCGGCTTCCGGTGATTCCCGGTTCAACCAACCTGGTTTCTGGTTAAATGTTATCCAAAAATAAGCAGAAGCAGTTTCGATTATCCACATAATCCTGGTTCAAATCCAACCGGTTTTATTTTTTCTTTCTCAAACAGAAAGATGAATTCCTTTGGTGGGCATGACACACATATCTAACTTATGAGAATTTTTTTAAACCAAACTTCAACACTAAATAATAAACTTATGAGATGAATAGTTTCTTATTTTATAAAAAGTATAACGATTAACTAAATTGTAACTGAAATTAAACATATTAGAGCCAGAATTGATTAGTTTTACCTGATGCAATTTCAGCAGTAACTCTAGGTAGATTTGATTGACTTCATTTCCGATTTGGTGATTTTTCTTTTTTAACTTCTCAAGAAATACATAACTGTGTATAGTCAAAGTTGTTCTTTAATAAGGAACAAAGGGACTTTCATCTCCCTGTCACTTTCTTGCCCTTTCACGTTGTGTAAAAATACATTTTTAATAAAATATCACACATACAAACATAAATATAAGTAGGTCGCTTGACCGACTAATGTATTTTTTTTTTCTTCTAGGCGACCAAGTCGGTTGTTGAAGTAAAATCTTGTTTTACCTACGACAAGCGAGATGAGCTCTCCGGACTTCGAATGGTCCTTCGGGTTTGAGATGTCTCTTGGTTGGTGTGTGTTCCTTCGGATATCTGCAAGACAAGTACGTTCGTTAGTCTCGCCCCGAGAGTATTTCCAGGACCAACCTCCGGCGTGAGAGTAAGTATATGTTTAGAGAGAGAAAGTATAAATGTGGAACAAATTATAAGATAAAAAGAGAGTGCTTAACCTTGACGATTCTTTCTCTATTTATAAGCTAATTGTGTAGGGTATGTTGTTCAATGGTACTTACTCCTTGATGGTTTACTTGTTAGTGTTCTATTTATCAAGTACTTATGTACTTGTATTTACTTAAGCATTGTTAATCCGGAGTGGTGTTGATCCGGGGGTCATGGTCTTCCGGATTCTTTCGAGTGGCCGGCCTTGCTTCATTGGTTCATTCTTTTTACATATTGGTTCGATCCCTCCGGACCTGGTCCGGAGGGTACATACGTCATCATGTCCCCCCCCCCCCCCCCCCCCCCAGTATCATAGTATTGGTTTTGCTAATGGTGTGATACTAGAAGCATCTTTTTGTAACTTTCCGGAAGCTATGACGTGCTTTTGTCCTGTTTACATCGTGTACAAAATGCCAAAAGTGATTAATGTGTCGTTTTTAAGGAGTGCCGTCGTTTTTACTGAGTCTCTTGGATTCGGACACGTGGATGCGTTTTTGCATCCTTTGGCTAAGGTCGCGACACGTAAGCCCTACGTGGGGGGTGTCGTTTCGCGCCCATTTCTTTTGCCATATAAATAGCTCACTATCCCTCATTTTTTACCACTGTAATTTTTCTCTCTGACACGTTTCTACATCGTATTTTCCGAACGTATTTCCGAGAGTTATTTACTTCCGGTCATTCCTTTGTTAGAGATTCTTCCGGTGTGTTTATTACTAGGTACGTTTCGTTCCTCTTTACGTGTTTGTGTTGTGTGGCTATAGCTCTTCTCTACTCTTCCTATTATGTCGGAGTCTTCCGTATCGGCGGATCTAGATGATGTTTCCGTAGGGGCCGAGTTGTCAGTGAAGCAGGATATTCAACGGAGGACCTCTAAGATGCGTCCTTCGGATGTGGTCGCTCTGGTTGAAGCTTTTGGAGTACCTAGGGATTTAAATCCGCGGGTTCCTCCTGCGGGCATGACTATGGATAAGTTACCTGCTGATGCAATAGGTCTTTATATCCAATATTTTTTTGAAGGAGGTCTCAACGTTCCTTTTTCTACCTTTCTTTTGGAAGTGATCAAATATTTTAAGGTTCACATTTCCTAGTTGGTTCCCCTTGGCCTTCATCGTGTTACCCTTTTTGAGGTTTATTGCCGGAGCGTACATGTCCCTCTGACTACTCCTTTGTTCCGAGTGTTTTATAAGTTGAGTAAGCAAGGTTCATGGTTTTCTTTCGAGAAGCGAACAGGTAGTGGTAGGAAGGTTTGTTTTGGTGAGTTTCCATCTTGTTTAAAGGGTTGGAAGGAGGAATTCTTTCTGATAGATAGGCGTGCCATTCCTTTTGCAATGCCGTGGAGGCATCATGATTCGGACGTTTCGGATCCGTTTCCGAAAGGGCAGTTTGTGGTGGCCCACGCTGAGAAGTTGGCTGAGTGCGTTATTGAGCCTTGTCAGGTTCCGCATGATTTCTTGTATCTCTTGGGTTTATCTACTTATTGGAAGTTTCCCGGTTACCGGGCGGCTTTGAGGGATGAGGAGGGAAGGGGTATAGCCTTTGTCTTGCATATATATGTGTTAACTATTCCTTTCTCTTTCCTTTTTTTTTTTTTTTTTTTTTTTTTTTTTTTCTTATCTTTGGGTTTTTCTTTGCAGGTGTTACCATGTCTGATTATCTGAAGAAACCCTCCATCCGCAGGAATGTCAATGTTGTTAGGGGTGACAGGCTCCGGGAGGGCCAGAATGTGGAGTTGCACCTGACTCAGCCGTTGGCTTCCAACGCTGAGGTTCCGGAGAAGACAGCTGACCTTCTTAGGGTCGAAGTTCCTGATGATAAAGTGATTGCTGTTAAGGAGAAGAAGAAAGAGCAGGCTGCTCGGGCCGGGCTTCAGAGGCCTCCGGCCAGTGCTGTTACTAAGCCGGTCCTTTCGGTCAAAAGGCCTAGGGAGGAGGTTCCCTCCCGTGTTCAAAAGAAGAGCAAGACTACTGACTCTCCAGTGATTGATTTGGACTCTTCTGAAGCTGTTCCCAACCCTACTCCCATCCGTTCTATTCCTCCGCAGGACCGATCTTCTACAGGAGGGGAAGGGAGTAGTGGTCCGAAAAGGAGTGCTGTAGATGGTAAGTTTTCCAGGTTATATATATATATATATATATATATATATATATATATATATATATATATATATATATATATATATATATATATATATATATATATATATATATATATATATATATATATATATATATATTAGTCTTTTTCTTTATCATGTAAGCTGAAGGGTGCAGCAGTTGGTCGTGGCAGAGAGACGGATGATGAAGATGTTGATATTGATGGTGATTCTTCGGATGAAGCTTTTATTCCTGAGTGGTCTGTGAAGAGAGGTACGAGGATGAATAACTCTACCGTCTGCAGAGATATGATGATCCACTTGGCTACTCCGGGTGAGGAAAAGTATATCGATGCTCATGATGATGAGGAGGCTACTAACCGTGCTTGGCTTCTTTTGGCCAAAAGTGCCACAGCTCAGGCGGATTTGTTGTTCCGTTTTGAGAATGCTTCGGAAGAGCGCCGAAAGGTTATTGCCGCTCACAAAGATTGTGACCGTAAGGCGAAGGATGGTCTTAAACGGTTTCAGTCTGTGAAGGGTGATCTTGAAAAGCTTAGGGCTGAGCATGCTAAGTGTGCTTCCGAGGAGCCGGAGGAGTTGAAGAAGTTAAAGGCTGAGCATGCTGGTTGTTCGTCTAGGGAGCAAGGTCTGTCAGGAAGGATCACTGATTTGGAGAAGGAAAAGGAGGAGTGGAGGAAGGTTTCGGGGGACCAGGCTGAACGGATCAAGTTGTTAGAGGCTGATTTGGCAAAAACAAGGTTGTTGCTGAGTGATGAAGAAATGACTACTCAAGAGCTCCGTAAGGAGAAAGAAGAGATCGCCATTCTTGCGGGGAATGCAGAGATAGACCGAAACAAAATCATGAATGTCTTTATTCCGGAGATGGTCCGTCATCTGCTGGGTAGTCATGAGTACAAAACAGCCCTAGCTGAACCTTTTAACTTGTATTCTCAGTCCGGATTCTTGGATGGGGTATCCTTGGGGAGGAAACCAGAGCAGGTGGATAAATTGCTGGAAGAGGTGGAAGGTCTGGACTTGGATGCTGATGCTAAATATCAGCCTTTGTATGATCAGCTGTTCGTCAAAGAATATCCATATGTTCAAAAGATCCGCAAGACCATCTACCGTACTTTTGACGAACTGATGGAACTTCATTCGGATCCAGCTCCTGCTTCTCATGTTGAAGAGACAGTAGAGAACACGGTTGTTCAGGGTTCCACCTCCGAGCAAGTGGTTGACCCTCCGGTGGATAATCCTTCTGCTCAGGCCTCTTCTGATCAGACTGCTTCCGCGTTTGTTTGAAGGAATCAATTTGTAGGGTGCCGATATCTCCATTTTGACTATGGGTTAAGGTATTTGGTATCCTTCGTGAAGCTTTTTATAAAACTTGTTCTTTGTCTGAGTGACCTTTAGGTGTTGTTGATCCTCCTTGGGAGGTTGATTATTGACTTGCAATACGGTTTGTCCGGAGGCCGATGGATGTCCGGATGTTTGATAGATGTTCTTCTCTTTTTTTTTTTTTTTTTTTTTTTTAGAAAGATGTAATCAGTCCGGACTTTTGCTTTGTAAGACCCTAGAGGTCGTTTCCGGAATATGCTCATGTAACGGCCCTTGCGGCCTTTTTGGATTATAAAAATATCATTGTTTCTTTTTGGATTGTGTTACATTATGTCTTGTTTTCATATATTGCATTTATTATTAGCTCTTGGGACCGTATTACGCTACAATGTCTATGATTTTTGACCGTTGGGGGCGATTTACGCCGGAAGGCACTTGGCCTTATTAATCATTTTTTGACCTTTGGCCGTTTGGGGCGATTTACGCCGGAAGACACTTGACCTTATTATCATTTTTTGGCCTTTGGCCGTTTGGGGCGATTTACGCTGGAAGACACTTGGTTATATTATCATTTTTTGGCCTTTTGACGTTTGGGGCGATTTACGCCGGAAGGCACCTGGCCTTATTAACATTTTTTGGCCTTTGGCCGTTTGGGGCGATTTACGCTGGAAGACACTTGGTCATATTATCATTTTTTGGCCTTTGGCCGTTTGGGGCGATTTACGCTGGAAGACACATGGTCATATTATCATTTTTTGGCCTTTGGCCGTTTGGGGCGATTTACGCCGGAAGGCACCTGGCCTTATTATCATTTTTTGGCCTTTGGCCGTTTGGGGCGATTTACGCCGGAAGGCACCTGGCCTTATTAACATTTTTTGGCCTTTGGCCGTTTGGGGCGATTTACGCCGGAAGACACTTGGTCATATTATCATTTTTTTTTTGCATTTGGCCGTTTGGGGCGATTTACGCCGGAAGGCACCTGGCCTTATTAACATTTTTTGGCCTTTGGCCGTTTGGGGCGATTTATGCCGGAAGACACTTGGTCATATTATCATTTTTTTTTGCATTTGGCCGTTTGGGGCGATTTACGCCGGAAGGCACCTGGCCTTATTAACATTTTTGACTTGCGGACTAATAATATCATTTCGATAGTCATGAGTAAGTCTTATTATAGAAAAAGGAGTGGCTTATGAGCCTTACAATAGATCCTTTCGGACACTTCAGATTACATGAAACATTTCTTTAAGTTGATGGCGTGCCAGGTCCTAGGTACTTCAACGTCTTCCATGGTTTGGAGTTTGTAGGTGCCGTGCTGATAAGCTTCTTTTATTCGATATGGACCTTCCCAATTTGTCCCAACTTTCCTTGATCCTCCGTTCTACTAGCTTCATTTCTCCGATACACAAATTCTCCTACCTTGAATGTTTCAGGACGTACCCTCCGGTTGTAGTACTGTTCCACCTTCTTTTTATATTTTGCTTCCCGTATTGCTGCCATTTCCCTTCGTTCTTCCAGCAAATTTAAGTTGAGATTAATTTCGTCATCATTGTTTTCCAAATTGGTCATCATAGTCCGGAAGGTGGGCATGCCAATCTCAGCTGGGATAACGGCCTCACTTCCGTAGGTTAGACTAAAAGGTGTTTCGCCGTTGCTGGTCTTCAAGGTGGTACGGAAGGCCCAAAGTATGTTAGGTAGTTCATCGACCCATCCGGCTCTTTCTCGTCCTAGCCGTGACTTAAATCCCTTCATCAAACTTCTGTTGGCCCTTTCTACCAACCCGTTGGCTTGAGGATGTGCAACGGCCGTGTTAATCTGGGTGATGTTTAGTCCTTCACACCAACTCTTGAAAGGGTCTCCTATGAAGTTGCTTCCGTTATCCGTAACGATTATGTGGAAAACTAGAAGGGGGGTTGAATAGTTTACCATTTAAAAACTTTAAACTTGTTGTATCAAATGTCCATTTTTAGCTTGTTCTAATATAAAAGATGTTACTTGTAGTTTATGACTAACATCACTTAAAACATGTTATCACACAAGTACAATCAACAAGTAACAACACAAACAATCACATAATGCAAACATTAAAGTAAGGCAATAAGTAAAAGGAAAGTGCAAACCGAACATGAGGATTTATAGTGGTTCGGTCACGGATCTCCTCTCCGCCCTACTCCACTCCTCGAGTACCCAACTCGAGAGTTACTTCACTAGATCAACAACCTCCCTTTTCGGCGGAGAAAACCTTACGACACTAAGCTAGATGTCGAGTTCTTTTACAAGGGTACACCACTCCCGTTCGTCGCTTACACTTTTACCGACACTAAGCTAGATGTCGAGTTCTTTTACATGGGTACAACCACTCCCGTTCGTCGCTTACACTTTTACCGACACTAAGCTAGATGTCGAGTTCTTTACCAAGGGTACAACCACTCCCGCTATGTTTTGTGGCCCAACATAAAAACCTTGTGTTTTATGGCACAAACACATAAACCTTCTAATCTATATTGTTATGATACAATGATGATCCAAGACATAAAAGTCTAATGGATATGCATGCCTAATCTACATGAACTCCTTGAATAAGAAGTCTTCAACCATTGAGGTTGTCAAGTGCCCTTGAATCTTCATATGTTGGAATTCTTTAATGAATGATGACTTCAAGATCTTGTAACCATCTTGGTGGATCATGAAGTATGATATGCTTACAACAAAGATGAATGTTAGAAGCATTATGATCATTATAGAAAGGGTGATCTACATGGTTTCCTACTTATCTATGTGTGTGTGTTTTATTTCATTTTTTCATCACATTTCTAAGTAAAACATAAACTTCTATTTATAGGCAAAACAAGTAAAGAAGTTTTCCAAAACCATGTTCAATAAACCATGTTCCAAAACCATGGATTACTATTAGAGGCAACATTGATAAGACATATGCATATACTTGAAACTAAATGTTGACAAGACAAGACATATATGTTACTTGTCAACTTACAAGGACTATGACACATCTTACAAGTTCTTTGACCAAGTTATTTTCCAAAGATGTTTCCAAGTCAACTACAATCTATGACACATCTTAAATGATATTTGACAAAGATAATTTCCAAATATAGTTTTCCATTTTATGAAAAATACATTTAGACAAATGTATATATTAACTTAAAAAGGTAAATTACTTGTATAAAAAATATATTAGCTAGCTATATAATATTTAGTAAGTTACTAAAAATGTTTTATGTACTTATGTTGTTATAAAACACAATTTTATATATTGTAAACTTACTAATATTATCTAGACACCTAATGTGGCACTTATTCTATTTAACACCTAAAGTGTATTTTGACACCTAAAATACTTAAAGACTCCTAAAGCATTTTAGTCATTCTAAATGGTTGGTCAAGGGGTTTGATCATAATGCTACATAACAAACATGTACGAACCTGTGTTGTAGCATACGATGACTCGAGACATTGAGAGGTGTTGAATGTTTTTTTGAGACAAAGTATGATTACAAGTAACTTGTACATTTTACGTTATGTATCAAGTTATACGTTTGTCATCAATCAAAACAAACGAGACTGTATAGATTAAATTTCGTAATATTTGCACTAACAATCTCCCCCTTTTTGATGATGACAAAATATGTAAACGTGATAGAACGTAAAATGTAAAAAGTTACTTGTGTCCGTATTACTTACTTGTATCCGCAACACACCTTCTACATTTCCTTCTCCGTTTACACTCTTCTCCCCCTTTGTCGAAACAAAAAGGGGTGTGTCCTTGGAGTTAACTTAATTTCTCCCTGAAATAGCGAGCTTGTATCATCCCTAGTGAAGTGAATTCTTCAACTCCAATTTCCTAAGGTTGTTAGCGGATCCATGGATCAAATTAAGTTCCTTGACCTACACCAAGGTTAGTGTTGTGCAACAAAAAAAAATTATATGAAAAATGCATTATGAATAAAAATCATTTTGGACTATGTTGACTTATCTCCTTCTTTTTGTCGAAACACAAAGGTGCGTTGAAGAATGAGAATAAAGAAAAATGCGTGCATGCTTCCCCTAGATTGTAGTTCCCCCTTGATCAATACTCCCCTTTGCTAGGGTCCCAACGTATATGACACAAGAAATAAGAAAGCTACAAAAAATAAAGGTTAGTGCATGATTAACTCCCCCTTGATCAATACTCCCCGTTGCTAGGGTACCAACGTATATGATATAAGGATAAGAAAGCTACATAAGACACAAAGGTTAGTGTATGATTGACTCACCCTTGATCAATATTCCCCGTTGCTAGGGTACCAACGTATGTGATTCAAGGATGAAGAACCCTACAAAATAAAGGTTAGTATAAGACAATAATTTCCTATGCTTGACGGAAGCTCCCCTTGTTAAAGGGCGTCAATATGAACCTACAAAAAAAAAATTAGTATAGTGAAAGTTTTGTCTTTAGACAAGCATGTCCTCTACAACAACGTGTATAGACGATGCAATATGAGTGCTTGATGGATATTCCTCCTACGTCAAGAAGCACCTAAAATGAAAGAAGGAAAATATTCGATGCAAACATCATCCTTAGATGATAATGCTATATACGATCTAGCGTATATAATGGTGAACCTACAATGAAAGAGTTAGTGCAATATATTTCATCTCAAAGAAAAGTAAGATGCAAATATATAAATGATATAAGCGACTCAAGGTAGAGACCCATGATATCAAAGATCTCATGAGGTGCATTCTTGTAGAAAGAAATACAATCATAAGAAAAATAAGTTGTATTCTTCTAATAAGAATTACAAAAAAAACGCGAATATAATATGATAGAAACCTACAAAACAATGCCTAGAGAGAAGATATGAGGATGAGATGCTTCTAATGATGTTGTAAACTAACAAGGAATGAGTTTCTCACCTAAAAGATTGTTTTGAAGAAGTGTGGTAGTTGAAAATTTGAAAAATAGAAAATAAACATTTGCAGGTGGTCTGGCGGAACCCTGCGATGACACGGGCGGAACCCTTGTGAGGGTTCCGTCTGATCCGCCGGGCCATTTCTGGGTTTCCAGAAAATTGCACTGGCGGAACCCTCGTGAAGGTTCCGCCAGATCCGCCAGACCTGGAAAACAACACAGTCCCCTTTTTAAAGTGCCGAGACGATTTTCAAAATTTTCGAAAACTCTTAAAAACACAAATATAACTCATATCTGGTTGGGAAAAGATAACAGGACAAGTAGAAACACACGTAACGTTAGAGTTTGAACGAGGGCTAACGATTTTCATTATACTTTAGAAAAAGTATTGAAAATATGACAACATCACAAGATGAATAGAAGTAGGTTTTACGCTAATCCATGGTGGTGATGATTAGTGAAAGAGTTGATTGAAGGTGGTGGTGATACGTAGACAACTATTTAAAGAGTTAGAAGCTCGTGTGTATAGCAAATTCTTTATCGAAAGATAAGGATAGAACATATCTACTCATGCAATCCTAAAATTCACAACTAGAGGGATAAGCAACGAATATGACTTTATCATCTACCAAAGATGATGTATCTTGCCATAATGCATGCTTGAATGGAATTGAAAGAAAGTGATAACAATAAGCACCTATGAACAAGAGTTCACATGAAAAGAGTACTAAAAACACCTATATGAGGATGAAAATGACATCATAAGATGCGAGAGTGTTGATTAAACCAACGTGTTGAGAATGAGAGGTTGATGAAAATATCGTTTGCACTTACAATGACGTGCATGATATGTGTCGAGGAAGAAAAAGGATGAGATCCTATGATGGTGTTCTAGATAATGAAGTTGTGAAGTTCTAGTTTTGAGAACAATCCTAGACTCCATTGGTTGTTGGTTGTGGAGATGAAAAACTTTGTTGAACATATGATGTGTTTTTCACTTGATGAGGTATTGGGGGTGAAAAGGGCTTGAAATATTAAAAAGAGAAAAAGTCAAAGGCTTGAAGCACTTTGTGTTTTTGTGAACCGACTTTAACTAAATGAATTGTACCTATGTGTTGGTATTTTAGGGTGTAAGAAACATGAGTAGATGTTCTTTGAATACAATTTGACAAAATACAAATATGTGAAAAAAATTTCTCTCCTCCTAAATAGGTGGACATCCAACATATTGTGTAATGCATCGTATAAGGAATTATGATGAAGTGTTTAGGAGGTTGTAGGTTAATGTAAGCGATGAGCTTAGTGAAAGCGATGAGCTTTGTGAAATTGAATGATTTTGAAGTGTTTAGGGATGTTGATTAGCATACAAAGAACTTTATCCTTGAAGTCATGTAGCTCTTCTCTATCAATGCGAGATGATCGCATGAAGAGGCATGTGGTTTTCTCAAAGGAGGTGGAAAGGATTAGAATATTGGTATGGAGGCGACGATGAGTAATCTTGAGGATTGACGTTAGGAGACTCTTTGTGAATGTGGATTATCATTAATGGATGATTGGGAATCATGGAGTTTTGAGGTGTTTTGTTGGTTGACGACTGAAGGTGAATGTGTGAAATGAGGTGATGATGACTTGACAACACTTGAAGCTTGGATATCTTCTTTGTGTTATTCACTTGCTAGAAAGTGGAAAAGACGCATTTCATAATGAAATTCACTTGACTTTCGACTACATACACAAATATGACAATGAGTGTATGGATATGATAATTGCCCTTTGTTTCAAAGTGCGACACAAGGGTGAATATAAGTTTATGTATCATGAGAGATGATTTAACCTTAATGGGTTAGGTTGTAGTGGGGATGACACACTTGTTTGGTTACATGGTGGAATCTTCTTGTGAAGATAACTAGATGTATGATATTGACTCTTGGTTTCTTTGAGGGTATGGAAGTAGTGGATGACTCGATATTGGTAGAACAAAGGATAACTCGGTTTTTCATTTCACATTGGTGGTTTAAGGTTTAAGTGATGAAAGGTTATGAGGGTGATTTGATCATCAAAGACCAAGAGATGTGTTAGTGTGTGATGATGGAATATGTTAAGAACGTTCTCAATAGAGATCTTTGGAACAAGTGTATAAAGTTACTAACTTTATAGGATCTTAATTGTGTATGCTCTAGAGATGTGTAGGATATGCATAAGGTTTGAATTGGGTAATGAGCAAGGTTTGGTTATGATGATCTCTTAAAAGGAAATAGACACATATGGTGTCTTTCAACAAGTAAGATTATTACGTGGAATAAAGTCACCATGCTTATGAAACATAAGAATGACTGGATGATGAGGAGGCTCTAGATCCTAGAACTTGCAAATGTTGATTTAAGATCATTAACCCAATGGGGTATAATGAAATCTCATGTAACACAACCGTTCATGTTCAATGAGAGAATGACGCATTGGATATACAGTATCCTTTTAATCATGATGAAAACTTGACGCATGATTTCTTAGGCATAATGTCTTTCAAGACATCATGTTTTCCTAAATGAAGATATGAAGCCAAAGTGTTTGAATCGGATAGTCCTATCCTAAATATAATTGGTCTCAAGATTATAATCACTAGATGATGACTAGAGGAATTCACTCGAGTTTCTTATGTATACTCCTCAAGAGTCATTGTTGCTCAGGGTTTATGAGATTGGCTTTGAGATTGCATTTTAACATATGTTGTTAAAATGTTGATTTGAAGTTTAATGAAACATGTGCAGAAGTTAAAAGTATTACTAATACTTTGATAACTTGTGAAAGTGGAACTACTTAAACCTAGTGTAATTAAATGTGCGCTTCATGCTCATTTGATGGTGAAGGTTCTAATCCTATAGGTGGTAAAGTATGGTTGAGTTTGTTAAACGAGTGTTTAGACAAGGATCTTTTTGAGCAATGCACTCAATGGATTCAAATGAAGGTAAGGATGGTGGATTGGTTTATCTAGGTGGTAGCTCCTTTAGTGTGTCCAAATAAGGATGTGGTGATGTGGAGGTTTGTTGTGCTAAGGAAGTACTTAAGTTTCATAGATGTAGAAAGTGAAGAAGGATTAATCCTAATTTGTTCTCATCTATTGGTTGGTACAACTAGCGGGCGAGGTACTTGAAGTTTTGCTCATGTTTGTGAAGCTTGTGGGCTGAGATATATCACAAGGTGAATGTGATGAGATGATGGTGAAAGAACAAGTGAACTTAATTGCTAAATGTTTAAGGATGAAAACCTATTAACATTTGTTTTTGTTCATATTGATTGGGAGAGTACTATGATTAGTGTTTTAACAAACATTGTTAAAATACTTGGGTGTTGATTTTTCGGATATGACTTTTAATGACTACGATAGTAAGTCAAGATTACTTGAATATTTTGAAATAAATACTTAAGTTGTCAATCTTACTTAGTTGAGAATGGATAGCAAGACTCGATAATGCATCTATAACTTAAGAGTAAGTTATGACTCGATGTAAATCCTTATCGTCTTGAAGGATGAGTTAAGGATGAAAGAATGTTGTGAGTGTGTGTAGTGATCACAAATACTCAATGGCTCGAGGATTACAAGGAAAAAGTTTCCGGATTCCTTTCTCTATGGAGAAAGGTATCTTGGATCATTCTTGTGAAGTTTGGAAAGTATTATTATAGATGATTTTCTTATTGGTGCAGGTGAGATGTCCTAATCCTAATATGAATGAACATTGGTGAGAAGAATCCTAGTGATGAAGGTGAGTGATCTTTGGTGAGGGATTTAAACGAAAAATTAAAAAGGAGTCTGCAGGACTGGCGGAACCCTGACACATCAAGGGCGGAACCCTTTTGAGGGTTCCGTATGATCCGTTGGGCCAAAATCTGGAGTACCCAGAAATTACACTGGCGGAACCCATTCTAGGGTACCGCCAGATCCGCCAGACCTGAAAAATTAAACAGTCCGCGATTTTGACCCGCGAGACGATTTTCAAATTTTTCGAAAACTCCTAAAACATAAAATTTATACCATATCTGATTAGGAAATGCAAAGATTGGATATAGAAACATTCTAACCGTTAGTCTTTGACCGGGGGCTAGCGAATTTCACTATACTTAGTGAAATATCCAAAACTTGAAAATTTGACAACATCCCAAATGTTGTCTACCTGCATATCCGTTAGTACAAGACAATGTACAGAGATAACAAAAGATCCTAGAAGTACATATATCCATGAAACACATTGTTTAACTACCAAATAGTTCAAATTTCAAGTAGTACCAAACACTCCTTAACAATGGACATTTATTGACTCCCGAAACTCATTCAAGTATCCTAATAATACCTGGAACATATGCACCTAATTAGATGTGATAGATTAAAACCAAAAACACATATTCTAACACATGTTAGGATATAGATTAAGCCGAGGATTATGAGCTTACCATAAATAGAAATTAAGCCAAACATGGAAAATTGATTACAACAATGTGTTATCATCCAAACATGATACGGTTAGTTAGCATGATCAATCTAAGATGATTTTCTATCTTTTAGCACAACACATTCATTACGCATCATTGTAGACGCATGTATACCAAACACCATTTTACAAGAATACTACATGTTTAAAAATGTAGTGACTCATTTAGATGTGTGACCATATTCCAAGATATTTGATTAGTATTACTTAATTCTCATTCCTAAGTTAATTATGCAAAATAATCACATAACATATGCAAGGAAGAGTAACTAAAACAATAAGCAATACAAACACAAATTTTCAACTTAGTACACACAATCTAGCAAATATCCTATTGTGTATAAACATGAAATTAACAAACAAGCAAATGAATATCATGACAAGATTGACACTCATGAATCACAAATAAACAATATGCAATCACAACTTTCAATAAGCAAATATCATATATGCACACAACTAAAACAAGTAGTCATTTAGCATAACATAAAAAGAAATATACTTTTCGTCACTTTGCGTTTAAATATGACGACGTATGCCAAGCTTGATTAGTTTCCTTTGTATATATGAATATCACAAAATTCTTTAGTTTCAAAGAAAATAATGTTAATGTTCAAAAGATACTAACTTTTATTGCCTAACTCAAAAGTTTGAGTTTCTACGTCAAAACGAAACTTATTATTTTGGACACACTATAGTATTTGGTTTATTCTTTTGACTTCAGATTAGATTTAGGCCATGACATTATTTTTAAAATAAAGTAGCCTCAATTACCTTTAAAATGATAGGTGGCGCGACTCCTACGGACTTACGGTTAATTTGTTATGAATTTTTAAAGTTTGACAAAAACTGTATACTGTGCAGCCCAAGGAACCTTCGTCCAAAGGGCAAGGAACCCTTCTGAGGGTTCCGCGGGGATCCGCGGGGTCTGCTGTAACAAAATTTCACAAAAAGCTAAAAACGTGTATTTCGCATAGTAAAAATGTGTAGGACTTACTAGATTTGTTAGTAAACATATAATACACCTATTTTAACATCATTACTTCTTATGTGACTTATCTAAACATTTACGGAGGTGATTTTTTAACTAATTTTATAGTTAACCCAAACACTCCTTTTAAAACCGTATTTTACGTACATTAGCTCTAACCACATAATTTGACACTTACAACATTTTAAGAAAAGTTTTCTTTTATTTTTCAAGGACACCTTCAAGCTTGTATACAAAGTAATATTTAACCACAAAATTTCTAAGTATACTTAACGAAACATTTTTCATATTATATTCCGCTTCAATGGTAATTTGATACATGGATCGTGCTTCATTTTAAAAACCATTTGTTTTGAAAATAAGAGCTACGAAGCTCTGATGCCAATTGTGGAAAACTAGAAGGGGGGTTGAATAGTTTACCATTTAAAAACTTTAAACTTGTTGTATCAAATGTCCATTTTTAGCTTGTTCTAATATAAAAGATGTTACTTGTAGTTTATGACTAACATCACTTAAAACATGTTATCACACAAGTACAATCAACAAGTAACAACACAAACAATCACATAATGCAAACATTAAAGTAAGGCAATAAGTAAAAGGAAAGTGCAAACCGAACATGAGGATTTATAGTGGTTCGGTCACGGATCTCCTCTCCGCCCTACTCCACTCCTCGAGTACCCAACTCGAGAGTTACTTCACTAGATCAACAACCTCCCTTTTCGGCGGAGAAAACCTTACAATCGTCGCTTACACTTTTACCGACACTAAGCTAGATGTCGAGTTCTTTTACAAGGGTACACCACTCCCGTTCGTCGCTTACACTTTTACCGACACTAAGCTAGATGTCGAGTTCTTTTACATGGGTACAACCACTCCCGTTCGTCGCTTACACTTTTACCGACACTAAGCTAGATGTCGAGTTCTTTACCAAGGGTACAACCACTCCCGCTATGTTTTGTGGCACAACATAAAAACCTTGTGTTTTATGGCACAAACACATAAACCTTCTAATCTATATTGTTATGATACAATGATGATCCAAGACATAAAAGTCTAATGGATATGCATGCCTAATCTACATGAACTCCTTGAATAAGAAGTCTTCAACCATTGAGGATGTCAAGTGCCCTTGAATCTTCATATGTTGGAATTCTTTAATGAATGATGACTTCAAGATCTTGTAACCATCTTGGTGGATCATGAAGTATGATATGCTTACAACAAAGATGAATGTTAGAAGCATTATGATCATTATAGAAAGGGTGATCTACATGGTTTCCTACTTATCTATGTGTGTGTGTTTTATTTCATCTTTTCATCACATTTCTAAGTAAAACATAAACTTCTATTTATAGGCAAAACAAGTAAAGAAGTTTTCCAAAACCATGTTCAATAAACCATGTTCCAAAACCATGGATTACTATTAGAGGCAACATTGACAAGACATATGCATATACTTGAAACTAAATGTTGACAAGACAAGACTTATATGTTACTTGTCAACTTACAAGGACTATGACACATCTTACAAGTTCTTTGACCAAGTTATTTTCCAAAGATGTTTCCAAGTCAACTACAATCTATGACACATCTTAAATGATATTTGACAAAGATAATTTCCAAATATAGTTTTCCATTTTATGAAAAATACATTTAGACAAATGTATATATTAACTTAAAAAGGTAAATTACTTGTATAAAAAATATATTAGCTAGCTATATAATATTTAGTAAGTTACTAAAAATGTTTTATGTACTTATGTTGTTATAAAACACAATTTTATATATTGTAAACTTACTAATATTATCTAGACACCTAATGTGGCACTTATTCTATTTAACACCTAAAGTGTACTTTGACACCTAAAATACTTAAAGACTCCTAAAGTATTTTAGTCATTCTAAATGGTTGGTCAAGGGGTTTGATCATAATGCTACATAACAAACATGTACGAACCTGTGTTGTAGCATACGATGACTCGAGACGTTGAGAGGTGTTGAATGTTTTTTTGAGACAAAGTATGATTACAAGTAACTTGTACATTTTACGTTATGTATCAAGTTATACGTTTGTCATCAATCAAAACAAACGAGACTGTATAGATTAAATATCGTAATATTTGCACTAACAGATTATTTTGGGTAATCCGAATCGACATACGATGTTATCTCATACGAATTTTTTGACTTCCTTTCCGGTGGTTTTAGCCAACGGCTTTGCCTCTATTCACTTGGTGAAGTAGTCTACTGCAACAATTACATACTTGACCTTTCCTGGAGCTTCGGGCAGAGGTCCCAAGATGTCCATTGCCCATTGGTAGAAGGGCCATGGGGCCATGACGGAGGTCAATGTTGTTTTTGGAAATTTAGGAACCGGAGCATGTATTTGACATGAATCACACTTCTGAATCAATTCCCTAGTGTCACGATGCATGGTTGGCCAATAATAACCTTGCCGCATGAGCATGGCCACTACGGATCGTGGTCCGGAGTGCATTCTGCATGCCCCTTCGTGTAATTCTCTGATGATATAGTTGGCCTGAAGTGGTCCTACGCATCGTAACATTGGTCCCAAGTACGATTTTCGGAAGAGTACATCGTCCAATAGGGTGTAATGGCTTATTTTCATTCGGAGGGCTCTAGCCTCGTTCTGATCTTCCGGCCAGATTCCCTCTTTTAAGCACCCGAGGATAGGTGACATCCAATTTTCCTCCTCTTCTTTCACTATTGCGTTCATTGGCTTCTCCTCTGTAGATGGCTTTTCTAGTACTTCTACTAGGATTTCCTTCGTTAGGTGATCGAATGCTACGGATGCCAGTTTGCTTAGTATATCAGCCTTTTGGTTCTGAGCTCTTGGGATGTTTTTTATGTTGAAACGTTCGAAGCAGGTGATGTATTCCTTAGCCTTGGCAAGATATTTCATCATACTCTCCGTGTATGCCGTAAAGTCTCCATTAATCTGGCTTGCCACTAGGTTTGAATCCACCTGTACGTCTAACGCTTTTACGTGCATGCTTCTTGCGATTCTCAATCCGGCTAGCAATGCTTCGTATTCTGCGCTATTGTTGGTGGCGTTAAAATTTAGCCGGAGGGCGTAGGTGTACTCCTCCTTGTCCGGACTAATTAGAACTAAACCTGCTCTGGCACCTTTTTTGTTGGATGCGCCGTCAGTGTAGAGTATCCATTCTTCGCTTTGGGAAACGTCATATATCTCTTTTCCCCTTCTTTTTGGACCTTCTTTTGAAACTCCCACGGGAATCTCGTTGATGAAATCCGCTAGAACCTGCCCTTTGACTGCGTTCCTTGGTATGTATGTGATATTATAGGCTCCGAGCTCTACGGTGTACTTAGCAAGACGTCCGGATGCTTCTGCCTGGTTTAATACTTGCTTGATAGGTTGGTTGTTGGGAATTATACTAACAGTTACCACGGCTAGTGAAGATGTTACAACTGCAGAAGATTGTACTTGCAGTGGAAACTCATTACCACTGCAAGAACAAATATTACCACTGCTTACTTGATAACTGTTAGAGAAACGCGCTTAGATAAACATAGAAAAGATCTTGTATATATCTTATTCTATTAACATTATACTTATCTTGTAGAAGAGGACTCCTTGCTGTATAAAAGGAGATCCTAGGTTATAGTTAGAATATATCTTTCTAATACGTTTTTCTTAGAGCTTCAAGGTGTAACCCTAGTGATATCATAGATCACTCGTATTATTATCATTAATAATATTGGAGCTATTTGTTTGTTATATACATTGTTCTTACATACATACAACTGTTTCATTCACAATCAATCTTCTAAGTATCATTAAGTAGATTCCGCATACTTAGTGGTATCACTCAAAGTATCAATATTAACACAAGTTCAAGGTGTTTACGATCCAACAAGTGGTATCAGAGACAGGTTTTGATATTTTGATTTAGAAGATCCTATGGCAGACTCAAAAGAAACAATGGAGACAGAAACAAGCCAATCAAACATTACTGCTAAGCTTCCTAAGCTTAAGATAAATGATTTTGAGATGTGGAGGCTTATGATAGAACAATTCTTTATGGTTCAAGACTACACATTATGGGAGATCATTATGTGTGGAAATTCATTCAAACCTGGTACAACTGTAGAGCAGGTTGGTGATAAGACAGTAACAAAAGTTAACACTGGTCCTGTCACTAATGAAGAAAGAAGTCAACTGAAGAATGATTTGAAGGCTAGAGGTTTGTTATTGATGGCTCTACCCAGAGAACAAGTTCTGGCTTTTAGCAAATACAAGTCTGCAAAGACTCTTTTTGATGAGATCTGTGAAGTGTTTGGTGGTAATGATTCCACCAAGAAGACTCAAAAGACTTTATTGAAGCAGACTTATGAAAACTTTGGTTCAACAAGTAATGAAACTCTTGATAGCATATTCACAAGGCTACAAAAGATTGTTACTCAACTCACTGCTTTTGGAATTGAGGTAGAAAAGGAAGATCTCAATCTTAAATTCCTAAGAAGCCTACCTTCTGAGTTTGACACCAATGTTGCTGTTTGGGAAGATAAGCCAGATCTAGAGACCATGAAGCTTAATGATGTGTACAATAACTTCAAAGTTATTGAACAAAGATTGAAGAAAGCTGGCAAGTTAAGAATAAGTTCTGCAAGTGTAGCACTCATATCATCATCAATTAATGATAGTTCAGATGAAGAAAGTGATAGTGATGATGACAGTGGTAACATGATTGTTTCCACTGGTAATGGAAGTGTTTCCACTAAGAGCTCAAAGAAACAGGTTGCAGGACTAAGTGATGCTACTTTCTATGCCTTTATATCAAGCCATGTGGGTGGTTCAATTCTCAATCATGAGGATTTGGATCAAATTGATGAAGATGATATGGAGGAGATGGACATCAAATGGCAGGTGGCATTACTAAGCTTAAGATCAAAGAAGTTCTGGAAGAAGACAGGGAGAAAGATACATATAAGTGGCAATGAGACTGTAGGTTTTGACAAAAAGAAGGTGGAGTGCTATAATTGTCACAAGATGGGGCACTTTGCAAGAGAATGTAGAAAACCAAGGAAATCTGATAACAAGTCAACTTGGTATAAGAAGGATAAGAACAAAGAACCTACAACAGAAGAGCCAAAGGTGCTATTGGCTATTGATGGAGTGAGCTTTGATTGGAGCTTTATGACTCAGGATGGAGAAGATGATTCAGAATCTGCAATGCTTGCTACTGAGCATGCACTCATGGCTTTCTCTGACACTGAGGTACATACTGATAATGCTTGTTCTAAAAACTGTAAGGCCTTAAAAGAGTTAGAGATCTCTAAAACACAATATGATGCACTGATGCTAGATTTACATCATACAAATTATAATTTAGCAAATCATAAAAGAGGTCTAGGTGTTTTAGAAAAACAGATAGAGCATTATAGGGCAAATGAATCTAAGTTCAGTGATGACATTGCTGTTTTAAAAAGAGACTTAGATTTTTATGTTGAAGTGAATAAAGCTCTTAGGGAAGAGATTGAAAAAGTTAAGAAGGCTAGTGAGAACATTCAGATAACTAATCAAACACTAGACCACCAATCTAAGAGCATTAGCAAAATTTGGGAAGCCCAAGTTGTGAGCAAAGCTAAATCAGGTCTTGGATACAAATCTGTTCCACCACCTTTAAGAGGTGTTCCATCACCTCCTGGCATTGACCTAGCTCACACAGGTTTAGAAGAGTTTCAGGATCCACCTATGACCTATGGACCAAAATTTGTTAAACCAGTTGAAACTGAAAAGGTTCAGGTTGAGGTTGAGACTTTTGATAGTGCTAGTGACTCATCTCTTAAAGATGAATGTTTGAATGTTGAGTCTAAATCTAGTGTTCCTGAAAATGTTAATGTAGAGGAAAGAAAAAGTATTCCTGAAGTAGTCAAAGAGAAGCCTAGGACACAGTCAAATTACACTAGGCCTACTACTAGATATGCAGAGATGTACAGGGATAGGTCTAAATCTCCTAGAGGGAACATGAGAAGTTGGAATCATGTTAAAACTAGGCAGTTTGGTAGTGATTTTGTGTTCAACAATAAGGCCTGTCATATTTGTGGTAGCTTTGATCACCTTTCCTATACTTGTAACTACCACATGGGAAGAAGGGAAGTATTTGTGAATACAAGGGTGAATGGACATAATTCTAATAAAATAACTCATCCAAACCCCCTAAGCAAGATGGTTCCCAGGTCTGTTTTGCTTACCACTGGCATTAAACCTATTTCCACTGCTAGACCAGCAGTTGCCACTGCCAGTAGTAAAAACAGAGTTTATCCTAAGTCCCCTGTCACTATTTCTGTTAAATCTTATCAAATAGGGAAAAAGACTTATTTTGAAAAGAATGATCACAAGAAACACATGTGGAGACCCAAATTTACTAATCCAGCAGTTTCCACTGCTAGGCCTGCAGTTACCACTGCAAGACCAAATGTTTCCACTGGTGTCTATGTGAATAAGAAAAGGGTAAACATGGGTAATGTTGTTAAGGCCTCAGCTCGTTGGGAATGGAAACCAAAAGGAACAACAACCTCAAACACTCCCAATGGTGTATCAATGACCTTTGATAGATATAATTATATTGATACACGAGGCAGATCCAAGTCATTTGTGGCCTGGGTCCCCAAAAGAAACTAATTTCTTTATGTTGAGTGCAGGAACAGTCAAAGGCTACTAATGATTATGAATGACTTGATTATACTTTCTGAGTTTTACAGTGACTCACTAATATGTTTGCAAGTTGTTTGGTATATGTCTGTTCTGCAAATGTTAAGAGATTGCAAGTAGTATGGAAAAGTCACCAAGAGTTGTAGCCAAGGGAATGTGGTCAAATAAGCTAAACATAGTTTCTACTGCAAAGATAATAATGCTGAAGGTCTTACAAAATTGATTAATCAAAGAAGATCTTTTCATTCATTCAAAGACACTAGTTACAGCTTACATTCAAAGTTCCAACAGAATTACAAAGACCATTCCTAAACATTTGGCTAATTGAGTACTACTAGCTTCTATCAATTATTACATAATACTTGAGGCTATGACAAGTACAATGAAGAAGCTGAAGATGAAAATGGAAAAAGAAGAGAAGAAAGAATGTGAAGATGCTCAAGTACCAAAGTCAAGAAAATACTCAAGAACTTTGTTCCTTGGCAACATTCCTCAGTCATCTACTTCTGCTTCTCCTTTCCCTTACGTATGATCTGAGCCTTCTTGCTCTGTCCAATATGTTCTTGATGCAGAAGACCAGGCTCTGGAGCAGGAAGATCCAACACCAAATTTGATGATGTTGGGAGAGATGGATCTCTCTTACTTGATCTTGGTTGGGATCTCTCTGGTGTGAAAGGAGGAAGAAAGGTTGGTTCTTCATTTTCTTCTTCTGAAGATTCTTCATCAGAGGTACAGATGAAGGGAGAGACAAGTTCTCTCTCAGCGGGATTAGGAACATGGCTTGATTCACCCTTCCTATGTGCATTCCATTGTCTTTCTTGTGCATCCCATCGTTTCTCCATTTCTCTCTCATAGTCAGAATCTTCAAGCCCCCATGGATATGGTGGTACATCTTCTTCTGATATTAGAGAAGAAGAGTGTTGATCAGAGGTTTCAGGATTTGATGACATGGTTTTGGAAGAGAATTGGGTTGATTGGGAAATTAGGGGTTGAAAGATTATTTGGGGTAAATTGGTGACTGAGATGTAGTGTTTGGAGGTGATTAAATAAGCCAAGGTTAGGTGTTATGTTAATTAATGAAGGATATTTACTTCCATCTGTTTTGGTTGGTTGGAGAAGTAACTATTGTTTGACTTTTGAGAAGATATTTTTGTGTATAGTAACTTAGTTAAAAAGTTACTTGGGTTAACTAATATTGGTTAAGTTTGGTTCTTATTCTTTGGACACAGCCAAACCCAGTATTGCTTAAGGAGATTGGAGTTATAAGATGTGTAAACCAAGACACATAACATATGGTTATTGATTCACCATGTCTTATCCACATAAGAATCAACTAGTCCTGAGCAAACGGCTACAGGTAAAGACACATCAAATCCGTTCATGGTTGATAGTTTACCAAAAACTAGGTTCTCAACTCACCATACATCCTTGTGATCAAGAGTTGGCTAGTCCATAGCAAACGGCTCATGGTAAAGACCTATCAAATCCGTTGATAGCTGATAGTTTGCTAAAAACTATGTTAAGAGCAGCTAATTTTAAAAGTTTTACTTTCCACTGCTCTTTGAAGTTTTGTTGATTTTTACCACTGCAAGTTCACCGTTTCCACTGAAAGTGTAAATTTTACCACTGGTGAACTAGCCGTTACAACTGTGTGTCAGTAATCTTATTTTTACTAGCCGTTGCAACTATAACTGTCTTTCCTTATTAATAGGGTAAAATTTTTGGGAATTATCTACTTACCAAACTTTATTTATTCTTTTCTAAAGCTAAATCTTTCTATAGATAATTCACCATACGCGTTTTTCTCAAAACCCTATTAGTATAAATTGATCATAATACGGCTTGCTTTTTATTCTCGATTACTAACACTTTTATCTCTCAAATCGCAAAATCATGGTGACTCTCAAGTTTGCAGATGAACACAATCAAGTGGCTTACCTACAAAAGCCAAACGACAAGAATGGACCCGTTTTTCATCAGATTGTGGATTTCCTAAATACAACTCATATAAGGTATGCCTTAACTATGAATCCCACAATCTTTGTTTCTCAAATCAAACAGTTTTGGAACTCTGTGGAGTCCATAACACTTGAACAGGGGGACATACATGAATCTGTGGAAGCTCTTAGAGCCACAGTGGATAGGGTAATTATTGATGTTACTGAGTCATCTTTGAGAAGAGTTCTTCAATTGGATGATCTCAATGGTATCATCACATTACCTAATTCTGAAATTTTTCAACATATTGCTTCCATGGGGTATGATACATCTGACCAAAAAGTTACTTTTAGAAAAGGATGTTTTTGTCCCCATTGGAGATTTTTTATACATACTTTGTTGCATTGCCTTAGTCCTAAGCAAACTTCTTATGAACAATTTCATCTACCATGGCTTATCCTTTGGTATGTTTGGCAACTGATAGGACTTTTAATTTTTCAAGGTTTATATTTAATAACATGAAAGGCAATGTAAAGAGTTCATATAAATTTTTAATGTATCCAAGATTTGTGCAAGCAGTGCTAAATGAGTTTCAACTGCAACATCACAATCGAGTTTATGAACCTTCCTGTCTTAAGCCTAAAGTTTTTCAAAACATGAGTAAGGCCTCATATCTTTGGAATGGGGAGGTTCATCCACTTTTTCCTCAAATGCTTGCTAAAATTGCTCAAGTACAGGGTGAAGATGCAACAATCCCAGTTGTATCCCATCACACACCCACTATTTCTGTTCCACAAATTCAACATATCCCTGCTGTAACTCACACATATGAAAGGAGGCAAAAACAGCCAACTCCTTCCATGACAACATTGCATGTTGCTGACCCTTATGGTTTAGGAACAAGCAGTGGTGGTTCAAGGCTTCAATCTAGTCCAACTAGAGAAGAGCCTGAATCAATGCCTTATGATTCACCTCTCCCAACAGGTAACACAGTTGGAAGTGTTGAGGGCAGTTTGACACTACCTGAATTGATGGAACTATGTACCAAATTAGTCAAGCAGGTTCAAACTCTGGAGAAAGATCTGGCACAGACCAAAGAACATCATGCCACAGAGTTGAATTTATTGAAGGCTGAGATTCAAAAGTTGCAGGATGAAGTTGTGAATCTCAAGAAGAAAAGACATGTTCAAGTTGTAGTTTCTTCTCCATTATCATCACCTCATGATGCCCTTTCTGCAGGTTCTAGTTATGGTTTGGGAAGTTCTTCCAAACAGGGGAGGAAAACAGATGCAGAGATTAAGGGGAGGAGTACTAATTTTGATGATATGGTTGCTGAGCTTAATGATTCTGAAAATGCTCATGCAAAAGATGATGTAGCTGAGATTGAAGGGAGGAAAATGGACCTTGAAGAAATGGTTGTTGATACTGGTTTTAACTCTGAAGATGTTCTTGGAACTGCTCAACAAATTTCCACTGAAGCAGAACATGTTACCACTGATCAAATAATTTCCACTGCAAGTGAAAATGTTACCACTGATGTTCCATTAGTTACCACTGCAGAGGAAGAAGCTGCCAGAAAAAGATCAGTCAAAGGTAAAGCAATTGTGTTTGGTTCAGAACAAGAGCATACAAGAAAGATTTCCAAGAAAGATCAAGCTCAAATTGATTTTAATGCAAGATTGGCAGAACAATTTGAAGCTGCAGAGAATGAAAATATGAAAAAGCAGAAGGAGGATGAAGTTGCTAGTTTTATGGAAGCAAAGAGGTTAGATAAACTTGAAGCAGTAATGGCACAACCACTCTCAGTGATTCCACCAACTATCTTACATGAGAAACCTCCTATGTTCTCATATGTGCCAACAGAAGAAGAGATTGAACAGATGATTAATCATGATCCAGTAGTAAAGAAGAAAACTATTGAGCTTGTTGCTAACAAGACTTTGACAGAAGAACAAAGAACAGCTCAATTGGCTGATTTCATTCAAATGAAGAATCTACAAGCACTGGATGAAGTTATTGGTAAAGTTAGAAAAGGTCAAAAGAAACAGAGACAACCTACAAAGGCACAGATCATTCATGAGATGAAAGTATTTTGCTGTCATGTTGGAACTTGGAAGATGGCTGATTTCAAAGGTATGTCTCATGAAAGAATTGAAGGTATCTACTACAGAACTAAAAGGCAAGATAGTAGCTTCAGACCTATTGATTTTGAAGAAGTTGATAGATTTAAACAAAGTAAAAGGAAAGCTTCAACAGTTGAAGATCATGTCACAAAAAGAGTGAAAGTTCCTCAAGAGAAAGAATCTCAATCTGAGAAATGTGCAGAAGATCTACAAAGTGCAATTATCATTGTTGAAGAAGAAGATTTCTACCCAGATCCTTTACAAACAAAACATCCAATTATTGATTGGGAAGTGTACACAGCAAAGACTTTTGCTTCTACTTGGAAGATTATAAGACTGGGAGGAGAATCTTCATCATTCATTCAGTTTGAAGATCTTCTTAAAGCATGTGACAGAGATGATCTTGATACTCTTTGGAAGCTTGTTAATGAAAGATTCAAGGCTGATGCTCTCAAGGATAGGAAAGAAATGCAGCTCTGGGTTGATTTAAGAAGACTATATGAACCGGATCTTAATGATAAGTATTGGAAGTTTGATTCATCAGACTTGAATACTACATGGACATATTTTGATAAATGTGAAGTTCATCATGTTTCTACAACAGATAAAGTGGATGTGTTTATGTTTGCTGAGAAGGAATATCCACTTAGAGCTACAACTCTTTCTGCAATGTTGAAATCAAAGTTAAGAGTTTATGCAGATAATGAAAAGATTAGACCTTTGATTCAGAAGATTCAAGATCAATATGCAAGAGCTAATAAAGTGTTGAGAAAAACAAGATAAGTGTTTGGAAGAATTCCCATATCCTCAGGTTTATTGTATACTTGAAGAAACTTGTTGATTTACCTATAAATCATAAGTTTAGGGGAGGATTGTTGGGAATTATACTAACAGTTACCACGTCTAGTGAAGATGTTACAACTGCAGAAGATTGTACTTGCAGTGGAAACTCATTACCACTGCAAGAACAAATATTACCACTGCTTACTTGATAACTGTTAGAGAAACGCGCTTAGATAAACATAGAAAAGATCTTGTATATATCTTATTCTATTAACATTATACTTATCTTGTAGAAGAGGACTCCTTGCTGTATAAAAGGAGATCCTAGGTTATAGTTAGAATATATCTTTCTAATACGTTTTTCTTAGAGCTTCAAGGGGTAACCCTAGTGATATCATAGATTACTCGTATTATTATCATTAATAATATTGGAGCTATTTGTTTGTTACATACATTGTTCTTACATACATACAACTGTTTCATTCACAATCAATCTTCTAAGTATCATTAAGTAGATTCCGCATACTTAGTGGTATCACTCAAAGTATCAACATTAACACAAGTTCAAGGTGTTCACGATCCAACATTGGTCCGTAATGACCTTGATAGGGTGAGCTTCGAAGTATCGTCTCAATCTTCTGGACAAGTGTAGTAAGGCTAGGGCCAGTTTTTCTACCGGAGCATATCTCTTTTCGGCTTCGTGCAACGTCCTGCTCACATAATGTACCGGAATTTGTCGTCCTTCCTTTTCTACTAGCATTACTCCACTAATTGCTTCTTTGGCAGCCGACAGGTATAGATACATGTCCTCCTTTGGCTTTGGTATGGCGAGGTAAGGAAGTTCTAAAATTGTTTTCTTCATTTTCTGAAAAGCTTCTTCCGCGGCCTCCGTCCATTGATACTGGTCTTTATTGTCTTTGGTAATGTTTTTGAGGGTTTCAAAGAAAGGTAATGACCTTTCGGCTGATTTGGACAAAAAACGATTTAGTGCTGCGAGCTTGCCGCTCAGACTTTGCATTTCTTTGAGAGATTTGGGTGACTGAATGTCAGCAATTGCTCTTGTCTTCTTAGGATTTGCTCTGATTCCTTCCGAGGATATTAGGTATCCGAGGAATTTTCCTTCCTCGACTCCGAAGGAGCATTTTTTGGGGTTTAGTTTCATATTTATCTTACGGAGATTATCAAATGTTTTGGCAATGTCGGCTAGTAACTCCTTTTTGGTTTGGCTCTTAATCACCATGTCATCTACATACGCTTCCAAATTTCGTCCGATCTGCGATCGGAAGACCGTATCTACTAACTTCTGGTAAGTTGCTCTGGCGTTCTTTAATCCGAAGGGCATCTTGGTATAGCAATACGTTCCATGATCAGTGTAGAAGGCGGTTTTTTCTTCGTCTTCTTTTGCCATTTGAACTTGATGATATCCTTTATAAGCGTCAAGGAAGCATTTGTAACGGAATCCTGTTACTGATTCAATCTTCCAATCAATCTCTGGCAATGGGTAATAGTCCTTTCGGCAAGAGGAATTAAGGTTCTTGAAATCGATGCACATCCTCCAACTACCATCCGGCTTTTTTACCAATACCGGATTTGATATCCATGTTGTATATCGGACGGGTCTGATGATTCCGGCTTTCAACCATTCTTCCACATCTTTGTTTATGGCTTGGTTCTTTTCCTCTGAGAAGAACCTTTTCTTTTGCGCTACGGGTTTGTCCTGCACGTTTGCATTGAGCTTGTGTTCTGCGACCCATCGGGGAACACCCTTCATATCGGACGGTTCCCATGCAAAAATATCTCGACTGTTTTTTAGTAAGGTAATCAAGTTTCTTCGTCCTTCTCTTGAGAAGCCCTTTCCAATCGTTACTAGCTGTTCTGGATATGCCGGATGGACCAAGATTTCTTCCGTTCCATTGTCTGCATTACTGATTATCGGTTCTGATGGGGATTTTGCTTCGGCTTCTTTTTCTGACAAGAACTTTTCCTCTAATCTTCTACATTCCGAAATGATGACGGAACGGGTAACCAGGGTAGCAATTCCCCTTGGGGTTGAGAATTTCATCATGGAATGTATTGTTGACGGGATGGCTCTTAATTGCTTGATTCCGGTACGTCCTAGTATTATGTTGTAAGGGGAAGGAGATCTTACCACTGCAAATTTCATAGTTGTTCGCCGATATAATCCTTCGCTTCCGAAGCATACTTCCAGCTCGATTTTTCCCAACGGGCTAATTGCTTCTCCGGCGAAACCCACCAAAGGCGTGTTCGTCTTAGTGAGTCTAGATCGGATGGCAGAGTCCAAGTTTAAGAAACAGTGCTCATACATGACTTCAACCGAAGCTCCTTGGTCAACATACACCCTTCGGACAGTGTATCCTTCCACTTCTGCTTCTACTATGAGGGGTTCTTCCGAGGCATCTCCGGGAAAAATTCGAGGAAAACTGATCGGAGCATTCATCCATTCTTCTTCCTGATCCATGATTTTGCGCTTCAGTCTTTTCTCTTGGTATCGGACCATATTTATGACCCTAGCCGGGTTGGTTTGGTGATTGCCCCTCTGAGGTACCTGATTCCTTTGCCGGACATCTCTGATCAGATGGTCCAGCTTGCCCGTTTCCAAGGCTTTTTTGAGCTGCTCTTTCAAGTTATGGCAGTCGTTTGTGAGATGTCTCTTTTCTCTGTGATAGTCACAATACTTGTCCATGTTTTCTCTCGAAGGTCTTCCCTTCAACGGAGGGGGGGGGGCTGGTAATCGGAGGTGATGTTCGGTAGCCAGAATTTCCTTGGGAGCCTTAGTAAGTGTGTTCAGATCTATGGGCCTGGTGTCCCTTCTATTTGCGTCGTTACGACGATATTCCCCCCTGTAATCCGTTATGTTGTCGTTCCTTGCCGGACCATAGGGTATGTAATGGTTGTTTTGACGAGGCCTAAAGTCATCCCGGCGACCCTCTTGTCGACGGTTTCCTCGGAAGGAAGATCGTCGCACGTTCGAGTCTTGCCTGCTATAGGGGCTGTGTTGATGATCTCTCCGGTAATTATCTACCCTTTCTCCTCTTGGTACTTCAGCTGACCGATATGCTTTTTCGGAACGGATGAAATCATCGACTCTTACCATCATTTCCGTAACCGTTCGGGGAATTTTCTCAAAGAACCTTTTGGCTAGTTCCGGACACTTGCAACCATCGATGAAAGAAGATATTTGCATTACTTTCGGTACTCTGGAGATGCGACTAGCTTCATCTGTCCACCTTTCCTTGAATTCTGGCAAACCTTCATTGGCTTGTCGGATGATTTTGGTGATTTCCATTGGATCCCTAACACATCTTCTTCGAAGAGCGAACCTTTGCACAAATTACTCGCACAAGGTGTCCCATTCGTCTATGCTGCCCCGAGGTAGACTATCAAACCATCCCCTGGCGGCATCGTCCAAGGTTTGTTGGAACATCATGCACCATATGGGCATAGGCCAAGCTCCTTTATTGGTGGCTCCCTCGAATCTTGTGACATGATCGTCCGGATCTGTGGATCCATCGTATAGCTTTATGTGTGAAGGCATCAAATACTTCGCGTCTTTGGGTCCGGAGAAGTTGATGATCCTCCGGGTAAAGGGACTTTTAGATGCTGCCTTGAAGGGTTTAGAGAGATCGTTCGTACTTTCTTCTTCCGTTTTCTGAGTTCCGGTATCTTGGGCCCCTTCGTCCTCGAAGTCGAGTTGGATAGGCTTAATTGGTGTTTCTCCTGTGGCATTGTGCTGTTGGATTAGAGCTTTCAGTGCGGTGAGGTGACTTTGGATTTGTTCTCTGCTGTTGGGATTGACCTCCGGGTCTTTCCCACTTCCTTCGGGTGTAGTGGGGGCAGGACCTGTCATTGCTTAGTTTGGGTAGAGTGAATGACGGGTCCCACGGATGGCGCCAATTTGTTGAAGTAAAATCTTGTTTTACCTTCGACAAGCGAGATGAGCCCTCCGGACTTCGAATGGTCCTTCGGGCTTGAGATGTCTCTTGGTTGGTGTGTGTTCCTTCGGATATCTGCAAGACAAGTACGTCCGTTAGTCTCGCCCCGGGAGTATTCCCAGGACCAACCTCCGGCGTGGGAGTAAGTATATGTTTAGAGAGAGAAAGTATAAATGTGGAACAAATTATAAGATAAAAAGAGAGTGCTTAACCTTGACGATTCTTTCTCTATTTATAAGCTAATTGTGTAGGGTATGTGGTTCAATGGTACTTACTCCTTGATGGTTTACTTGTTAGTGTTCTATTTATCAAGTACTTATGTACTTGTTTGTACTTGTATTTACTTAAGCATCGTTAATCCGGAGTGGTGTTGATCTGGGGGTCATGGTCTTCCGGATTCTTTCGAGTGGCCGGCCTTGCTTCATTGGTTCATTCTTTTTACATATTGGTTCAATCCCTCCGGACCTGGTCCGGAGGGTACATACGTCATCATCGGTGGGACTTGAGGTAATAGCAGCGACTGAGTCAGGTTTGGGAGACCGACCGAGTCAAGAACTCCTATTACGTCTGAGCTAAATACCACCTTGGTTCCAAAATTATTTTCATCAGACAAAAATTGCGCAGTTTAAAAAAATGTACTTATTACACTTTTTTATTTTTGTAAAAATAATAAAAACACAGTTTTACCTTTTAACAATATGTTTTCATATAGCTTTGTAAATAACAATTTTGATTAAGGGTAATATAGTAACTTAAACAATTCCAACTACTATATATAGTAGTGGTCAATTAATTGAGAAAAAAAAAATGACAATAAAATTAAGACGGATAAAATATTTTAAAAAAGAAGGTTTCATTTTCTCTTATCTTGATGTTTTTTTACATATCAATTTGCTACACGTCTAAAAAAAAAAAAAAAAAAAAAAAAACTCTTATATTTGCTGCTCTTTTTAATTTTTATCAGTAAGTAAAAAGAAGTTGTTAACTTATTATATGAATATAGAAGGATATTGTTAGATAAATTCAGCGTCAAATAGTTTCTATTAGACTAAACGTAATAAGGGTGTGCCCCCCACCCCACAATTCATTTGGTCTACCTCACCCCACCCCATAAATGGTTTGATTTGTGAGTGTATTTTGTATATAATTAATTTTGTGGGGTATGTTTTTGGTTGTTAGTGTGGTACTCTTACTATGAGTGTTTGGTTTTGATTTGGTCTGGGAGAGAAAAAGCTTATGTGGCGGTGTAAGATGTAGTTTTGGTTTGGTCTTATTACTATCAGTCTTATAGATTTGGACATAAAATAGCCCAAATAACTTAAGTAATTCGCTGAGTAAATCTTAGCGAAACATCTTTTGAGTTCTTGAAGACAAAGAGTCTTCACTTAAGCGATGACGTGGTTCAGCGACTGAAGCCTAAGCTCCAAAGAATCATGTCAGTGAGGTTTGACAATACATTACTTACTCATGTTTAATCTCCTTTTACCATAAAAGTAGAAGTAGATAAAGCAAGTCTTCATGGAAATCAACACAATTCCAGTAGTTGGTAAAAAGGAATTACAATTGTCAACATTGTTTCTTAAAGAATAATTTATCCCTTATGTAAAGTAGAAGCATTAATGCATTGTCCAACCATTCATTAAATGTTCGACACACACGAAGAATGTCTTGTAGCAAGTATGAGAAGGAGGCGTACAATGAGAGGTTGTTTGATTTGAAAAATAGAGGAGTTAACGTACCAAATAACACTTTGGTGAGGTACCAATGTTGTGATGAGGTAAAGGAGATGTTGACAATAAACTACACGGTAGATGAACAGGTTATCTTCGTATCAACTGCAAAAGAGCTTTTAGTGCAGAGGAGAAAACTTGCAAGGAATGGTGTATGGAATTGTTCTCAACTATTTGGTTCAATGAGGGCGTTGATCAAGAGAGGATTGGTACATAAATGTGTGTTTAGTTTAGATTGTGTGGTAAGAAACTAAGAATCATACATTTACTTTGCCACAATCTGCCGCTTTGCTTGGTTTGTACACAGGAGGAAATGAACAACGATCATTTCTTGGACTATTTCGTGAATGATGAGACTAGTGATTCTACTTTTGAGGAAGGTGACTATTAGAGTAGGATTGGTGTGCTCGATGACGTGAGAAGGAAAGAGTCATCCATTTCAAGATCGGTATTGAAATTGTTACACAAGATGCTTACTCATTCGTTTCTCCAAAGGTCCACTAATCAAGAAAAAGTGTACATGCAAGATTTGTGGTTGTTGAATTTGTTTGATGAAGGGTTCCCAAGCCTTTATGCGAATGTTGCTTGGGTTTTAGCTTCAAATTTGGTGACTAAAGCATCGGGAACTCAACAGGTTATTGATATGTGTTGTGGGCATTTTGCGACCAAGATTGCTAGGAGCTTGGAGTGTTGCAACATCAGGGAATACAGGAAAGTGTTTGGAGCCAAACAAAGTGAAGAAGTTGGATTCAAAAGCATTTGTCTCGTTGTTGGATAGGTAAAAGAATACATTGATTGATGATTAGTTAGGACCGGTCAGTGGCGGAGCTAGAAAAAAATTTGTGGGAGGGCTGAAACAAATTTTTTTCCGAAAAAACATTATATGGGAGGGCCGAGATGAAAAAGTTTTTATTTATTTATTTTTATTTTTTTTTTTATTTTTATTACACTAACGGTTTTAGGCCTAGGGGGCCGGGACCCTTCCCGGTCCTCATGTAGCTCCGCCTATGGGACCAGCCATGCCACAACACCATTTCCTGAGGCTCGCAAACTGTGGTATGTGAATCTTAGTTATAGGATGTTGGAGATGGAGGTGGGAAATGAGAGGAGAGATGAGCTACATTATCAGCTGGACTATGCTTGCCTAATTCTTACTAGACTTTGCAGAAGTGAACCAGTTTACCACGTCGGGTCCATATAACCCGCCTAGAGTTTAGGGCATGCAGTTTCCATTGAGTCCTTACACAATTTACTTGGAAATGGTACTTCTTCTATTGGAGGTTTTGGTGGATACTCTAGAGGGAATGAATTGATGATGATGATGATGATGTTGATGATGATGATGATGATGACGACGACGATTTGACGACGATGTCAACGACGACACATACAGGACAATATATTATTAGTCAAATTTTAAAAATAAAATAAAATAAATAAAATGAGTTAACTTTTTTTTACTTAGGACAATATATTACAGTAGAATAATTAGCTTATTACAATGGTGAAAAACTTGTTATTTTGAACATTGTAGCAATGACAGACCATGGTTGCAAGATATGTTACGGAGTAATACTTATTTTATGTAGTAGTTAATTTATTGATTTTATAAACGACATCGACGGTAAATGGTAAAAAAAATACAAATTCGGTAAAAATAAATAAATAAATAAACTTGTGTATCAATTAAAGAAACTACTTAAAAACACAAACAAGTCATAGTTAACCAATTATCATACTTAAATAGTGTTTTGAATGGTTAAGAGTTAAGACTTAAGAACTGATTACACATAAAAGTATCAAATATAAGATCAAAATTAGTTATACGAGGGACGGCAGCTAATTGTATTCATAAACCTAGTCTGGTTTAAATGGTAAAATTAGACTGAGCTAGATTTGTTGCTACTTTTGGTTAAACTATTGTTCTTTTGACATAAGCAAAAAAGATGCTATCAAAATACAGGAATTAAGGAGCCTAACGAGCCAGATTTTGGAACCTTGTGTATTTGATGCAAGTGACAATTGCTATACTATTAACCTGTGTCATAGAAGAAAGATGCTTGATTTATGCACGCAAGAGGTCAATAAGCCAAAAGATGATGGTCTGCAATGTTAATCAATATTCATAATGGTCAAGAAAAACAAACCACAAAGTTATTTTAAGACATCAAACATTCACTAACAGAACATTAAAAACCCCTTGGGTCTTCTTAAGACGAAAACTAGCAATTTGCAGCAGAATCAATCGATTTCCCAACAAAATGAATCTCACAATACCTTGAAGCCCTTGGACACTTCAACAGCTTAGCACACAACCGATTTTCTTCCTTCATGGGTACACTTTCACATGTGATGATTAGCGTCTTTAGAACTTCTGCATTCCGCAACATGTATTCCAAAAACTGTATATCATCCTCCCTACCCTTGCACTTTTCATATTTCATGGTTCTAAGGTTCTTTAGAATACAGGTGGGTACTGAATGCGGCTCAATCCAACAAGATTGTTTCGTCTTTTGTTCAAGCAAACAAGATGACTAGATAAGATAACCCAAAGTTAAATTTAAACCAAAGAAGTTAGAAAGCGTAGAATAAAACATGTACTAGTATTTTAGAAACAACACAATACCTGGTAGAAAGATAAATATTCCAACTCAGAACAGCTTTCAAGATATTGAAAGATTAATGGCCATTTTACACGGTATCCAATCTCAAACTTCAAATATTTTAAATTCGAGAATTTCGGCAAAGGTGCATCGGGTAAATCCTTCAACAAAAAACAAAATTATAGTTAAGTCCGTTTGAGATGCATAAAAATGTAACAAAATCAACACATTTATGTCTACGAAAACAAATACTTACAGAACAAGACAAACCCAAAGTAAGAGATCTAGCTCCAATTATTCCTTTAAGAAGTTCAACCCACAAATGTCCTACTCTAAAATCAAAAGAACAGATTGTTACTGAAACCAGGGATGGAAAATTTTCCATCACAAAAGGTGAACACCAACCATCAATAAAGAGGTCTTCAAGAATAGGAACATTCAACACAACCTTGTTAATTATTGCATTAGGTTTTCTTATTGTTAATTTCAAATGCTTCAGGGTAGGGATATTGAAGATGTACTCTCCATCATCGCTGCGCCAAACAATTTCAAGTGATAAACTTTCAAGTACCGGGCAGCCGCTGATGAGTTTTAATGCACTCAGAGAAGCATCGTTAAAAACACCAACGTGCAGGGTTTTCAGACAAGGAAGATTGAAAGGAGTCGGCCAATCCAACACGTCCGCATCCACGTCCGGAAATTTGTAATTTTTGATGCTTAATTTGGTTAATGTCTTGCATGTGTACAAACTTAAAGGCAACTCGAGCAAGATGACGTGTATGTCAAGCTCACTAACATTTAGCCTAACTGCCTCATCAATCCACTTTGACACACTTGACTTTTGAACCCACATTTCCATAAAGCGTAATCTAAATAGTCTAATTTCGGTTGTTTTGCAAAGGCCCAAAACACGATCCACAAAAGTAGAGAAGATTTTTAAACCATGGTAGGGATGACTATCATCAATATCAATGTTGGTGACCAACGTCCACTTGTACCTCCATCTTTTAGATAAAATGCTAGTTCGCACCGCAAATTTTGTAGGCATTAAAGAGAGTATCTCTGAAAGAACCTCATCAGGCATGTTACTAAGCCTATCGACATGATTGGAACCCATTAAATAGACGAGACCTGCTTTATAAAATTCACGTCAAATTTCAAACATACATATAACCATATTAAGTAACTCTATAAGTTTTAGATCTTACTTTCTATCATCAATTTAACTACTATAATAGGAGGTCAACAGTGAAATTTGCTTATAATTAGTTAGAGGGTGTTTGGGATTGCGTATGCCTATAAGAAAAAGCACATATCACAACTGGCAAGCAAGCTCTTCAGGAGTGTTTGGATTTGCACACTTCATTTTTATCAAAACTAGCTTACAATGGAATAAAGTAATCAACAAGTTGGTGTTGCTCGGAAAAATGAGTTGAAATTAACTATTGGTGTTCATTGCTCACAAAGATATAAAATTTGTACCCCGTTGAATTAGAAAGGTTGTTCCTGTTATGTTTATTATAATTCTCATTGCTGTTTGCTCATTTATAATTTATATAAAAAGTTTAACGATTAAAATATTAAATAAACTGTGACTGAAATTAAACATATTAGAGCTAGAACTGATTAAATTTACCTGATGCAATTTCAGTAGTAACTCTTGGTAGAATTGATTAGGGTTCCGATTGACTTCATTTCCGATTTGGGGATTTTCTTTTAAACTTCTCAAGAAAGATAATTGTGTATGGTTAAAGTTGTTTTTAATGGCTGAAAAGTATTTAGACTAAATTACACTGTTGGTCCCTCGCCTATTTCAAAAAGATACCTGACATGAATAATACTCCGTATTTCTTAGCACATAAGGGAGTTAATCGGGTTGCCCAGTCGGGTTCGGGTCAATTTGGGTTAAGGCTAGAAAAAAACTATACCCGAACCCGGCTCTATTTAGAACTTGGTTAGTCGGGTTCGGGTCAATTCGGTTTGGGTTAGTACGAGCTCGGGTCAACCCGAGTATAAGTAAAATGATTAACAAAATTGCTTACTTCAATAAGTCTACATTGTAAAACTGTTACGGGTTCGGGTCAATTCGGGTCGAGGTTAAAAAGAACATACCCGAATCCAACCCTATTTAGAACTCGACACGAATGCAATATTGACCTGAGTAACCCGACCCGAATAGCTTAATCGGTTTCGGGTCGGTTCGACCTTTTTGACACCCCTAAACACTGACTTAAAATCTAAAATGAAATCAACTACAAAGTTTTGATCGTTCGCCACTTATAACCTTCCCCAAGTCACCAAATTCCTTAATACTAATAGGAGCAATAAATTCCCAGTCTTTCAAAACCAAAAACAATCATCACTTAACTCAAAATCACTCATCAAATTCAATCAAATCAAAACCCTACCAATCAACGATGGGCGGTGATGGTGCTATAACAGACGGTGTTGAATCAAGCGGTGGCGGTGATTCCGTTACCGTTATTGTGCGATCATCTAAGGTGCAAGTTAGCCTTAATTGAATCATCAGTTGAGGATTTTAAAACAGTTTTAGCAGATAAGTGTGATATACCTGCTGCACAACTTGATTTATAAAGGACTTAAAGATGAAAGGATAGTTGATCAATATACACAAGAGGTCAAAAGGCCAGAAGATTATTGGACCTCAATGTTCACATATCCAAATTAAGCTCGTCAGATAACAAGCACAACTTACAAGCGATTGCAAAACAAACCACATACTTAAGTTCATAATTAAGTTCAGAGTTCAAACATTAGTCACTCATAAAAGGAAACATAAACTCCATAGAATTCTTATGAAACATAAACTAACAATTACCAGCAGAATCAAACGAGATTCCAACAAAATGAATCTCACAATACCTCGAAGCCCTTTGACACTTCAACAACTTACCACACAGCCACATTTCATCCTCCGCGCGTCCACTTTTACATGTGATTGTTAGCTTCCTCAAAACCTCTGCATTCCCCAACATGTACTCCAAAAACTGTATATCGTCAATCCACCCCATGCAAATTTCATATTTCATGGTACTAAGGTTCTTCAGCATACAAGAGGGTACTGAGTGCGGCCCAATCCAGCAAGATTGTTCAGGCTCATCACACGGAGTTCGTGAGATCTTTTGTTAGAACACAAACAAGATAAAATTACCCAAAGTTAAACGTAAACAAAAGAACTTAGACACATAGAATGAAACTGTTAAAGCTTCAGAAAAATCCCGTACCTCAACAGATAAATGTTCCAACTCGGAACAACTTTCAAGAAATTGAAAGATTATCAGCGGCTTTAGATTAGAACCACCCGTTAACCCCAAATATTTTAAATTCGGTAAGTTAGGCAACGGTGCATCGCGTAAGCCCTTCAAGGAAAATTAAATCATAGTTAAATCCATCAATAGGAGTTTACATAAAATGTAAATAAAATCAGTACAGTGTAAAAAATGAACTTACAGAATAAGGCATATTGAACGAAAGCGATTTAGCTCCAAATATTCCTTTTAGAAGCTCAACCCCCGAATTATTTGATTTCAAACCATCATTTAACGATAATGTTACCGAAACCAAGGATGACAAAACTTCCATGACAAAAACTGAGGACCAGCGACCAGCAATAGTAAGATCTTCAAGATTAGGGAGATTTACCACAACCCTTTTGAAAATAGCCCATTTAAAAATTAGTTTCAAGTGCTTCAATGTAACAATATCGAACCTGCACTCTTTCTCAACGGAAGATGATGTTTGAAGTGACAAACTTTCCAATACTGGGCAGCCAAGAATGAGTTTTAATGCACTTTGAGAAAGAGAGCGAAAAAAAGTAATATCTATGGTTTTCAGACAAGGAAGATTGAAAGTAGTCGGCCAGTCCATATCACAATAACCACGGCCTTCGTGTGCTATTTTTAAATTTGTTAGTGTCTTGCAAGTGAACAAACTAATAGGCAACTCGAGCGAAATAACTTGTATGTCAAGCTCACGAACGTTTAACTTAACAGCTTGCTCAATCCACTTTGACACACTTGACTGTGGGACCCAAAGTTCATTAAAGAGTAAACGAAATAATCTAATGTCGGCAGTTTTGGAAAGGTCCAAAACATGATTGACAAATGCAGAGAAGATTTTTAGTCCATGAACGGGATGAAAATCTTGGAAGTCAAAATTCGTGACAAACGTCCAATTGTACCTCCATCCTTTAGATAAAACGCTAGTTCTTACCGCAAATCTTGTAGGCACTAAAGAGAGTATGTGTGAACGAATCTCTTCAGGGAGGTTACTAAGCCTATCAAAATTTTTGTAACACATTTATTTGGACGATACCTGCTTTTTAAAATTCACACAAAATTTCAAACATACATCTTAGCATATGCTCATTGTTAATTATCATCAGTTTATAGCTTATGAGATGAGAAATCATTAAGTTCCAATATGCAGCATCCATTTATTTTGTAATATTTACACAAAGAGATAGTGATTAACTAGATAGTATTAATGAATGAAACATATTAGAGCTCGAATTGATTAATTTTACCTGATGCAATTTCGATTGGGATAAAGACGTGATTTCGCTTTAGGGCTCCCTACAGAGTTAATAATACTGGGAAAACGCAAATTTTAAGAAATTTTAAACTTTCAATAACCATATGCCCATAACCTTAAATAATAAACTTTCTACTCGGACTGTCAAATTGGTGTTTAGAACTTTTCTCTTTGGTAGATTCAAACAAAGCAACCTCGAATGGCGCAACCCGAACCCAATAACCCATCTCTTATAGATCGAGTTACGTGTTACTTTTTTTCTAATCCATACTTGATAACCCAACCCGATAACGCAACGGGTTTATAGCCATGTGGTTTATGGTTATGTCTACCATAAAATTATCGTATTTACACATATCCATTGATGTCACTCTCACTATAAAAGCACAAACCATAGCTTTTAAAGCTAGCAAAATCCTCTTCTTACTTTTATTTTTCCTATTACAACACTTTTTTCTTTATTCATCGAAACTAGTTATAATGCTAGTGCACGTACATGTTTTTTTCTAGATTTTTTAATTATGCGTTATTACATATTGAAATACAAACAAAGTAACATGTTCTAAACGCTTTTACTTACTAGATTAAAAATAAAAAATCCTCTCTATATATGTATTTTCTTTATTTATTGTTTTTATATAATGATTTTGGAGCCAATGCCGCGGTAGTCTCTCTAGCCAAATGAGACCCAAATGATTTCAAGGAGCCTCAAAAACAGTGGTTCACATATACCTGTTGGGTTTAGAGATGCTGCTGCTCACGATGAAACAACTGCTCTGAGTGCTTAATGAAAAATACTCTAAGTATCATACTACTGCTAGTGTATTTCATACTATTGCTAGTGTTAGAGTTTCTACTGCTGGAAGAATCCTACTGCTAGAGTAAAAGATACAACTTCTAGAGTAAAGAATATTGTTGTTAACGTGATAACATTGTATAGTCGGTTAGATAAGTTTAGAATAGATTCTAAAAGATTTATCTTGTATAGAAAGTTGTTGTAAACCGACTAGGACTCCTTAAATTATAAAGGAGGTTCTAGGGTTAAAGTTTAATACATATCATTGTTAGAGTCGATCACTTCAAGGTTTTGTAACCCTAATACATTTAAGTATTCGTATATGTAATATATTGAAGTGTTTAGTGAATTACAACTGTGTTCATTGTTCTTTTTAAAGTTAAACATAAAATTCCGCATTGTGTTTAATATTGTTCAAAATCAGTTTCTATACTTTAGTTGTTTTAGATTTATCTAAGATAACTAATAGATCAAGTGCTCAACTGGGATCAAAAATACCTATCCTTGGGTCTTTCCCAACAGTTATGATCCGAAATAACATCCTCAACAAGAACATAAACCATACGAGTATTCCTAGTGGGGTGGGTAATGCAAGCAACATGTACTGTTGATGAAGTACATAAGGATTTTGGTAATTTGGAAAGTGATAATTGTGAGGTTCTTCAAGTTGTTAATGAAACTTCTAGTTATTTGACGAATGATGATCCAAAAAGTGGTGGTTGAGCTGGTAAGAAGAGCTTATATGAGAGATGGAAGGAGGATACTTATGATCAAAGCCCATATGATGATGAAGACCTTGATGATTGTGATTTGACTAGTGCCCAATGAGAGTATGCTAACGCATATGACATTCATCTTCACAGTTTAATTAGATAGGTTTTTTCTTGTTATGCATAAGTATGGCTTGTCATTCTTATGCTAGCTTAGGTTGTATTCCATGAAGGAGTGTTTGTTTAGCCTTATTGGGCTGAGTTCTGGGACTCACAGTCTCACACTCAACCGTTGTACTTAACTATTTTTTTGTAGTAATATATTTTACCGAGGAAACCCTTTACCTTAAAAAAAAAAAAAAAAAAAAAAAATACGAGTTGTTGCAGTAGCTTTTAATAAGTAAAGGTTACCTTAATTCATTGTTGTGACGGTGATAGTTAACTCTAGTCCCATTATTTGACAAAATTTGTGAAAAACTAGAAGGGGGGTTGAATAGTTTTACGTCTTTTTAATTTTATTATGAAAACTTTTGTTTGCTTTTAAAACCTTGTTTACTTTTAAAATTTTGATTCGATCTTATGTGAACTCAAATCTTGAACAATATAAACAACTATATCTAAGTATGAAAAATAATAATGATGTAAGCTAAGTAATAAGTTAGAGATGGAAAGATCAAACCGCGAGACAAAGGATTTATAGTGGTTCGGCTACAAGGACACCTTCCTTGCCATACTCCACTCCCCGAGTCACCTACTCGAGAGTTTTCTTCACTATATCAACAAGCTCCCTTATGGCGGAAAAAACCTTACACAACTTTCGCTTACACCAATTTAATGACACAAAGCTAAATGTCGAGTTCTAATCCTAGCTAGAACCAATCTCACACCACTAGTCACTACACGACTTCTTCACAACTTCTTCACACCACTACTTCTTCACGACTTAGCTCTAGATCTTCACTCCTCTATTTCTTCTTCACAACACTACTACTTCTTCACAACTACAATCTAGTTCACAACTATACACCACTTCTTCACTTCCTAATACTACTTCTTCAATCCTCTATTTCTTCACACCTTTGCTTCTTCACACATTTACTATACTTCTTACACACTAAACTAACCTAACCAATTTATGTTCAAACTTCTTGTCATGATGAATAGAAGTATTCTTCTCTTGCACTTAAATGGTTGAAGCTTAGATCACTTGGAAACAAAAGCTTATGATTATATGATCAAAGGATTAAGAAGGAATAGAAAGAAAATTTAGATCAGAAAGTTTTGAGTGCAAAAGGTGAGGAAAAATGCCAGGAATCACCCAGTATTTATAGGCAAATTTTACAGCTGGAGGAGCGTGGCCGATCCTCTTAATTATTAAGGGGCCGCCCATACAATTAAGGGGGCACCCTCCTGTAACGGCCATAAAATTTGTCTTTTATTGGGAAAGATTTTTCTGGAACATTTTTGCCATTTTTGGTTGAAAATTTGAATTCATATATTTATAATGAATTTAGTATATTTATTTAATACCAAAAATGATTTTCTAAAAGATATAAAATGTTTGTGAGATTTTATAAAAAAATCTAGTGATTAAGAAAATGTTCCTTTGATCATTGAATGCATTAGAAACTTTGTTTATTTATACCTTAAGTGATTTGGATGTTAAAGAGAATATTTACGACTAAATACTTGTTTACGTCATAATTTTTAGTTCAATGAGTTTACATTTTGTGATTATCAAAACATAGAGATATCGATACATGTTAATAACGTTTTTAGGCATTATTTATATCAACAATCTCCCCCTTTTTGATGATTACAAAACCTAAACTCATTAAATCCAAAAATTAATTTTTAGAAATTTTTAGACAAATATTTAGTGAGTTTATATTCACTTCTCCCCCTTTTTATAGAATCAAAAAAGTTATGCCGACTAGCTTTATAAATGAAGTTAGACGGGATGAAAGCTCCCCCTTGATGTGTGCTCCCCCTCGTTCGAGGGCACCAAGGAATCGAGATATGGAATTCTTGCCAGAAAAATATTAGAAGCACAAGCATATATAGCAAACTATGGAAAAAAACAAACATAGCAAACAAATATTAAGGTCACGTAGCAATATATTCATTAATTCAAAGTAATGAGTAAAAGATCCTAATTTTCCAAAGAAAGCCATCGGACTTGCTTGGAACAAAATGTTGGTTGATTCTTATATGAAAGTGAAAATCATAAGCCTATAGTATGCTTAGATGGTTGATGATGGAGTGTTTGGAATGAAAACAGTTGACTTAGGGTAAGGTTGTTGGATTAATGGGGGTATATGTTTGGGTGCATGGATGTTGGAGAGTTTGGTGGTGGAGAGTTTGGAGGTGGAGAGTTAGGAGCGGAAGATGTTGATTGAGGTTTTGGATGTTGTTCAAGTGATGGTGTTGGATGAGATCTAGTGAGAAGATACTTAATCCAAGTGAAGTGTTCATTTCATGCAATGGTTTATTTTTGGAGAAAGATGCAACAAGGACAATTGTGGACATAGTTTTTAACTTGATTTGAGTTGTGGGGTGATGAAGGAGGTTGATCCAAGTTGCTTTGTGCAATGTATAGAACAAGAAGAGCACTAAGCTCATGGGCTTCCTTGAGTTCTTCAATGAACTTCAAGTGTTCGGAGGAAGGTGATGATGGTGGAGTGTGGTTGTTATTTGGGATGGATGTTTGGATATGCAACACAGGAGTAGTATGTGAGTTGGTAGGAAGTGGTGGTAATTCTTTTGGTGGTGGAGACATTCTTGATTATGGGTAATAATTGATGGATGAAGTTGAAGGTATGGTAGAAAAGGGTGTTTCATGAGTGGAGGATGTTTTGATTGAAATGGATGGAGTGGGGGAGTGTAGTTGGAAGTAAAGTTGTAAGAAGTGTAGTTGGATGATTGACCAAATTGATAGGGATTGTGGTAGGTTTCATTGAAGTTAGTTTGTGTGGTTTGGGATGAAGGTGGATGTTTGGCCAATGTGGTAAGGTTTGTAAAGAGGTTCAATGGAATATTTTTTGGATGGTACATTGGTAGGTGAAACAAGATGTGAGGTAAGCAATTTGAGTATGGAGAGGAAGGTGGGTGATGCAAATTGCGTTGTGCAAGGTGCATAGTATTAAGATCACGAAGATCATGGAGTTGGTCAAGTTCTCCACAAAACTTCAAGTTTTCCAAGGAAGATGATGATGGAGGAATTTTGTTGTTGTTGACATGTAATGTTAGTGGGAAAGAGAGTGAGATGTTAGGGATGTAATGTTGATTGTTGTTTGGAGGTTGAGATTTTTCAACAAAAGAATTGTTTGGAGGAAATGGATGAAATGTACGTACGTAGTTGGGAGCATAGATGGATGCTTGACCATTATGAGGATTGAGGAAGGGTTCATTTGAGTGAGCTTGAGGGTTGAGTGTATAGTTGGATACATAGGAGGAATTTGGTGTTGGATGTTTAACAACATCATTTGGTTCGATGAGCTTTTTATGAATGTTAGGCTTTCTTCTCCAAACGGGTTTCTCGGTCATCTAAGCTAACCTTGAGGTTTTTGGTTTTGGTTTGATGAGAGAGGACATGATGATATGAGTGGAGATTGTGAGGAATGAGAGTGTTTATAGTGTAGGATTGGTGGGATTAAGGATGGGATAAAATTTGTTAGTGAATTTTGGGAAGTATAGGATGAAATGGGCTAAAAATGAAAAGTTTCTGAAATCCCGACCATCAGATGGCCAGTCCCCTTAAATATTAAGGGGCCGCCTTATGATTTAAGGGGGGCGCCCATCTGGTGGTTCCCAGATTACCAGAAATGAGTTTTTGATAGAAATTTGTAGAAAGGGTTATGTTTTTAGGTTTAGTTTCAAGCAAGTCCAACTCTTTGAGGCAATTATGCATGTAATAGATATTTATGCAAAACATGTCAATTAAAGAGATTAAGCAATCAAGTAATTTCATCTAGCATGCAAACATACTCATCAAGCAAGTAATATATATGGACTAGGAAACAATAAACTACACAAAGTACATTCTTAATTATATGTAGGTGGTAAGATTAATGAACTATTTGATAGATGCTAATGTGTGTCTATGTGCAATAAATGGGAACTTAATATAGCATGGACTTCTAGACTTGTTACAAACAAAATCTAAATAGACAAACCATGGTCCTCTTGATTTGTTTTGATTTTCTTATAAGTGTCATGTACATAATTATAGATGACAAATATGAGATCGTCATGCATGATTTAAAGAAACGTTTTTAGCGTTATTCAATAATGCAAGAAAATTAGTTTTCATGTGTTTCCTAGAAAATTAGTTTTCATATGTTTGGAAACAGGTTTGTACGTAGATTTGAATAGAATAGATTGGGTTTTACTTCAAAGTGTGTTAATGAAAGGTAAAGAAAATTTTCCCAATCTTTGTTTTTGATCAAAACAAAGTTATGGATATTGATAGTGAAACATGTTATTGAAAAGTGGGATAGTCATTTGAAAAACTATTTTCCAAAATGTGAGGTTTTTGCATATTTTTAGAGATATTAGATTTTTTACAACAAATATCATTAATCATAGATTTTAAAAGATGTTTATTAAAGATCTCATGCTCAAGAGGATTGGTTAAGCCTATTGTCACATGCTATCCTTTTCTACATAACCTATGATCATAAGTGAGTGATGACGTAATTCTATATGTTTGATGTGAGAGTGTTCAATGGGGTATATCCTAACATCTATAGCTCCTTTGTTGTTGCACACTTATATAACTTAATGCCATAGTCTACGAGAGCTTGTTTCATCCATAGTTTTCTCACGCGAGGGATCTAATCCTGCTTCTATATTAACGATTAATCCACTAAACTCATTTCACTTCATCACCATGAGTTTGCTAATAGTGGATATAGAAGATTTCCATTTTCTGTTTTGTTCGATAATGAACAATTTCATTTTATTCCTAGGAAAGTCAACTAATGATGTTTCTAGATTATAAGTATATAAGCTATTATGTACGTATATATGTATAAGAGTTACAAACAATATATATGTATAGTCAAGCATTAATCTAACTAATAATTTATCTAAGCATGCAAATTATAGCGATGGACATAAAAGAAAAGCGTACCTTTTAGTCTTCAATGGATTTTCTTCAAGCACTTCAAGTTACCATGTTGACTTATAGAAATTATTTGTAGATGAGATTCCTACCTTTTCGAAGAATGATAACTTAGCCATTTGGTTCCCATTGTCTCATTGGTCCAAAATTGTTTGGTCCAAACATGTTTAACATTTGGCTAGGATGCATGTATGGTGGTAATACTCCCCAAGGATTGTAACTTGGTTGATAATTCCACATTTGATGACTAGTGTTATTGTAGTTTTGTCTATTTTGGTTTCTTCTAGGTTGAGGTGTTTTAGATAGAGTATGAGGATTATTTGGTTTTCTTGGTGGTAGAGTTTTAGATCTTAATTTAGGTTTAGAGGATCCTACTTCGGTCTTTATGGATGGTTTATAAAAAGTTTTTACTTCTTCATCACTAGCAAGAGGTATTTTTCTATCGTTTATAAGTATATATTTAGGATTTGATTCTAAAGGTTTTAGTTTACTAGGTTCACTTTCAAACTTAACATTTTTTGTTTCACTTGTTGAAGCTTCGGCCGAGTTAAATCCCAAACCGGTTTTATCTCCGGATGCTCTTTGAACATTTATTATTTTCTTAAGTGAATGACTACTATTTTCAAATTTATCAAGTTTGCAAATTTCTTTCTTAAGTTTTTCGTTTTCATTTTTGAGATTTTGACATGATTTACATTCTTCAAAAATTTCTTTACCTTTTTCTAAATGGTGTATTTTAGTTTTCAATTCAAGTATTTCATTTAGTTGGTTATTTATGTGTTTTAGTGATTTATTTTTAATCATTACGTTTTGACCTAATTTGCATAATCTATTATATTCACTATCTAGGTCTTTTTCATATAATGATAAATTTTCATCACTAAAGTATTCGGTTTCGGATTGTACCTCACTAGATGTCTTAGCCATGAGACATCTCTCCTCCTTTGTAGTTTCTTTCTCATCTTCATCACTATCACTCCAAGCTCCCCCAACGAACGCCTTTTGATTTTGGTCTCTTGATATCATTGGACATTTTCCGATGAGATGATTTGGATCACCACATTTGATGCACTTCCTTTCATTCTTGCCATTTTTGTCATCTTTATTTCTTTGGTATGCTTTCCTTTCATCATGCGGTTGTCTAACGAATCTTCCTCACCTTTTAAAGAATTTCTGGAAGTCTCTTATGGCCATGGCATATTCTTCGTCATCACTTTCGGAGGTTGAGCTATCCTCGTCACTAGATTCCTTCCTAGCTTTCAACGCAATTGACTTGCTTTGCTCTCTTTTTCCTTTGACCATCTCGGAGTCTTTCTTTATTATTGCTTCGTAGACTTTCAAGTTGCCGATCAACTCGTCAAGTTGAAGAGTTGACAAGTTCTTCGATTCTTCAATCGCCGTAACTTTAGCTCGCCATTTTGGATGAAGTGCCCTAAGAAATTTCCTAACAAAATTCTTACTAGAAAAATTCTCATCAAGTGCTTTTAAACTTGTGATGATAGTGTTAAACCTAGCAAAAGCATTATCAATTGATTCCTCTTCCGGAATCGTAAATTGTTCATATTGTTGAACAAGAAGATATATTTTGTTATCTTTAACTTGACTATTACCTTGGTGAGTGATTAGTAAAGAATCCCAAATTTCTTTTGCGGTTTTACACATAAAAATTCTTTCATATTCTTTGTGTGTAACGCATTATAAATAACTATTTTAGCCTCATTATTTTTTGCTAGTTTCTTTTTCAAATCATCATTTTGTTTTTCAAAAGATACAATTTCATCCTTTTTAGTTTCGAAATTATATTGAACTAGCTTATAAGACCTGTCAAATTGACGGGTTTTTAGAAAAATGTATGCATCAGTAAATTAAGTGTGTGGGCAAAGTAAGAAAAAACAATGAAAGGTAAAAATTATGACTTTTTTTTTTAATGGAATAATATATATTAAGTAAATGATAAAAAAAAATATGGATGTAACTATTAATCTAATAAATATTCGTGCACGCGTTCTACAATCTTCATGGTCATAGAAAGCAAATGTATTTATTGAGCGTGAATTAAGTGATAAGCCAATGAACATTTGTTGGGCACCTAATAAGTGTAAAAAAAGTGTAAGTAAAAGGTGTTTGCGATTGATAATACATGTAAATAAAAAAAAAGTTGCATAAAAGAGTTCGTACTTCCATGATTCACTTGGTCAACATTGATAGTCAATTCACACAATTAAGTTCTCAGTAATATCACCAACAAATAAGCACCAAAAGCTAAAATTGTTGAAGAGAATGCATTTCATAAAAATAATTACACTAACAAATACAATATCTGAATTTTGAAATAAAGTGTGTTAGCCATAAAAACTTATTAATCCTGCCAAACACATGCATTGATGTGTAGATTATCAAAAGCTAAATAAATGATATTTTGAAATCGTGCGGTTCTTCGGTCCCAAAACCGATACCCGCGGTTCTGGACTGAACCAAATCAAGAACCAAAACTTGCGACGGAGAACCGGATTGCGGTTCTAAAATGTGATTCGGGTTGGGTCGGTTCCAGTTCGGGTTCGGTTCTCGATCCATTTGCTGACAACTACATTTAAGAGGCCCAAAAGGTACCTTTTTAATACCCATTGAGTGTTGTTTTTAAGCCTTTTTGATAAATAAAAAATTTGGTCCAATACATTTATGTAGCTCAATAAGCAATAGTACCAAGTTATAAAAAACAAACATAAGGAATAAAAATAAAAACGGATGTTGTAACGGTGTCACCAATACAACTATTTTGAAGTAAGATCCACAACGGAAAGAAAAAAGTTCAAACAGGATCATCATTATGAAACAACTTTGAAACAAAGATCTTCAGATGGTGTCACAATCCTTCTCAATCTTTGGGACAACCAACTTCTTGGTTCCAGATTCTTCATCTAAAGGTACACCATTGTCTATCACAGTTTCTTACCTGAAAGAATTTTCCGGAGGGCTAGTTGCGGTACTTTTGCGAATTTTTATGGTAGGGTTTCATTGTCATCAGAAGCAAGATCCTAAGACGACAATACATTATTGTTTAAAAATACACATTAAACTGATATATAGGTATTTGCAAGGGGATAAAAATCAATTATATGGGTTAAAAAATAAGCACCGGATTTGAGACATTAGCACCTTTCACATCACATTGCCTTCATATATTTCAGGTTGTGAAACACAAAGAAACAAATAAGAATAATAATATACGTCAAATAGTGTGTATTGAATATGTCCCTTGAATACCTTTGGCTATTGTAATGAGTGCTTTGATGATCTCTCGGACATTTTCATAATGGTGAAAGAGGGTATCAGATTCTTAAACTGATACTCATCCATTGAAACTTTAAAAGCATACTTTCGACCAAAAATACATTTAAACTTAGTTGGAAAAGCATCCAGCTTACCAGCCTACATTTGACTAAATGTTCTGATGACATGTAATGTTAAAACAAATACTCAAAATAAAAACAATGTTTAGGATATAAAATTAGATGTTTTACCCTTTCATGCTTGTCGCACAACCGGTATGCAGAAGTGCCCTTAACCTCCTTATCAGACACGACAGCTTATAACCGGTAACGTATTGGATACGACACTAAATACAGAATCTAACGACACAGTGATAATAGTGCTGAATGAGGACCCCACATTATAATCTCTTATACGCACTAAAACAAAGTGTTTAAGATGGCAAAAGGAAACACTAAGGTACCTTCATTAACATACAGTTTATGTATGCAGAAACATACGGACAGTACAACACCTCAAGCAAGTACATCCAAACTTTATTGTTTACAGGCTACAACACATTTTATAATTTTTATTACAGTAGATTTAATTCAATTATTTAGCATATGTTTTTATTGAAATTTTGAAACTCGACGCAAATAGAAGATAGTAAGTATGTATATAGTGAACTCCATTTAAGAAACATGCTGCAATAGGTTATTCCTGAAAACAATCAAACAATGCACTTAACAATTGAACTTCATGAATATACACTCTATCTCCTTTAAACCCATTCAACATAAAATGGGCCAAAATGGGTAAATTTGGGTGATTCTGGGTCAAGTTGTGTGATGGCCATGTTGGTTAACCACTATCAATTACGCAATCCAGTTCTTGCCCATTTTTTTTTGTAGATGCGTAACATGACAATTGTAGCTATTGAGATTATATAAAATCATAGTGATTTACTTGAAAATTTTAGTTTTCAAGAAAACAAAAGAACAAAGGCTATATATGTAAAGATATTCAAAGAGTCAATCATACTATAAACAATTGTCTTAAGCACTATTGTTATAATGACTTAACAACATTCACTAATTGTCCATATCTAACTACTATAATCCATTTTCCAATTTATATGTCCTTATTAAGACCATAATTCATTAAAGCATATGCCTACTACATTTATCATGTACAAATTTCTTGATAGAAACCATTAACGAATATGTATTGTCAATGAAAATCCTTGAACATATGATAAAGTAAATATAGGATAAAGTGCTTGTAACGACAAAGATGTGTGAATAGGTGATATTACTACTATCTATGAAAAAGCTTTCCGTCCTTTAGTATTTCATAGGTAAGATAAGACTTCCTTTTGCTAATAATAATTGGACCATGGTATCTGGCAACAACAAATGTGGAGAAGTATTCACTGACAACACTATCTTCTACTTATACTACCAGACTACCTCCAGAATGGGCTTAGTTTAGGTATATGGGAATTCACGGATGAGGAAATAAGAATAGCCATCAAATGTTTTACCAAAGTGACATGGTACCCCTAATGATCAATCGAAAAGATATCATGTGAGTACACTTTTGCCGACATGACACTTTGAACAAAGGGTAGCACATATTAGTAAAATTACTGGTCATTCATTCTAAACCCAAATAAATCTATATGATATCCCAACTTCTCCCTAATAGAGTAGGTCAAACAATAATCAGAGTAAAATGATATAAGCTACTCATCTATAAGAGTCTCAAGAAATGAAATAGTCCTACTGGGTAGAGTTTGTTCAGTATTAAATTGTTCATTCCTTATCTGAAATTTAGCTCAATATTACAAACTTGTTCCTTGTTTCATTACTCCGTCAGTTTTCAAAGTTAAATAGGGGCTCTTTAGGCTACAACATAGGATGACTATATCTTTGTTTCTTATCCTAATGTTCCGGAGGGTTAAGCTGAAGTCTCCAATATCCATAATAACTGTAATTGGGTTGTCCCATAGAATCCTCTCCATCACTACATATCTTTATAATTTACATCACAGTAAACAGAGTGGCACATACCTTTTGAGGAGGTGTTTGGATTAGCTAATTCTCTGGGCTTATGGGCTTATCTGAAAATTGAAAAAGCTCAAAAGGTCACTTTCTTCGTCTTATGAGCTCATCAACTTTTGAGCTTATGGATTTTATCCATAAGCTCATCTTGATCTATATGCCAGAAAAAGTAGACTTCATAAGTTTTTTCAAAATTCAATTAAAGCCCATAAGTCCGGAATATAAGATAATCCAAACACCCGCTGAAGTTAATCTAAAAGAGTCAATGCTATATTAATTCACAACTCTACTTTATCACCTTTTGTTTCTCGTGCAATCAATATCAGACTCAAAACAATCTATCACCTGTTCAAAAATCAAAGTTGCTCTCTAACAACCAATTCAACTCATTATAGAGAAAGATTCAAGAAGCTTATTTGGTAAGAAAACGGATTTTTTTTTTTAGCCAAACTAATTTATTTTGACGGCTCAAACACGTATATAGAAAGATTAAGGCCTATAGAATTACTCTGTAATCAATAATAGGTTTGGTACCATCTGGTGAAAGAATTAAAGATTTAGAGTTGTTTTGCTCAGATCAGGCCTCAATGAAGGTATTAATGAAACTTACGCAGTGTGTCAAACTGATGTGTGTTCTTCTGTATAGTAACAACCATCCTCTTTATGATTCAGATAGCAGGAACACTAAGTGAGCCATTGTTGTGCAGCCTTGGTAGTATCTGCATCAACAATACGCTACAATCAGGATTTAGGTAAATAGGAGGTTCAATTAAGATGGTTGTTGTGAAGCAGACCTCTCTAAGTCGTTCCATTGATTTTCAAATCTGCAAAATCATCAGCTCAAGTTATCCCTATATTTATAATAGTTGTAGCAGCACCAGCCTCATGAGCTGCACTGTACAAATAAGTTGAGATACCTCATTCAAATTAAACCAACCACAAAATGTGAAAATGGAAATATTATAGTCACTGAATATGAATACAGGAATAGAACCACATATGTTGTGTTTGGCAGCCCCAATTTCAAGGAGGGGGCGCTAGCCTCAAGGATATTTTTGGAGGTGGCTATTTCGGCGAAGTCACTTATGAATGGATTGATTTGTGTTGCAATATATCTCAAATGTGTAGAACGTTGTTTAAAGTCTATTTAATATGCATACGATATGCAGACTTCTAAAGTGCTTTTAAGAGAATTTATATTATCATGTAATGCATATACATAGATTAGATAAAAACCTCACAATGTGTTATTTATTGCTGAGTTTACAAACAAATATTGTTACACTCAGTTCATAATCCTATAGGGCAATAGCGCGACTATACAATAATAAGGACAACCCCATCATATCATACACTATCAATAGAATATTTGTAGGTCAACCCAGCCAGACCATTATGACCCGTACTATAAATGGCTGTTTTTACCTACTACCTAACCTACCCACCCCTCGTTTTGCTATAGTGTAACACAATGAGAAGCTTTTTTTGATATAATGTAACAAAGCACCATAAAAACTAATGTAACAAAGCACCATAACAACTAATGTAACAAAGCATAGCGCTAAACATAATTGCTCATCCAAAGTAAATAATATGAGAAACATCCTTGCGAGCCTGTAATTTGACAATCTCAAAAATGAATAAATAGTTATGTATGAAACATATGATTTTACCTGTTTGAGAAGCATGAAGAAGTTTGTTGAGCTTCAAACCAACCCACTAAATCACTCATCGACAAAATCTTTACAATATCTGTAACAGTGAACTATAAATGATATTAAATGAAAAAAATAGAAACTGATGAATTACACATTATTCTTTCTACTGATGTTTCTATTATTTGTGCCCCCTTTATCACACGGCTTCATTACACATTTGTTAAAAAATAAAAATAAAAATAAATAAATAAACTGAATGAAAAGATTACCTATTGTTGAAAAATGAAAGCTTAGCTTAAACAATTAGTCCCACCGGTTCTTGTTTCTGCAACAAAAAAGCAAAACTCAACAAAGATCAAATTTGATCTGAACAAACAAACAATTTTAATCAGTTATTAAAATGAGATGAAACATTAGAAAAAAATATAATCACAACACAATTAGATTTGATTATTAATAAAAACAACACATCAAAATAGTTGTACTACGGAATTTGAATCGAAACGCTAAAAGAATAGATGCAATACTTACCATTGATTCAGTATTTCAGTGTTAGCCATAGGATTTGCGTATATGTTTTTGAATCATTCAGGATCAGAGAGGAAGAGAATGAAACATTGTGTGTGTAATTATTAATTTAGACAATTATGATATCGATTGTGTTACTGGAGAAAATCAAAGATAGGATTTCAAAACACAAATCAGAGGTTTATTTTGGGAGATGATTGCAAAACGGTTTATGGTTAGAACGCGTTTTCATTAAATGATGAATTTGACGCTCCTCTTTTGAATGGATAACAGTTATCGCTTTGTGGTTAATGCCTTTCAACAGTTTACAAAAATAAACCAAAGAGGAGTTTAGTTTCTTCGTGTACAAAAAGTATGCATTGGAAAGTTGTACAAAAGCTCTATAAAAGGAAAGACACATCAGCGCATTGAATTTTATTCTGCTTCAAAAGATACAATTTCATCCTTTTTAGTTTTGAAATTATATTTAATAGGGGGAAAATCACCAAAGGTAATGACATGTCAAAGATCAAGATCTTTTGATTTCACATAAGTTTCGAATATATTTTTCCAATAAAGAAAACCATCACTTTCAAATAGTGGTGGTCTTTGCATAGATTGACCTTCTAAATATTTTTCCGATTCCACAGATCAATACAAGTTTTAAAATACAATATATTTTAAAAATTCTTGTTTAACGTAGCTCTGATGCCAATTGTGGAAAACTAGAATGGAGGGTTGAATAGTTTTACGTCTTTTTAGTTTTATTATGAAAACTTTTGTTTGCTTTTAAAACCTTGTTTACTTTTAAAATTTTGATTTGATCTTATGTGAACTCAAATCTTGAACAATATGAACAACTATATCTAAGTATGAAAAATAATAATGATGTAAGCTAAGTAATAAGTTAGAGATGGAAAGATCAAACCGTGAGACAAAGGATTTATAGTGGTTCGGCTACAAGGACACCTTCCTTGCCCTACTCCACTCCCCGAGTCACCTACTCGAGAGTTTTCTTCACTATGTCAACAAGCTCCCTTATGGCGGAGAAAACCTTACACAACTTTCGCTTACACCAATTTAACGACCAAAAGGTAAATGTCGAGTTCTAATCCTATCTAGAACCAATCTCACACCACTAGTCACTACACGACTTCTTCACAACTTCTTCACACCACTACTTCTTCACGACTTAGCTCTAGATCTTCACACCTCTACTTCTTCTTCACAACACTACTACTTCTTCACAACTACAATCTATTTCACAACTATACACTACTTCTTCACTTCCTAATACTACTTCTTCAAGCCTCTATTTCTTCACACCTTTACTATACTTCTTACACACTAAACTAACCTAACCAATTTATGTTTAAACTTCTTGTCTTGATGAATAGAAGTATTTTTCTCTTGCACTTAAGTGGTTGAAGCTTGGATCACTTTGAAACAAAAGCTTATGATTATATGATCAAAGGATTATGTGGAAAACTAGAAGGGGAGGTTGAATAGTTTTCCCCTCTTTTTGATTTTATAAAAACTTGGTTTCGAAATGTTGATTCGAATTTATTCAATTGTTTGTTTGAAAAACCTTCAATTAGAGTTTAGTATGAAAACAACATATAATCAATACGATCAATTATATATGTGAGGTTTTGGATTAGTTTTCAAAACTTAGTTTTATGAATGGAGCTTTGGTCGATCTTTATGTGAATACGTTTTCCTTTTAAATTCTTAAAACGTTTGTATCAAATTATCTATCAAGTTAAACTCAATATGAGAAGTGTGAATAATAATCTATTTGACCATATCATATAATTGTACACATAATTACAATATTAACTTCTATGTACAACACAATCAACATCACAACTATATAAGCAACAACTAAAACATATAGGCAAGCATATGATGTAAAGCGATAAATGCAAGAATTAATGAGAAGAGATAAGAGAAAGGAAATGCAAACCGGACACGAAGATTTATAGTGGTTCGGCTACAAGGACACCTTCCTTGCCCTACTCCACTCCCAGAGTCACCTACTCGAGAATTTTCTTCACTACTCAACAAGCTCCCTTTTGGCGGAGAAAACCGTACACAACTTTTGCTTACACCAATTTACGACACTAAGCTAAATATCGAGTTCTAATAGTAGCTAGAACCAATCTCACAACACGACTTCAATCACTACACAACTTCTACACGACTTCACAACTTCTTCGCGACTTCACGACTACTTCACAACTTCTTCTATACTCCACTACTTATTCACACACATACTTCTTCACAACTACATGACTTCTCCACACTACTACTTCTTCCCACTACTTCTTACTCACTCATTGACTCACTACTAAGTAAGATCATCCTTATCTACTTATTACATATACATAACTCACAACTTCATATAAACACTAACTAGACTCTAATACATCTTTGGCTTTATGATAGGGAGGATTCTTCTCTTGCACTTTGAGTGATGAGGGATTGAATCACTTGAAACAAAGACTAATAAACTTATGATCAAAGGATTTAGAAGTATGTTTGGAAAGGATTGGGACTGAAAATTTTCGTGCAAAAGGTGTAAAAAAATAGCAGAAATGAACCAGTATTTATAGGCAAAAGTTTCTGACAATTCTGACAAATGGAGCGTGCCGGCCCCCTTAATTCATGGCCGGCCCCCTTAAAATTAAGGGGGCCGCCTAGACGAAAACGGCAGTTTTTCTTGTCTTTTCTGGGGAAGGTTTATCTAGTGAAATTTTAACTGTTTTTGGCTAAAACTTTGAATTCATATATTTATTATGAATTAAACATTTTCCTTTATATACCAAAAGTGTTTTTCAAAATATATAAGATGTTTATAACATTTTATAAAATTTGTAGTGTCTAAATAAAATCCCTTTGATCATAAAATGTATTAGACATTTGTTTGTACATACCTTAAGTGATTGTTGAAGCATACTTGAGACGTTGAGATGTCGAGGCTTGTTGACGTATGAATGCATAGATGAATTGTGATCACAAGTAACTTAAGCACTTTACATTATATGTTGTAGCTTATATCTTTGTCATCATCAAAACATGAAGAGGATGTTTAGATTAAATATCGTAATATTCATGCCTACAATCTCCCCCTTTTTGATGATGACAAACTATGTAAAATATAACTTATTGTAAAATTTATAAGTTACTTGTTTACACTTCTTCTCCCCCTTTTTGTCGAAGCAAAAAGGTGGACTCCTAGACGAGACTTCAACTAAACTTCAATTCTTGAAATAAAGAGGCGAGATTGCATCATCGTAAGTGAAGCCTTGATCATATCAACCTCTAAAATATGACTCTAGCGAATCCATGGATAAAAAAAATTGCAAACTTATAACCTGCATCAAGGGTTAGTTTCCTGCAACAAAAATATATATAGATAGGGATGTAATGCACATCACCAATGCTCCCCCTTGGTGTATGCTCCCCTTAATTAAGGCATCAAGAAATCAAGCAACGGAAGAGTGCTACAAGGCAAAGTTAGTTGAAAAAGAATCCACATATACATAATGATGATGATATATATATGCATGACACTTATCGAGGAACAAAATATGGATGTGTAAGGTATATGGACTAAAAATATGACACATGCAATTATTGTTTTAAAAACAACAACCTAAATTCCCCAAAAAAATAATATGACCAACGCTTAAGACATGACAATGATTAGGACCTAATGCAAAGATTCGACTGATGCCAAAAGAAATATATACTCTAAAAGAGTTAAAGAAAAATGAGGAGGGATGAGCTTGAATGTAAAGGGAAGGTGATGACAAAGGGTTGACAATTATGGTTTGGATTAATATATCGTTTGACAAAGGTGGATGATAGGGAATCATGGGATTTTTAGGTGTTTTGTTGGTTGACGACCGAAGGTGGATATGTGAAATGAGGTGGTGATGACTCGACAACACTTGAAGCTTAGATTTCTTCATTGTGTTCTTCACTTGCTAGAAAGTGGAAATGACGCATTTCATAATGAAATTCACTTGGATGAGGTAGTGATAACTTGACAACACTTGAAGCTTGGATATCTTCTTTGTGTTCTTCACTTGCTAGAAAGTGGAAAGGACGCATTTCATAAAGAAATTTACTTGACTATTGACTACATGAACAAACATGTTTATGAGAATATGGATATGACGGTTGCCCTTTGATTCAAAGAGCGACATAAGGATGAACATGGGTTTATGTATCATGAGAGACGGTTTGACTTTCAAGGATTTAAGTTTTGGTGGTGATGACGCACTTAGTAGAATGTAGGGAATGGTTACATGGTTGAATCATCTTGTGAAGATGGGAAATGAGGATCAAGTGAAGATGACTAGGTTGAAGCGAAAGAATGATGTTCAAGGAAGGAATTTCTTGGGTATGAGGTGGTGGTGATACTTTTGGTGGTGGATACGATTGTGAGTTGATATATCCATTGATGGATGAAGTGGTGTCATCTTCATTAGTAAGGTCAATGAAGAGTTGTTTTGGTGGTATGATGACAAGTTTTTGTTGGAGATGGTGGTTCTTGGTAGAGGTGACAAGTGGGTGTTGATATAGTCATTGATTGATGATGATGATGATGATGATGGTATGGAGGAGGTAGAGGTTCCATGAGTTGATGGTATTTTGGAAGGTGCATTAGGAGCACTAGGAGATGAGCATTGAGGTGGTGGTGATAGAGTGTTGGTGTTATCTTGTGTTAAATCAATGAGGAGTGGTTTAGGAGGTATGATATTGATTATTGGTTTCTTTGAGGGCATGGAAATGGTGGATGACTCGAGATTGGGTGTGAGGTAAAAGGATATATGTGAGTGAGTGTGATTTCCCTTCCCATTAAATTCATGCTCATCCGGAGATAGAGTGTAACACAAATAAAGACAAACCAACATGAAAACGATAATCTTGACAATGACACGAAGGATGAAGGATATCATACAAGGAGGTTTTCCTAAAGGTGGACGGAAGGTGTTTGACATCTATATAATAATAGAGTCATGACTCAAGAAATAGACATGAACAATGAGTGACATTTTTAATTTGCATTTTGTTAATTAAAAATACTTAAACATTTCGGATGAAATATTTAAGTTGTCATATCAACTTAGAGAGGTATTAGATTACAATCTAACTATCTCTTGACAAAGGAGTGGATTATTTGGAAGGAAACAAGATGATGAATAAGGAAGTAAGTATGCATGGAGACTCTAGGACACTTAAGAGAGTTTTGAGACTAATATGACCTATCGGATTGTGACATTAAGGTTCTCATGAAATAAGGGTGTAGGATCTAAAGCAAGAAATATAAACCTAGATGAATGAGACATATAGAGTTAAGCATGTAAAGGCATACAATCAAATCACATAGGAGCAAATAAACATCTAGAAACAACATATATGCGATATGCCATAAATCTAGGAATGAAAGCATCTAATGAGAAGCAAAGTTCATAAAAGTAAGCTTAGCGTTAGGTACATTTAGGAATAGCAATTTAATCAAGTTGGAGAATGAGTATGAGACTATTACTAGTGGTGCTCAATTAAGGCTAAACATGACCATTTTTACGGGTTACACACACCCAACTTCTCACATAGAAGCAATTCAACCGTTAGGTTAAATTGAGTTTCTAGACAATAGGTTCTCCAGTAGTCATTCTCTTTTTAGAAGAAATTAAATTCCTAAATTTACCTATCGAAGAGTACCAAATATGAAGTTTGCTTGGTTCACTAATGCTTGGCTTAATGTGACTCAAACGTCATGTTTTTATGAAGGTAAAACTAAATGATATATTTTATTCACGATCCCAATAGAGACGTGTTGAATGTTTAGATAACAGTAAAGAAAAAGTTTTAATCTTTTGTTCATGATTTACCGGTTGTTTGGTTTTGATGGCATATTACTTGATTTAATAAATGTGCTAGACTTAAGAGTGCACCTTAGAATCTCTTGTGAAATGAATCTCATTAAGATTATTTATCTTAAATGAGTTTGTGATTCTCAAATGATATCAAAACTAGACATTAATATATTCTTAAACAAATATTATTTTCTATGATTTTTGCCAATGTTATATATATCATACTTTTAACTAGTATTTGAAAAAAATAAGTTTTACTTGTTTATGGATTGTGACAAGCTATTTTTCAATTCTAATAACTTATATTATTTCAAAAAGGAAAGTGTAGTACATTACCTTGTAACACAACCATTCATGCTACAAAGAAAATGAAATATATAGAATATATAGTGTGTATTATTCTTAAATATGTATTTTATCTTGAAGTGATGATTTTAAGTAGTGTGAGCAAAGTTTACATATGTTGTTAGTTTGCTCATGTTTGGTTTTTCGGATATGACACATTTATCCATTGCATTGCAATGTAAATTGCTTGAATATTTCGGACGAAACATCCAAGTCATTAATCCTACTTCATTGTATATTTTATGCATGTGTTAAACATGTTATTCTAATACTTGGAACACAACTATTGGACAAGTAGATTCAATATGGCATTATCAACACAAGTGTGAGTTATGATCCAATGCATATTTTTTTCATCTACAAAGGATGTAAATATTTTCATATCAATCTAGTGTGATTGAGTATGTAGATTCAAGACTATATCTTTTGTTAAAATTTGATGTAATCTTGAAACTAAACAAATAACAATCCAATTTCTTGTCCACACTAAAAAACATGTCAATTAGATTTGATGAATATATCAACCATAATTTGAATAATGAATTGATATAATATCAAGATCTTTTTGACCCTCACAAACACTCATTTAAAATAAATAGGCATTTTGATAGTGTGTTCCATTAATCCTAAGATTATTGAAATTTGACTTATTACTTCATGATTGTTATATGTTTTGTTTATGTGAAAGACTCTTCATTGTTATTTATAATGAACGCACTTAGATTTTGAAAATACTTTTTCTTTTATATAACTACTAATGTTTTACAATGATTCAATTTCTCTTATTAAACAACTTAATGTAAAACAAGGTAATTTGTTGAAAAATATTTAAGTGTGTTGTTTAAGAATAGATTAAATTGTTTGAAATATTTAGGTGACTAGATTTAACTCATTTACAAGATGTTTGAGTAACATTAATCCATCTATACCTATATGCAATGCAAGCATAATATTGCAATCCTAACTCAAGAAATCTAACATAAGATCTAGTTAAGTATAAACCGGAAAACTAGCTATAAACTAATAAGGCACCTATACTTAGATATACAATTAACTAAAATTCAAATAGCAACAATAATCTAATATATTCAATTTACAAAATAGAATCACAAATAAGTTCACATAGCACATAAAACACTTGTCGTCGTTTTGCGTATTATATATACCAATGTTTACTAAGCTCGATTTTATTTGAAAATAAAATAGTTTACTACCCATTTCAAAATTTAATTAAGATCAATATTTTTAAATCATAAATGCTTAATTTTTCAAAGATATACCGACTAGGAATGCCCGACTCGAAGGAAAAGGTAAAATACAAGTTTTACGTTAAAATGAGACTCAAATTATTGACCTACGTGTAGTATTTTGACTTTCTGACTTATTTAAGTTTGTAATGATTACTTGTAAGCATTTTTAAATGAAAATAGACTCAATTACCTTTAAAACGCCGGGTGACACGACTTCTACGGAGTTACGATTAATTTTATATGATTTTTCAAAGTTTCTGAAAAACTGTTGAACAGACAGGCGAACCCCTTAAATAATTAAGGGGACCACCCAGTATTTAAGGGGGCCACCCAGACAATTAAGGGGGCCGCCCATCTGGTACTCAAAATTTCATTTTTTGTAAAAAATTATTTTCTGACTTTGCTAAAAGTTATGAAACTTTCTGAGTTTGATACCGAACATATAACACTTTATTTTAAGCATAATTTTATTTCGAGCTAGTATAATTAGTGTATATAACATCAAAACTAATACAAGTTAATCAACAAAACATTTTTCATATTTAATCCTCATTAATAGGTAATTTGATTCATGGATCGTACTCAATTTTTAAAACCATTTGTTTTGAAAATTAGAGCGACGTGGCTCTTGATACCAATTGTCGAAAACTATAAGGGGTTGAATAGTTTTCCCTTCTTTTTGATTTTATAAAAACTTGGTTTCGAAATGTTGATTCGAATTTATTCAATTGTTTGTTTGAAAAACCTTCAATTAGAGTTTAATATGAAAACAACATATAATCAATACGATCAATTATATATGTGAGCTTTTGGATTAGTTTTCAAAACTTAGTTTTATGAATGGAGCTTTGGTCGATCTTTATGTGAATACGTTTTCCTTTTAAATTCTTAAAACGTTTTTGTATCAAATTATCTATTAAGTTAAACTCAATATGAGAAGTGTGAATAATAATCTATTTGACCATATCATATAATTGTACACACAATCACAATATTAACTTCTATGTACAACACAATCAACATCACAACTACATAAGCAACAACTAAAACATATAGGCAAGCATAGATGTAAAGCGATAAATGCAAGAACTAATGAGAAGAGATAATAGAAAGGAAATGCAAACCGGACACGAAGATTTATAGTGGTTCGGCTACAAGGACACCTTCCTTGCCCTACTCCACTCCCCGAGTCACCTACTCGAGAATTTTCTTTACTACTCAACAAGCTCCCTTTTGGCGGAGAAAACCGTACACAACTTTTGCTTACACCAATTTACGACACTAAGCTAAATGTCGAGTTCTAATAGTAGCTAGAACCAATCTCACAACACGACTTCGATCACTACACAACTTCTACACGACTTCACAACTTCTTCACGACTTCACGACTACTTCACAACTTCTTCTATACTCCACTACTTATTCACATACCTACTTCTTCACAACTACATGACTTCTCCACACTACTACTTCTTCCCAGTACTTCTTACTCACTCATTGATTCACTACTAAGTAAGATCATCTTGATCTACTTATTACATATACATAACTCACAACTTCACATAAACACTAACTAGACTCTAATACATTTTTGGCTTTATGATATGGAGGATTCTTCTCTTGCACTTTGAGTGATGAGGGATTGAATCACTTGAAACAAAGAATAATAAACTTATGATCAAAGGATTTAGAAGTGTGTTTGGAAAGGATTGGGACTGAAAATTTTCGTGCAAAAGGTGTAGAAAAATAGCAGAAATGAACCAGTATTAATAGGCAAAATTTTCTGACAATTCTGACAAATGGAGCGTGCCGGCCCCCTTAAAATTAAGGGGGCCGCCCATACGAAAACGACAGTTTTTCTTGTCTTTTCTGGGGAAGGTTTATCTAGTAAAATTTTAACTGTTTTTGGCTAAAAATTTGAATTCATATATTTATTATGAATTAAACATTTTCCTTTATATACCAAAAGTGTTTTTCAAAATATATAAGATGTTTATAACATTTTATAAAATTTGTAGTGTATAAATAAAATCTCATTTGATTATAAAATGTATTAGACATTTGTTTGTACATACCTTAAGTGATTGTTGAAGCATACTTGAGACGTTGAGATGTCGAGGCTTGTTGACGTATGAATGCATAGATGAATTGTGATCACAAGTAACTTAAGCACTTTACGTTATATGTTGTAGCTTATATCTTTGTCATCATCAAAACATGAAGAGGATGTTTAGATTAAATATCGTAATATTCATGCCAACAGATTAAGAATGAATAGAAAGAAGATTTAAATCAGAAAGTTTTGAGTGCAAAAGGTGAGAAAAAATGCTAGGAATCACCCAGTATTTATAGGAAAATTTTACAGCTGGAGGAGCGTGGCCGGTCCCCTGGCCGGTCCCCTTAATTATTAAGGGGGCCGCCCATACAATTGAGGGGGCCGCCCTCCTGTAACGGCCATAAAATTTGTCTTTTACTGGGGAAGATTTTTCTGGAACATTTTTGCCATTTTTGTTTGAAAATTTGAATTCATATATTTATAATGAATTTAGTATATTTATTTAATACAAAAAATAATTTTCTAAAAGATATAAAATGTTTGTGAGATTTTATAAAAAATCTAGTGATTAAGAAAATGTTTATTTGATCATAGAATGCATTAGACACTTTGTTTATTCATACCTTAAGTGATTTGGATGTTAAAGAGAATATTTACGACTAAATACTTGTTTATGTCATAATTTTTAGTTCAATGAGTTTACGTTTTGTGATTATCAAAACATAGAGATATCGATACATGTTAATAAAGTTTTTAGGCATTATTTATATCAACAAAATTGGTTACACTCAATGCTCTTATTGTTGTTGTCAAGACTATTGGGAACTGAACCTGATTCAACAAAATTGGTTACACTCAATGCTCTCATTGCTGTTGTGAAGGCCATTAGGAAACTGAACTTGATGTCATCACCAGCATCATAGTAAACATAGTAAAATACATGGTGCATGTCACTTAAAATTATTGAACCTACAAACAATGGAACTTCAGTTACTTATATATTATGACCTTGACACTTTTACACACATGGATAAATATAGACTTGCACATCACTCTAAATATCGTTGATCAAACAAATTATTGAACTTAAATGATATACATTGTAAAGGCAAATCAATAACATCAGGTAAGAAAAACTACAAGTTCACTTACTTTTAAATTATCAACTGCATATTTTTGTCAAATTTTAAACATAAACTAAATCACAGTTGTTATATGTTAAAACTAAGTATTCATAAAGTCATTAGAGATTTTATGCCACTATCGACGTGATTCGATTTTTGAACCACCAAAACCACTAAACACCAATGACTCACTCAGATCAAACTCAAACCTACATACACAAATACCCCTAAACATTCAAGAACAAAACCATAATCTTAACTCCCAAAATCACAATTTTAATAAGTACCTTATTTACCTACGAAAAATAGCCAATTAAGCACCAAAATTTGTAAGACCATTATCACGACAACATCCATCAAATAAAACGACACTCTTCCCCCTATACGACGTCACATGCATACCTATCCTCTGCATCCTCATTTTGAGGCAACAAAATAACCCAAGCTCACCATCGTCACACACCCATCACGATCGTCACACACCATGAATGGCAGCAACAAAGTGACAGACGACATTGAAATATTTGTGTGTTTTGTGGTACGCAGTGAGTTGAGAGAGAGGTGGTGAGATAAAAAAAAATGATATGTGATTTGTGTAGCAACTTCTAGACACGTATAAGTTTTTGTTAGACACGTAGCTACATTTTAAGACTTTGTTGGACTTTCATAGCCCAAAACACCGCCTATACACACTCATTTATTAAACGACCTATATGACGTCGCATGCACGCGTTATATAATATACATTGTGTTCTCGAGTTTGGGTTAAGAAAAAAAATGAAAATGAAACATAAGATTGTGTGTTCTCGAGTATTACTTAAGAAAGAAAAGACAATAAAATGGAAGAAAACTTAGTGTTATTTTGATGATTTTGGAATGAAAGTGTTTCCTTCCATTTTTTGGAGGAAAGTGTTTCCTTTACTTTTCTTTACTTTTATTTAATGAAATACTCCTTCCGTCCCATATTAAGTGTCCACTTTTATAATGCACAAAGTTTTAAGAGATTCCACTAACTAAACTCTCTACCAATCAAATATTATTTTTACCTACTAAAGTCTCATCTTATTGGTTGATACAAGTGGACACTTAATTTCGAACATTTAAAGATTCTATTGTACACACTTAATATGGGACGGATGGAGTAACTCGAGAATACAGTGATAGTGTAATAAAGGGTGTGGGAGCAAGGAGACAAAATTACAACTCTACCCTCAAGTGACATGCACATGATGGGCTTTAACGATTCATTTTAACAGTCGTTAGTACAAGTGACAAATGATGTTACTTTTTGCAAAGTTAAAGACTTTTAATGCAATATGAAACTATGAAGGATGATAGATGCAATTTTGGACAAACCACAAGGACTATCCATGCAATTTACTCTTATACCAAAGTTAAAAGCATTGTCAGCAAGTAGCTTTTGATTGGTAACAACAACAAGCGAATTAATTATTCTTTCACTTTCACTCCTTTCATTAAACATATCTAGATTTTTTTATAGATTTTAGTTTCTAAAAATGTCATCATCAACATCAGATAATTGCAATTCACGACACTTTTCATGGCTCATGAAATCATGTTTCCCAGACTCACGACCGAACCCAATCACCACTCTCCACTACTCTCCTCCACGCGCCACCAAAACCACCGTATCATCTCTCCCTAACGACCTACTTGTCGAGATTCTGTCACGCGTGTCTCAGACCTCATTGCCAGCGGTATCTTCTGTCTGCCGCAGGTGGTCGGAGTTGATAGACTCTGACGAGTTCTATAAACTCCGTCGCCAACGTGGGCTTCTTCGTTTCGGTGTTTTTGTTGTGTCTTTTAATGAGTATGGGTTGTTGGGTGGTAGTTATGAAGTGGGTCATGATAGTTATTGGAGGATGACTTCTTTAACTGGAGATGGTTATGATGGTTTGAGTTCTCACGCGCGCCTTGCTGCGATTGGGAGATGGGTTTATATTATTGGGAAGACGGCTATGTTGCGATGTGATGCTTGGACAGGAGTAGTGATGACCAGAGCGAAAATGTCGGTTTTGAGGAAGAAGTTTGCGGCTGCGGTTGTTAATGGGAAGCTTTATGTTGCTGGAGGAAGTACGAGGACCTCTGCGGTGGAGGAATATGATCCGAAGAGGAATTTGTGGCGCGTGGTGTGTCACGCGCCGAGAATGCGATACGGGTGCGTTGGTGCGGCGGTCGACGGTGTTTTCTATGTGATTGGTGGGTTGAGGATTGGTGGGGTGTGTAACGACGCGCCCTCACGCGCTGCTGCGGGTAGTGGTGTGCATGTGTACGCAAGCTCGATGGATTTGTATGACGTGGAGGCACGTAGGTGGTTGAGGAGTAGATCCATCCCTGGCGGGGGATGTGTTGTCGCGGCATGCTCGTGCTGCGACAGTATCTACATTCTGGCTAGCCACGCGGTCGAGCTATCCTTTTGGAAATTCCATGGAAGCAGACGTGTTGGTTTTGGCGAGTGGTGTCGTTTAAAGAGTCCCCCGCTTCCAACACAAGTCCGTCTAGATGGGACGGTAAGATTTAGTTGTGTCGGGGTCGGGGAAAAGGTCGTTTTGATACAAGTAATGGGTTGTATCGATGATCTGTTACGAAGAAGCGGAAGGAGTACTAGAGGTGTTAAAGATGCATTGGTGTTGGTTTACGACACCCGCGACGGAGAGTGGAGTAGAGGGGTGGATATGCCTGACGTGGTTAGACGCGCTGCCTGTGTATGTGTGGAATGGTAATCAAGAAAGTGTTACTGTAGCGTAATTTGGAAGTTTGCAAGGGAATCTGTATTTGTGTTGACAAATTTGTCCAACACTCTTTTGACTATTGGTAAAAAAGGACATCTCGTGGCCTGTGTTGTTTTAGACGTTAGATAAAGGAATACATGTGACTTTCAATATAAGGGCAAACTAGGAATTTTGGCTACACCTGTCGACTGCATTGGTTAAATTTCGAATTCGAGTTAGCTTTTGTGATGATCATAATGGTAAATGTAAAAATGAAAATAAACATTCAAGTTTAATATAACGGGTGTAGGTGATGGTGTTTCAATGTGTATTCGCTGTCTAAAGCTGTAATAATCTGCTGTTTAAGTGGTTGACAGATTTTAATTTTCTAAGATTTTAAATTATAAAATGACTAAAGTACATGTATGTGAAAAATGGAGACATGTCGTGTGAGATTGGAGTCAATCTATATCAAATCTATACTACTATATAAATCATTTAGGGAATTTTTTAAATAAAAATGCTTAAAAATTTAGCCTACACATTTGCTAATTACAAAAATTTCAATAGCTTGTTGCATACACTCAAATAAACGTTACATCTAAAAAATTAAGTGTATTAAATTCGTAAATTTGTAACAGCTCTCTAAATTAATACAACCCATTTAAACCTTTTAACTATTTGCAATTACACTACTATCTTAACTAAGTTATTATTATTCGTAAATTAATTATTAAAAAAAAAGTATGCCCAAATGACGTCATATTAACAGAAAATTTAGTCACAGTGTACTTGCCGCCGCATTGCACGAGTACTCTGCTAGTTATGTATAAGAGCGTGGGATACGGTGGGCTGGTGGGTGGCGCCATCACCACCAGCCGAGGAGATGCCATGGCGCACCGTACCGAACCCTGCGCCGTCACCATGGCTCAGCGCCGTGGGGTTTTTTTTTATTTATTTTTTATTTTTATTTTTTTTTCCTCCTTGGGTGTTGTGTTTATATGTGTGTATTTCATGTTTTTGTGTGATTGTTTTTGTGTTTGTTTGTAAAAAGATAGTTATTTTGTTTTTATTTTTTTTTCTCCAGCTTGCAGCTTTCCAACGAGGAAGAAGCTATGTATTTTGTTTTTATTTTTTCTAATTTTGTTAAAGTTTCACTTCAAACCTTTTGTTATGAAAGTTTACATTATTAGTCCTTGTTAGTGTTTTTCTTGCAATATTAGTCCCTATTTTCTATGCAATGTGTTTTAGTTTTATTAATGTAATGTGTTTTTTTAATTAATGAAGTTTATTTTAGTTAATATTGTGTATTTTTTTATGTAAAATTAAAAAAAAAAAAGGCCGACGGCACCAGAAATTCTGATGCCAACGGATACCCTTGAAATGTGGTGCCGTGGAGTTTTTTGCTGACGTGGCAGCAAAAAAATCCCACGGCACCACGGTACCCAGTGCTCTAAAGAATGGGTAAATAGCCAGCTTCATTCTACTCTTTGATAATCGGTGGCTATTGGAGCTAGGACGAAACTGCTTATGTGAAAAAATGATACCCGTTATGGTAACTTAAGTTTGGCAAGTACTCCCTCCGTCCCAAATTTATTGTCCACTTTGAATTTTCAAAGTCAAAGTATTTCAACTTTGACCATAAATATATATTTTTTGTTATATAATACTTGTTGAAAAATTATACCATTAAAAAGTACACTTAAAACCCAATTCATTTATATATTTTGCATCAAATGGAGTATATAACACCCACAAAATATTTAAGGTCAAAGTTGAAGAAGAAAGACTAAAAAAGTCAATAATGGACAATAAATTTGGGACGGAGGGAGTACTTATTATCACTCTCTAAATAAAAATGATTTACCGCTGACTAATTGGTGAAAACTGTTTCAATGAAATTAGTCATTGATTTGAGGGTGTTTGGATGTGCATTTATAATGATTAGAGCAACTTAAATTTGGAATAATCATTTGTTAGCGCATTTGTAAAAGTGATCATGATTATACCACCCCGTTAATCGTGTAATCTTAGTGTTGTGAATACAATGGAGTTCACTTTGACTACTTTATGAATTTATCCGTCATTTTTTTGGATTAGAATTCACTGAAGCCCCAATGAATCTAATTTCACTTCAAATTTATTATAAGTTCGGCAAACTTATAAATATCCAAAGGATGAATGAAAGCACATGTTTGTTACAATTGTAAGGAGCAAGCGAGTTAAGTTCTTATCGCAAAGGAAGGAGAGTGATGACGTATAGTCTATATATGGGCCACGAGCCCAAATATTAAACATTACTAAGGCTTAAAGTCAACAACCATGCGTGGGCTATTATAACATGGGCCGCATCAATAATAGGAATGGGCTCACGCAAGCCTAACCAACCTATATACGGAGTAGATAGAGATCTTCTATCTATGGAATGAATATCCTTAACCCCAATAAGCACCATGTGTGCGAAACGTAAGGAGCACGAACCCTACAAGGATTCTGCGCCTATATAAGGAATGACATAATTCTCATTCAAGGTACGATTCACAAACCCTAAAACTCTTTACGAGAACCCTAAATCGATTACTTACTCTCACGCCGGAGTCTAATCGTGGGAGACAATGTAAAACCCAAATTTTCTAAATACATAAAATACCCAAAATACCCTTTGATCTCGAACTTATAAAAGACGTTTAAATATTTAAGACCTTACATTCCGATTTTAACCTAAGTTTATATTGCAACTAATAAGTACTTAAAACTAATTGCTATGTAATTAGAATACATTATATATGTACTTAACCTATGCAAAACAACTAAATATAATTTGCGTACTTTCCAATATGTTCCAAACACTCACACGACCTAAGTTATACACGACACAATCATATGTCTTTCCATAAAACAAATACAGGAATTTCAAGGCTAAGGTAATAACTAATTAGTGATATGTTTCCTAAATCAATTGAGATATCAATCTCCTTTTTGTCAATCCGTAATTCACTCAACAATCAAACAAGTGATTGATACGTTTTCTCTTGTTACCAAATATAAACACATGCTTAGTCTTCTCCTCTTTCATCAAAAGATACAGCACTTTATTTCCTCTCCAATATACTCGGTCTTTCTCTCCAAGATATATCACTTAATCACTGCCCATTTTAAACCGTATACCCCACATTCACTTTCACGTACAAACCCTAAATATACAATACTAATCGGCTGCCTCACTTCTCACCAATAAAAAAAAAAAAAAAAAAAAAAGGAACAAAGGGGTAGCAAGGTGGTGTTCGAGTCTTGTTTTTCATGCTGAGTTCGGTTCACGTTGGTGTTGCTCGAGTGCGTTCGAGTCCAGATGGTGGTCATGTACATGTGGCTGTGTACGTTGGGGTATGGGTTCTATCCTACGTCGACAAATCTCGGTACGCGAGAACTCCAAGTTGGGTTCGGTTGTGTCTCGTCAAATCGTGGGGTGTTCCTGTTCTTGTCCATACTCGCGAACGTTTGTGTCGCGCCTTCGGTTTGAGGTGTTCTTGGTTAACCTAGAGGTACTGATGAGTGTCCAAATACTCATCATTTTATACCAATCTGAACTGCCAAAACATACAAAAACACTCAAATATGTATTAAAATACTTAAAATATCTTAAAGGTGTGTTTTATATGTTTCAAATGCAAAATATGCAAAAACAGATGAAAAACGTACAAAGTTTGCATAATTGGCAGTTTCAGTCCCTCAAGTTTCATAAAATGGCAAAACTAGTCCCTGGTTATTCTAAAAACTTTAAAAAGTCACCAAAGGTCCTTTTTAATCATAAAGTTACATATTTAATCCTTTGGTGCAAAGTTTCATAAAATTACAAGTTTAGTCCCTGTACTTTGGAAATTGACAAAAATGGTCCCTAGGATGTAAAAACTTTGAGAAATTCAATTTTGGTCCTTATACTAATAATCTTTTGCAGGAATGGTCCTTGGGTGATAAGTTTGGTGAATTTACATGTTTGGTCTCTGAAGTTTCACAGTTTGGCAAAACAGGTCCCTCAAAGTTTCAAACTTGACAGTTTTAGTCCCTGGGTGTTCAAAATGGGAAAATTATCATTAAGGGTCCTAGGGAATTCATAATTTTCACTATTAGTCCCTGGATTAAAAGTTTGGAGAAATTACATGTTAAGTCCCTGGAGTTTCAGTTTTGGCAAAAATAGTCTCCGGATATTTCATAAGTGAAAAATATCAAAAATATCCATGTACTATTTATTTATGGCAAGTTTAGTCCTTATAAGTATATTTGGAGACTTGCCAAATCAGACCCCTAAACTTTGCCAAATTACATTTTTAGTCCTTGTGTGAAATTAAACCAAACGGACCTTGTTATTATTACTAAACCAAAAACCAAATCCAAACTAAAACTAACCCAATCCCATGTGATCCCCTAGCCCAATCCTTAGCCCAGTCCACCCCCGGTCAACCCTCGGTCAACAACCCAAGTCAAAAACCACCCCGTATCTCCTTCCCTCCCAAATACCACCACCACCACTGAAACCATAAACCACCCTCCACCTGGCCTTCTACTTGCTCCCCACTCATTCCACATCACCCTCCACCTCATCACAACCCTCCAAACCCATTTAAACCCCTAAAATCCGCTCCACGCAATCTACAGTAGTCAAAGAGACTTTGGCGCCAAGAAACGTTTTAAATGGCTAGGATGATTCAGACACAATCAATGGTTCTAAAGTGGTGGGAAATGTCAAGGTGGGCCCCACAAACCCTGGAAATGGCTACAAAAGGAAAAGAAGGCAGAAGAATATATATATTAGTTTAGTTTAGTGTAATTTAGGTCGAATAGTGTAATTTTAATCTTTCAGTGTAATTTAAAGCTTCTTGATAATCAATTAAGTTATTTTCATGTATCTTTGAACTTTTGCAATCATCAATTTAAGGTTTCAGTTAGTCTCTCAGTCTTTGCAATTTCTTGAATTTTCAAAATCTCAAATAAGTTATCTGTTGTTGTTAGTTGTTGTTAAGGCTGTTCATAAGCTTAGATAAGCTCTGACAAAGCTCATACAAGCTCTTGAATACTTTAATTATCAGTCTCACTTTATAAATAGGAAAATACCAAAAATTCAAATAAATAAAGGAAAAATAAAAAATTAGTGTGTGAAGAAGTATAGAAGCTGATGCATGATGAAATATGAATGAATTCTGGTTTAGAATCCTATGGGGGATACTAGGTTGTGATCTTGGTTCATGGTTCATTGTTTCTCAGGCCAATCCCACTTGTAAGCTTGTTCTTTAATTTCTAGTAACCTACTGTAGCTTAGTTTATTTTTTCTTATCTGTGTGCTTTTGAGTTTATTTGGTGTTAGTTAATCAATATCTAGCATAATATAGTTTGCTTGTTCAACAGATTTAATAGCTACTTAAAAAACAATAATCTCACAGTAAAACACTCATATTTGACAAATCTGTGTATTTCACTTGTGGCATGATTGTTTTGTGTTCATTTGATCTTACTACATTATAAACTAGTGTTAGGAATCAGTGTGGTTGCTTAAAATCACCATTTGCTTTGAAAAACCAAAACAGATTCAAGATAAGGAGTGTTTGGATTAGAGTATTTCACCCCTAAGTTATAAGTGTCAGCTGTTGTTTTTGGTTCTTACATAATTAGTTAAGTATTTGTAGGTCATAAGTAGTCTAAAACTCCGGTCTTAAACATCTAAAAGTCAAAATCACACCTTATACCCCTTAACAGTCCACTGTTAGTGATTGTGGAGTTGAAACCCACCCCCTTAGCTTAAATCTCATAAATCTAGCTTAGTATAGGTTCATCACAGCTTAAGACAACATAACTAATCAGTTTAATAAGATATAAGTTCATAAAAGTCAACATAGCAAAGTTTTGATAAAAAGTCAATTTGCTCAGCTCAGATTTTTCCCAAAACTCCCTGATTTCTTTTGAATTTAGGAGAAGGTTTTAGGAGCTCAAATTTGTTCCTAGTTATAGTCTACCAGCCCATATTTAAGTTCCCACAAGTTTTTCATTTTTGCTAATTTTCTTGTGGCCCCCACTCACCCTCAAAGACAACTGCAGGGCAAGGTATTGCCCTGCTCAGATCAGACTCAGTCACAACACCATCTTTGGTGATGTTTTGTGACCACCACAGTGGGCCCCACACCCTCTAGTTAGGTTCCCCCAACCCCCCTCCTACCATAGATCTTAGATTGACTCTTTGTTTGACCTGACTCTCAGTGGACCCCACTTGAAATAAGCCATAAACCTTGTCCCCATTTCTGTGTTGAATTCAAGTTTTGGAATAGCTTATTTGGCTTATCAGCTTATCTACAGAGCTTATTTGCCCAAATTAAGCTTTGACAAATCCAACTAACTTATTAGGACCAGAATATACCAAGGTGGGTCCCACATAAGCTCTTGTGAGCTTATTTTCCATCTCAGTCAACAAAAGTCAACTGTGGAAGCAATAAGCTTCCACAGTGCTTATTTCTAGCTTATAAAATTATTGTTTTTATTAAAGTTGTTTATTTTTATGTATAATATAGTTTGGTAAAAGAAAAATCTAGAAAATACAACATAAAAATAAGTGATAGTTTCTATTTAATTTAATTTAATTTTAATTTTCATTTTTAGATTTTAATTAAGTAATTTGTAATTTTATATTTTTATTAATTTCCTTTTATATTAAAGTATTTTTAATAATTTTCTCAGATTTTAATTTTGTCTTTTAGTATTAATTAGAATTAAAAATAGTTTTATTAGTAATTAATCAATAAATAAGTTTTAATTAGCATAATTAATTTTTATAAAGTAACACCTATATTTTATATTTTTCCTAGCTTCTATAAGTCATAAAATAATTTTAGAAATTTTCTTGTGATTTATACTGTTCATTTACTAGTTTTCATAATTTAATTAGTTTAATTGGTAATTGTTTAATAAATAGAATAATAAATAGTAAACTAGTTTAAAAATACATAAAATAAAGTTTTTATAATTTTTTAGGATTCCTGTGATGGTTAATTAGATTTATAAATTTTTCCATAATTTTCTAAGTTGATTTAGTGTTATTTGTAATTTAAAATAGTTTAATTAGTTTAATTATTATAAATAGTTTTTAATTAATAGAAAATCTATAAAAAGACAAAAACATTTATTTTTATTTTTTATACTTTCTTCAAGTTCCTTTTTAAGTTTAGAAAATATTTTTATAATTTTTTAGTTTAATTTGTAGTATTTATCATTTTTAGTTTAAATATAAATTAGTTTTAATTAATTAGTTAAATAGTTTTTATTTAAATAAGTAATAATAAATAATAAAATAATCTAAAAAATAGTTTTCTTTTTAATTTAATTTTATTTTAAGTTTAAGTTTATAGAATTTTCATTTTTAACCCTTGTAGCTTATTTTTCTTAAAACTCACCTTTTTCTCAGTACGCAATCGCGTCTGATTTTTAAATTGGTGTACGTTTTAACGTTTTAGATATCTAGGTTTTACGTAATCGTTATAATAGTTATTTTAAGTTATAAAACCCTAGTTTAAATCACTCACACACACTTTATACCTTTCCTGTTCACATTCACTAATCACAGATTCGTTTTTAATACCATCATAACCTCGTTGGGACATTACGACCCGGGAAAACACTGTATTTCACGGAAGCATTTGTCTTGATTAGTTTGACTTTACTATTGACCATTCACAAGTGGTTGAGAAATAAAAGATAACTAGTTTAAGGCGAATCAAAATTTGGCGCCGCTGCCGGGGAGGTTGTGCGCATTATTTTAAACGATTTTGCGTATTAGTGAGTTTGGATATACATCCATTGTATATTTACCATCTTTTATCCATATTTTTATAAAACAAAACCCATAAATATTCACCTTTATACCTCTATCCATTTGATTCTACCTTCTTACACCCATCTCATACATAATTCTTATGGCGTCTCTCGGTTACAAGTGTTTTCACTGTAAAAGCCCGATTGAGAACGGCTTTCGTTGTCTCCGGTGTATTTGTGAGAAATGTGGCAATAATTGTAGTAACAGATTTTGTACTAAGTGCAATCTGTTCATAAGTCCAATTTCTCTCAATGATTCACCAAATTCTTCCAACTACCCTTCACAGCCTGAGATACGTGCTATTAATGACGAACCTTCAAAAATTGATCCTAACCTTTCACGGTTTACGGTTAAAAGTTTATCAAGCAAACGTACAGAGCTTAGGGCAGTGACTGAAAATAACGACTTACCTAACCTTCACGTTTATCAAGAACCAAAACCCGAGACCATAACGGAAGTGGTGGAAATTGCTAGCTCTAAGAGCACACCACTTGTCCCACCTCCTGATTTTGTTCCTTGTGACGGTTGTGGTGAGCCTCTTTTCGGTTTTCCATGTCGTTGGTGTACATGTGTACAATGTGGTAATGATATTCAAAACGGGAGTTGTTTGTTTTGTGGATCGAGTAATTCATTTGCTTATGATCCTAATCAAAACTCATTCAACGACTCCTCAAATTTTTCAAACTACCCATCACATTCATACGAGCAAGAATCATATTATCCAAATATCAATGATGCTTCGTATCAAAATACACCAAGCCAGACTCAACAGTTTTACTGTTGTGAGTACTGTGGAGGTCCACATTTTAGCTCTGATTGTCAAACAAGGAATCCATTTCCTTGTGACAATTACGACTATTTGTTTCAAAACCCACCTCCACAATACCAAATGAACCAAGCAACTCCTCATGAAACTCAGCAAGACCTTTGTCTAGAGGTTCTTGAGAAACTTAAAAACATTAAGGAGGAGTTAGCTAATATGTCGTTTCACAATGCACCAAGTTCTTCTTGTGTATATTGTGGGGGTCCTCATAATGATGATCAATGTCAACCTTCCGGTTTTGACACATCCACACCCCCACAGTCTCCACTCACTCAATATTCTCGTGATAAATCTATCACGGAATTACTTGCTGAAAAACATGCTGCTAGAGACGAAAGAAGCATGGAAGAATTACTAGTCTTAGAACAAGCAGCTATAACACGTACCAAATTTCAACATGCTGTTTTTCTCGATGAGGATGATGAAAGTGATGATACCTCATCATGTTCATCAGTTGAGACTCCTTCCATGCATATACAGGGAGAAAAGAATATAACTGAATCACCAGCAGTAGAAATAATGGAACTTGTAGACTCCATTACTGCTAGTCCTTCTCATCTCCCTCTGTATGATGTTATCATACCCGAGGTTCCCACTCACTCTCTGAGCATGGGGGACGAGCATATTGACACTGTTCCTGCAAAGGAATCGGACGAATTCATAAAGTCTAGTGTTGAGAACCTTGTTTCAATCCCAAGTGAGTCACAGGGAATTCTTGATCATGTGTGTGATATTCCTCCCCCTCTTGTCTTTCCAAATGATTATATTGAGACGTTCTCTGATTCTGATGAGAACTATTCTTTATCTTGTGGAGACATAAGTTATGTGGGGGAATTACCTTCTGAGCTTGTCAACTCAGAAGAAGAGAATGAGGAAGAAATAATCCAAGACGAAGCTCTTCGTCTTACATTATTAAATGCTAATCTTCTCATTTCTAGAATCGAGGCTTTTAATGAAAAGCCTATTTCATCTCCTATCCCCGTCAAGGATAGTGAGATTTTGATCAATGATTCTATTCCTGAATTGCAAACGTTCCATTTTGATCAAACGGAAGAGAAGATAAGTGGTATCACCACTTCTCATTCTCATAATTCTCTTCCCGTTTATGAATCATTTACTTTTGAGGAGTTCCCCAATGAACTCACTCAAATCAATCCCGAATACGAATCATTCACCTTTGAGGAGTTCTCCTGTGAACTCACTCATATCATATCTCTACCGGAGTATGATAATTTCTATTTTGATCTAGACATACCTATAATATGTCTTGATCAAACGAGCTTAAATGAGGAGATTCATGAAACAATGAATTCTCCTATTGAGGAAGAAGAGTTAGTTATGATTTTCATCATGACATTCTTTCTTTTCTTCATATATTCCGTGGCTTCTCCTGTTCTTCACTCTTTCGGGAGTGAGGACATTATCTTTGACCCCGGCATTCTCATTTATAAATTATGAGCTAGGATCTCTCTGTATATCTCATCGGTGTGGAACTTTCACGTGTTTCAAATGTTTATCCAAACGTTTTGAATGAAAGTCCGATGAGATTGTCTCTTCCACTTGCTTCCCCATGGACAAATAAATTCGGGGTCGAGTCAAGTTAGTGACTCGGTAATCAAAAATAGTAACATGTACATAGGTTTTCACCCATGTTCCACCCTAGTGTGGGGGAGATGCCCCACATGTTGTATATATATATATCCTTAAAAAAAAATAATAAAAAAAAAATGTAAATATAGTGATAGCTTCTATTTAAGAAGTTTTATCTAAAAAAAAAATAATTGTATGTATATACATCTTAAATAAAGGCTATAGAATATTTTTTTCTTACGTTCTAAGTGTCGGTTTAACACCCGGTATTTTGAATATTGAGGACAATATTCAGTTCTAAGTGTGGGGGGAGATTCGTTATTCTAACGAATTTAAACACATGTTCCATCAAGAACCCCCATTTTAGCCAAAATTTTAAAATTTTTTCTCACTTAGAACGCAATAAATGGTATCAATCCTCCATGTCTAACCCACAACAGGATTGGCTAATCCAGGAGCAAACGGCTCTTGGTAAAGATAACTCAAACCCGTTTATGGCTTGCAATTTGCCAAAAATTGTATGGTTCCTCAACTCCTCATTATCCTCAAAAGCTAATGAGTTGGCTAGCCCGCAAGATTATGGCTTGTGGTAAAGGCTGTGGAAAACCCATAATTGGTAATCAGCTCACCAAGATGTTGACTATTCCATCAAGGGTTGGCTAGTCCAGAAGCAAACGGCTTTTGGTAAAGACACATCAAATCCGTTGACAGCTGGTGGTTTGCTCAAAATCACACGGTTATCAGGTGTGCCCCAGTTCTTACACCTGGCTACTCCAGAAGTGATGGCTTTTGGTAAAGAGTTTTTCAAATCCATTAAGTTTTTCTCAAATAGATTGCTAGGGACTAGCAATAGTTTAGTGTGGGGGATTGATGAGTGTCTAAATACTCATCATTTTATACCAATCTGAACTGCCAAAACATACAAAAACACTCAAATATGTATCAAAATACTTAAAATATCTTAAAGGTGTGTTTTATATGTTTCAAATGCAAAATATGCAAAAACAGATGAAAAACGTACAAAGTTTGCATAATTGGCAGTTTCAGTCCCTCAAGTTTCATAAAATGGCAAAACTAGTCCCTGGTTATTCTAAAAACTTTAAAAAGTCACCAAAGGTCCTTTTTAATCATAAAGTTACATATTTAGTCCTTTGGTGCAAAGTTTCATAAAATTACAAGTTTAGTCCCTATACTTTGGAAATTGACAAAAATGGTCCCTGGGATGTAAAAACTTTGAGAAATTAAATTTTGGTCCTTATACTAATAATCTTTTGCAGGAATGGTCCTTGGGTGATAAGTTTGGTGAATTTACATGTTTGGTCTCTGAAGTTTCACAGTTTGGCAAAACAGGTCCCTCAAAGTTTCAAACTTGACAGTTTTAGTCCCTGGGTGTTCAAAATGGGAAAATTATCATTAAGGGTCCTAGGGAATTCATAATTTTCACTATTAGTCCCTGGATTAAAAGTTTGGAGAAATTACATGTTAAGTCCCTGGAGTTTCAGTTTTGGCAAAAATAGTCTCCGGATATTTCATAAGTGAAAAATATCAAAAATATCCATGTACTATTTATTTATGGCAAGTTTAGTCCTTATAAGTATATTTGGAGACTTGCCAAATCAGACCCCTAAACTTTGCCAAATTACATTTTTAGTCCTTGTGTGAAATTAAACCAAACGGACCTTGTTATTATTACTAAACCAAAAACCAAATCCAAACTAAAACTAACCCAAGCCCATGTGATCCCCAAGCCCAATCCTTAGCCCAGTCCACCCCCGGTCAACCCTCGGTCAACAACCCAAGTCAAAAACCACCCCGTATCTCCTTCCCTCCCAAATACCACCACCACCACTGAAACCATAAACCACCCTCCACCTGGCCTTCTACTTGCTCCCCACTCATTCCACATCACCCTCCACCTCACCACAACCCTCCAAACCCATTTAAACCCCTAAAATCCGCTCCACGCAATCTACAGTAGTCAAAGAGACTTTGGCGCCAAGAAACGTTTTAAATGGCTAGGATGATTCAGACACAATCAATGGCTCTAAAGTGGTGGGAAATGTCAAGGTGGGCCCCACAAACCCTGGAAATGGCTACAAAAGGAAAAGAAGGCAGAAGAATATATATATTAGTTTAGTTTAGTGTAATTTAGGTCGAATAGTGTAATTTTAATCTTTCAGTGTAATTTAAAGCTTCTTGATAATCAATTAAGTTATTTTCATGTATCTTTGAACTTTTGCAATCATCAATTTAAGGTTTCAGTTAGTCTCTCAGTCTTTGCAATTTCTTGAATTTTCAAAATCTCAAATAAGTTATCTGTTGTTGTTAGTTGTTGTTAAGGCTGTTCATAAGCTTAGATAAGCTCTGACAAAGCTCATACAAGCTCTTGAATACTTTAATTATCAGTCTCACTTTATAAATAGGAAAATACCAAAAATTCAAATAAATAAAGGAAAAATAAAAAATTAGTGTGTGAAGAAGTATAGAAGCTGATGCATGATGAAATATGAATGAATTCTGGTTTAGAATCCTATGGGGGATACTAGGTTGTGATCTTGGTTCATGGTTCATTGTTTCTCAGGCCAATCCCACTTGTAAGCTTGTTCTTTAATTTCTAGTAACCTACTGTAGCTTAGTTTATTTTTTCTTATCTGTGTGCTTTTGAGTTTATTTGGTGTTAGTTAATCAATATCTAGCATAATATAGTTTGCTTGTTCAACAGATTTAATAGCTACTTAAAAAACAATAATCTCACAGTAAAACACTCATATTTGACAAATCTGTGTATTTCACTTGTGGCGTGATTGTTTTGTGTTCATTTGATCTTACTACATTATAAACTAGTGTTAGGAATCAGTGTGGTTGCTTAAAATCACCATTTGCTTTGAAAAACCAAAACAGATTCAAGATAAGGAGTGTTTGGATTAGAGTATTTCACCCCTAAGTTATAAGTGTCAGCTGTTGTTTTTGGTTCTTACATAATTAGTTAAGTATTTGTAGGTCATAAGTAGTCTAAAACTCAGGTCTTAAACATCTAAAAGTCAAAATCACACCTTATACCCCTTAACAGTCCACTGTTAGTGATTGTGGAGTTGAAACCCACCCCCTTAGCTTAAATCTCATAAATCTAGCTTAGTATAGGTTCATCACAGCTTAAGACAACATAACTAATCAGTTTAATAAGATATAAGTTCATAAAAGTCAACATAGCAAAGTTTTGATAAAAAGTCAATTTGCTCAGCTCAGATTTTTCCCAAAACTCCCTGATTTCTTTTGAATTTAGGAGAAGGTTTTAGGAGCTCAAATTTGTTCCTAGTTATAGTCTACCAGCCCATATTTAAGTTCCCACAAGTTTTTCATTTTTGCTAATTTTCTTGTGGCCCCCACTCACCCTCAAAGACAACTGCAGGGCAAGGTATTGCCCTGCTCAGATCAGACTCAGTCACAACACCATCTTTGGTGGTGTTTTGTGACCACCACAGTGGGCCCCACACCCTCTAGTTAGGTTCCCCCAACCCCCCTCCCACCATAGATCTTAGATTGACTCTTTGTTTGACCTGACTCTCAGTGGACCCCACTTGAAATAAGCCATAAACCTTGTCCCCATTTCTGTGTTGAATTCAAGTTTTGGAATAGCTTATTTGGCTTATCAGCTTATCTACAGATCTTATTTGCCCAAATTAAGCTTTGACAAATCCAACTAACTTATTAGGACCAGAATATACTAAGGTGGGTCCCACATAAGCTCTTGTGAGCTTATTTTCCATCTCAGTCAACAAAAGTCAACTGTGGAAGCAATAAGCTTCCACAGTGCTTATTTCTAGCTTATAAAATTATTGTTTTTATTAAAGTTGTTTATTTTTATGTATAATATAGTTTGGTAAAAGAAAAATCTAGAAAATACAACATAAAAATAAGTGATAGTTTCTATTTAATTTAATTTAATTTTAATTTTCATTTTTAGATTTTAATTAAGTAATTTGTAATTTTATATTTTTATTAATTTCCTTTTATATTAAAGTATTTTTAATAATTTTCTCAGATTTTAATTTTGTCTTTTAGTATTAATTAGAATTAAAAATAGTTTTATTAGTAATTAATCAATAAATAAGTTTTAATTAGCATAATTAATTTTTATAAAGTAACACCTATATTTTATATTTTTCCTAGCTTCTATAAGTCATAAAATAATTTTAGAAATTTTCTTGTGATTTATACTGTTCATTTACTAGTTTTCATAATTTAATTAGTTTAATTGGTAATTGTTTAATAAATAGAATAATAAATAGTAAACTAGTTTAAAATTACATAAAATAAAGTTTTTATAATTTTTTAGGATTCCTGTGATGGTTAATTAGATTTATAAATTTTTCCATAATTTTCTAAGTTGATTTAGTGTTATTTGTAATTTAAAATAGTTTAATTAGTTTAATTATTATAAATAGTTTTTAATTAATAGAAAATCTATAAAAAGGCAAAAACATTTATTTTTATTTTTTATACTTTCTTCAAGTTCCTTTTTAAGTTTAGAAAATATTTTTATAAGTTTTTAGTTTAATTTGTAGTATTTATCATTTTTAGTTTAAATATAAATTAGTTTTAATTAATTTTTTTTTTGAAAGGCATTAGTTTTAATTAATTAGTTAAATAGTTTTTATTTAAATAAGTAATAATAAATAATAAAATAATCTAAAAAATAGTTTTCTTTTTAATTTAATTTTATTTTAAGTTTAAGTTTATAGAATTTTCATTTTTAACCCTTGTAGTTTATTTTTCTTAAAACTCACTTTTTTCTCAGTACGCAATCGCGTCTGATTTTTAAATTGGTGTACGTTTTAACATTTTAGATATCTAGGTTTTACGTAATCATTCTAATAGTTATTTTAAGTTATAAAACCCTAGTTTAAATCACTCACACACACTTTATACCTTTCCTGTTCACATTCACTAATCACAGATTCGTTTTTAATACCATCATAACCTCGTTGGGACATTACGACCCGGGAAAACATTGTATTTCATGGAAGCATTTGTCTTGATTAGTTTGACTTTACTATTGACCATTCACAAGTGGTTGAGAAATAAAAGATAACTAGTTTAAGGCGAATCAGGTACCTTCAAATCATCCTTGTGTTCTCTTGATTCGAGTCATATGATATGTACATGTATATAAACATGAAAACTTGATCGTATGTGCTTCGATAATATGACTATATGAATGGATTAACTGTCATATGAAATAACAACATGAAACATAAACCAATTGGCATAGACATGTGGTTTTTTCGAATTCTTATATATACATGTTTTGATCTACACGATACTCAACCTAAATCTGTTTGAGATTAATCCTTTTTTTTTGAACTAAAAGAAATGAGTACATGCATTGTTTTGATCTACACGATACTCTAGTGTGGTTGGAGAGATGTACTACACCGTCCCTGATTCTTGTGATCTACTGCTGCTATGATTATTATGATTATTGTTATTGGCCAGCAGGGGCGTATGGATGCATCCTAGATTTGTCTTGACTTGTCTTGGGCTACGGCCATCTTGATTATGATATAGACTACATGATATATATTACTTGGTGACTGGGCGTGTGTGCATTACAGCCCCTCACATCTTGGGAGTTGATCACTCCATCTTGGGATACTTGACTTGAAATACTTGACTTGATATTTGTGTGCCTGGGGGTTAAATACTGATAGCCTTGACACTTGACACCTGATAGCCTTGACACTTGACACCTGATAGCCTTGACCCTTGACACTTGACACCTGATAGCCTTGACCCTTGACACTTGACACCTGATAGCCTTGACACTTGATACTTGACACTTGACACTTGATACTTGATACCTAATACTTGATACTTGACACTTGATACTTGACTCTTGGTACTTGACCTTGCAAACTATTGATACTTGATCTTGCTAAATTCTTGGAAACCTTGAAACTTGGTAACCTTTGACACTATACTTAAACCCTTGACATTATACTTGACACTAGTTAATCATTGCTATTACACTTGACGATTCGGGATACTTAACCTTGATGACTTTTCATATTTAACCTTGAAAATTCTTTGATATACCTTGTGACACCATATGTAATTTCTATTCATACTCTCTTATCTTATTACTTGATGTGCTTGTTATCATCATATCTGTTCACTGAGCTTTTTATGCTCAGCCGCGTTTTCTTTTCCATGCGGCAGGTACTTAAGCTAGGATGCGGGGTTTAGCTTTGGGGATGAGAGAGTGTGGACCAAACTTAGAGTTCCCTTATATTATGGACATGGTTTTATTATTGTAATTCCCTTATTTTGGAATTCATTTGTAACCTTGTACTCATTGTATTATTAAAGTATAAAGCTTGTGTTTTGCTCTGTTGGACACTATTTATTGTGATATCTTTACCCTTGACGGGTTGGGGTGTTACAATTTATGGTATCAGAGACCAGGCTGACGACTTATAATACATAACCTGGACCTGTGAGTTTTGGACCATTAGGTTTCCACTGTAGGAATGTTGGTGAACACTTTGAAAACTTGATATAGGACTTTTCCCTGTGCGAACTTAAGTTTAACCTGTGAGGATTGGGTAGATATTAGGTTTCCTTCGGCGTACTTTCCCCTTTCATGTTTGTCCTTGACTTCTTTATTCTGACCACTTGGTGACCATTCGAATGGTTAAATCTCGTCGCTCTGGACCACCTGACGAAAACCCAAAGAAATGGTGACTCATGCCATTAAGGATACCTCAAGATAGATCCGGCACGTAAGGAGTAAAGGGAATTTTGTTGATGCTACGGGTTGCCGGAAGATGGATGACAAGGAGAAAGAGATGTACGGAACTAAAAGCAAATGATAACAATGGTATTAACACCAAGTATTCCGGAAAATGCCATAAGTCTGTGGAAGAAGAAGAGAGAGATCGCAAAAGTGGTTTTTCTAGCCGCCGTTTGCCCCAACACGAGAATAACAGGAATGGTTGGATTAGTGATAGGAAGGAAGAGAAAGAAGAGAATGATGTAGACTACGATCTAGAGTCTACGGCGACCAGCTGTATAATCCAAATTGAACGAAGGAAATTTGTGATCGTGAACTAGTTCCTTTTACTCTTCTGTTTAGCCTATACTAGACTTCGGATTTGATTCAATTTCCAAGTTACTCTGATAATATTGAAGTTTGAATTAAGTTCCCCCTCGGTGAGTTTTGTTATGGCAATCCTGTTTGTGTTCATCAGCTAATTGTAATGGGAATCTTGATGATTTTGGAAGTATTGGTATAATGGTTTTGCACCCTAACTAGATTGATCCGATAGATTCTGTTACTTTTGGATAATTCTCATCTTTCTATTTGATTCCATTGACAATGTTGGCAACTAGTATCCCACGCGTATCATTTTGACAACAATACAATGTTCGTATTTGCAATGAGGCACAATTGGGCTAAGAAGCTGAACAAAATCCCAACCTTTTCGAATAGTTAATTTATCTGCCTAAAGACTTTTGATAAACTTACACTTGATCCTAATTCGTGAATTATCAGTCTGGTTTGGCGAATTTAGTTGTTCTACAATTCCGTTTACCTTTGATATGATCTTGACCTACCTTTGAAAATCCGTTTCCGATGGCTTCATTTGAAAGACTGAAGAAACAATTAAAAGAACTTCTAAGAAATGAATTTACTAACCGAGAGTAAGCCTAGGAAGTATATCAGTTTTATTGGTGAAGAAGAGGAGAGACGACGTGGGGTGAACGTGAAGGTTCATTAAGATGATCTTGAAGCCGTTTTTGTATTCGTTAACGATTCCAATTGTATTGGCTATCATGTCAACTATTCCCTTATATATGGAGAGATTACGTTTTCGTGAATATTTGGAAGAATCGTATAGTATGACATTGTGGTATGTTTTGAAATGGAGTTAGGAGTTGAGGTTATTTTTTTGAATCGCCTTCCGTATTCGTGACGACTGCTATGACGGTTAGTGACGCTAATAGTATTAGCTAAAGCTCTGACCATTTTGCGAATCTGATAAGTAACGTTTTCTCGTGAGTACTTGGCCAAATAGTCATTGTATGCGTAATAATACATTCGAAGACGAGAAGGAACATGGAAACTATTTTATACCTTGTTAGAAATTGGGCGATCATTTGTGCATTTTGGGAGATGATATTTGTTGGAGCAACAGTGTCCTTAGATTAGAACATCTCTTTAAATTCCACAAGATCTGAAACTATCACCAAGTGATCAAGACCGACAATAAATTTGAAAAGCTAGTCTTTTAAATCTTACAGAAGAATCTGGGAAGATGCTTACCAATTTGTGTCAACTAGAAACGTATGAGAAGATTAACTTCACTGCCTGACCTGGAATTGACAACAGTGGCTACCATGAAGAGTGAAGACACTCCTTACAAGGCAGAAGTGTTGGCGATGCAGGGAACAAGAGCTAGTCAAAGTAGCGAACCTGGAGCTGATGAAGACATGCAGTCTCACTTCCCAATTCATCTTGGTTGTACTAAGATGAATTAAGAGCGGAAGCAGACTGGATGATTAAGGAATTAAAGATCGTGTCAGGAATTCACATTACTCCATCGCATTTCAAGAAGAACTACAGAAGGCTTGATGAATCATAACTCAATTTCACAGTTTTGTTCACTCTCAGATTGATAGGCGAAAGAAGACAGATTACTTGGACTTGAAGAGATTTGATGTTTTAAATGGATGGTTTTTGGAACAAACCCTTTTTGTTGTTTAGATAAGTTGATGAAGTTAATATTGACTAATACTCACTCTCGTTAAAATTCTTGAGTTTCGTTATCTGGTAATGTGATCCTTGGATGATTTAGGTTCTCCAATATCATCTCTGTTTCGTGTTCATTCTGCGTATGTTGATAATGGTCTTGTTTTGGAAATTTTGGCGAATTTTGGGAAAATTGATGCTTTTGGAGACGACGTACCTTACTTGTTGATATGATTAGATTTCCGTTACTCTTGCGAATAGTTGTTTTCCTTTAGTGATTCATTGAGACTTCCATTGCTTTGTCATTGAACGTTCCTCCTGGTTATTACGCTTGATTTTGGTTGACCTCTTGGGTGATAGAAGTAAAAGGTGAACTAAGATTGACTTGTTTGTTTACGACTCGTGATAAAGTATGACCATCATGAGAGCATATTTATATGATGCTAGTATTATGACGCCTGGCCAACGTGATAATACTCACATCATATAACGTGCACTTATTGTGGTTATAGGATATCTTGGGGAGTATCTAAGAAGTTTAGAATTTGGTCTCCGTTGGATTTTATGCGATTTGTGAGACTTTAGGCTCATTCTACCTATGCGTTGACTCTGCATTCGTTCGTTAGATAATTGAATAAACTTGAACTCTCGATTTTGCATTCTGTTGGCCTCGATACATCTGTCACCAATCTCAAGCTCTTGTAGAGATCTCTATTGTTCGATACAGTTAACTTGATTTGAAATTTTGTTCGTATCCCATATGAGCTTTCCAGAAGATTCGATTATCATCCTCTACATATGGTGTCATACCCTTGTGATCAGATTCAACCAGATACGTCACTCCTAGATAAACCGGAAGCCATTCTTGATAGACAGGAGAGAGTCATGAGAAATAAAGTTATTCGTTTTGTTAAAATTCCTTGGAAGAACTATCCACCATGTGAGGCGACCTGGGAGACCGAGGAGTTTATGCGAGCCAGCTACCCCCATTTTTCCTTTGTAGCCGGTGGGCGTTCGTTTTGTTTCGCTACTGTATTCCTCTTTTCATTTTCGCGGATGAAAATTCTTTTGAGGGAGGGAATAGTTGTAAAACCCAAATTTTCTAAATACATAAAATACCCAAAATACCCTTTGATCTCGAACTTATAAAAGACGTTTAAATATTTAAGACCTTACATTCCGATTTTAACCTAAGTTTATATTGCAACTAATAAGTACTTAAAACTAATTGCTATGTAATTAGAATACATTATATATGTACTTAACCTATGCAAAACAACTAAATATAATTTGCGTACTTTCCAATATGTTCCAAACACTCACACGACCTAAGTTATACACGACACAATCATATGTCTTTCCATAAAACAAATACAGGAATTTCAAGGCTAAGGTAATAACCAATTAGTGATATGTTTCCTAAATCAATTGAGATATCAATCTCCTTTTTGTCAATCCGTAATTCACTCAACAATCAAACAAGTGATTGATACGTTTTCTCTTGTTACCAAATATAAACACATGCTTAGTCTTCTCCTCTTTCATCAAAAGATACAGCACTTTATTTCCTCTCCAATATACTCGGTCTTTCTCTCCAAGATATCACTTAATCACTGCCCATTTTAAACCGTATACCCCACATTCACTTTCACGTACAAACCCTAAATATACAATACTAATCGGCTGCCTCACTTCTCACCAATAAAAAAAAAAAAAAAAAAAAAAAAAAAAGAAGGAACAAAGGGGTAACAAGGTGGTGTTCGAGTCCTGTTTTTCATGCTGAGTTCGGTTCATGTTGGTGTTGCTCGAGTGCGTTCGAGTCCAGATGGTGGTCATGTACATGTGGCTGTGTACGTTGGGGTATGGGTTCTATCCTACGTCGACAAATCTCGGTACGCGAGAACTCCAAGTTGGGTTCGGTTGTGTCTCGTCAAATCGTGGGGTGTTCCTGTTCTTGTCCATACTCGCGAACGTTTGTGTCGCGCCTTCGGTTTGAGGTGTTCTTGGTTAACCTAGAGGTACCTTCAAATCATCCTTGTGTTCTCTTGATTCGAGTCATATGATATGTACATGTATATAAACATGAAAACTTGATCGTATGTGCTTCGATAATATGACTATATGAATGGATTAACTGTCATATGAAATAACAACATGAAACATAAACCAACTGGCATAGACATGTGGTTTTTTCGAATTCTTATATATACATGTTTTGATCTACACGATACTCAACCTAAATCTGTTTGAGATTAATCCTTTTTTTTTGAACTAAAAGAAATGAGTACATGCATTGTTTTGATTTAAGTTAGATTCGAATTGACAATATAAAGAATGCATGCATGTAACCTGGTGTCATTTGATTCGAATAAAAAAAAAAAAAAAAAAAAAAAAAGAATGCATGCGTATGTTGTGTTGGTTTCGAAATGGAAATAAAAATATAGAGGTTCATGGCGGATTTGTTTTGTCACGAGTGTTCACAAAATAATGAAACTTTATGGGTATGAGTATTGATATATAGGCCTAACAATGAGACATAACAATAGACCTACTCCATTCATCTTTTGACAAGTGTTATACACTTTTTCTCTTTCATCATTTCCCACCAATCAATTTTTGAAATGCACCAATCATATCTTTAGGTCTAATTTTAGGTGTAGGTTTTAGGTTACCAAATCATTTTTCTATGGGTATTTATATAAATTTACACTTTAAACCCTCAACCTTGTAATATTGACACCATTCACCCTAAACTATCCAAAATGGTCATAATTAAACCTAATCTATAATAATAATCATTTTGAGTAATAATTAACTGTTAATTGTAATTATGTTAAGCTAAACTTACTAATTCAGGAAACTTGCTAAAAGTGGAAGGTTACTAAAAATAGAAAGAAACCTAAAATGGGAAATCTGATGAGTAATACGCGATCATTAATTCGTGTAGATTCACTGAAGAAGGAGTAACTTCCGATCTTTATGTCTTCTGGTGTGTTTTGCATTTGCGGTTAAGGTACAGATATTCCGTACTCTTTCAGCAAGAGTACAACTTCTTTCTCTCTCATGACCTTTTCTCTCTCTCTCTCTCTCTCTCTCTCTCTCTCTCTCTCTCTCTCTCTCTCTCTCTCTCTCTCTCTTATATTGAACCCTTGATATTGAACCTTGATATTGACCTTGATAATTGAACCTTGACTTGAACCCTTGATTATGACTTGACCACTTGTACATGACATTGAACCATGAACCCTTGACCCATCAGTATTTTACCCAGGAGCTACTTGTTGTGGAGTAGCCACAACCATATCATTGATGCACCAATGTTATGTACTCTAGTGTGGTTGGAGAGATGTACTACACCGTCCCTGATTCTTGTGATCTACTGCTGCTATGATTATTATGATTATTGTTTTTGGCCAGCAGGGGCGTATGGATGCATCCTAGATTTGTCTTGACTTGTCTTGGGCTACGGCCATCTTGATTATGATATAGACTACATGATATATATTACTTGGTGACTGGGCGTGTGTGCATTACAGCCCCTCACATCTTGGGAGTTGATCACTCCATCTTGGGATACTTGACTTGAAATACTTGACTTGATATTTGTGTGCCTGGGGGTTAAATACTGATAGCCTTGACACTTGACACCTGATAGCCTTGACACTTGACACCTGATAGCCTTGACCCTTGACACTTGACACCTGATAGCCTTGACCCTTGACACTTGACACCTGATAGCCTTGACACTTGATACTTGACACTTGACACTTGATACTTGACACTTGACACTTGATACTTGATACCTAATACTTGATACTTGACACTTGATACTTGACTCTTGGTACTTGACCTTGCAAACTATTGATACTTGATCTTGCTAAATTCTTGGAAACCTTGAAACTTGGTAACCTTTGACACTATACTTAAACCCTTGACATTATACTTGACACTAGTTAATCATTGCTATTACACTTGACGATTCGGGATACTTAACCTTGATGACTTTTCATATTTAACCTTGAAAATTCTTTGATATACCTTGTGACACCATATGTAATTTCTATTCATACTCTCTTATCTTATTACTTGATGTGCTTGTTATCATCATATCTGTTCACTGAGCTTTTTATGCTCAGCCGCGTTTTCTTTTCCATGCGGGAGGTACTTAAGCTAGGATGCGGGGTTTAGCTTTGGGGATGAGAGAGTGTGGACCAAACTTAGAGTTCCCTTATATTATGGACATGGTTTTATTATTGTAATTCCCTTATTTTGGAATTCATTTGTAACCTTGTACTCATTGTATTATTAAAGTATAAAGCTTGTGTTTTGCTCTGTTGGACACTATTTATTGTGATATCTTTACCCTTGACGGGTTGGGGTGTTACAGACAATCCCACGATAAGCCTAACGGTGTTGTTTATTTTCTTAGTGCGCAGGTTTCAAGCATTAAGAAGCGAATTGGTACGAGAGCAAGAGCCCATAAACAGGAACGCCCAACTTTTGTATCAACAAGTGGCGCCATCCGTGGGACCCTACTAAGAACTAAGGAACTAGAATGACGAAAAATAAGAACTCAAGCCAGCGGACTCCGCAGCCAGAAAAACGTGACCCCCAGAGGAAGAATCAACAAGATTCGACCCCTAGGCAGGTTGCTGGGACAACCAGCGCACCTGGTCACCAAGAGGCAGGGACAACCCAACCTCTTCCAGTGGTAGAACTGCCTGTAAAGACTACCCAAACCACCACAGTGGTCCCAAGCGTTGAGAAACTCCAGCGCACCCTCTTCACTACTCCTCATCAAACTGTACCCACATTGAACAACACTGTGCCACCGGGCGCGCCTAACCAAGATAGGGTGCCTAATACTGAGGCAGACATTCTTGCAGCAATTGAGGACACACCCAACCTAACGTTGGGAAATTTTGTATCCCAAAATTATGAAACCCTAACTGCCCTCATGCAAGAAGAGGCAAGGAGAAGGTCAAGTACGAGCCTACAAGCTTGGCTCAATTTTGGTCCTGAACGCGAACCATCACCACCGCGCCACCCACGAGGAAGACGCGCAGATAACGAAAAACGTACTACTATCCATGATAGGCTGGGTACGACATCTGATTCACAATATTCAGAGGAATATGAAGGCAGCGAGAGGCGCACTAATGTTCATTCCAGACTTGGCAGTCGAGGGATACAAGACCGACTGGGACCTCAGCATTCAACAAGCCAAGGGTCCTCCAAATCTGGGAGCAAGAGAATTCATGACAGATTGGGGAAAAGAATGTCCCCAAGTGAAAGCCCCTCAAGCTTTTCTTCTGAAAGAAGCCGGCGCATGCGCCGAAAAAGAAACTACTCTCCCTCCAGTGACTCCTCGGACAACGAGGACAAAGAAACAGGACACTGGAAGTCAAGAGGAAGACGTCGCGAAGAAGAAAATGAAGACATGTCTCTTCCATGGCGTCGCTAGAAAGTTGATGCGTTTACAAGACGTATCAGCGATTACTCCGACCACAAAAGGAGGCGCATGCCCACTAACGTGAAAACATATGATGGAACAGGTGATCCCGATGATCATCTAAAAGTTTTCGAATCAGCTGCCACTATCGAAAACTGGCCACAGCCTGTGTGGTGCCATATGTTTAATTCTACGTTGGTAGGGAATGCGAGCACATGGTTTAGCAAACTCCCACGATGGAGCATCGGTGGGTTTGAAGAATTACGAAAAGCATTCCGTCTCAACTTCACCCAGAGAAAGAAGTGCGCTAAAAACCCTGTTGAACTAGCCAGAGTAAAATAGCGCCAAGGGGAATCAACCAGCGCTTTTATGGAACGCTTCAAGGATGAGTGCATACAGGTCAAAGCATGTCCCGAAATTCCTAAAATTTCAGGATTCATGAATGGAATTAACAACCCAGAACTTATCCGGAAGCTAAATAACAAAGTTCCCCAAACTTTCGATGAGCTAACAAAGCGCACCAGATCCTTCATACAAGGAGAAGCAGCTCCTGCGGACAACAAAAAGGGTTACTCAAATTATAGGCAACAAGAACAGCCTAGGAGACAATCCAACGATCAGAATAACAACCGTAGCAGGAATTACCGCAGCGGAAGAGACAATGACAAGTATACCCCTCTCACAAAAACTCCGAGGGAAATATTTGTAACAGAAGGTGCAAATTTTCCAAAACCTCCACCAATGAGCACCGCAGAGGAAAAGCGCGTAGGGAATGGATGCTGCGAGTATCATGGTCAAAAAGGCCATACAACTAACGAGTGCGTCCAGCTAAGACAACTAATTGAAAAGTTAGTAAGGGAAGGCAGAATGGACCACCTTGTAAAAAACATCAAAGAGGGAAAAGACAAACAAAGGAACGGGGGTAAGAAAGAACCTCCCAAAGAAAAAGCTGATACTATATACATGATACAGTCATGGCAACGGAAGATAAAACAAAAAGTTAGCTAAAAATTCTCTCCAGAAAACGAGATATCTTTCCCTACTCTAGCTGCGGACAACGCAGTGGTAGAACCTCTAACTATTGGAATACATACGGGGGGACATGATATCCACCGCATGTACATTGACGGAGGAGCATCCGCAGACATCCTATATGATCATTGTTTCAAAAGACTGCGACCTGAAATCCAAAGTCAATTGATACCAGCAACAACGTCATTGACTGGATTCACAGGAGAAAGATTTGGCCTATGGGGCAGTTACGCTTGCTGGTGGTCGTAGGAGATGAACAACACTCAACTGCAACATGGATAAATTTCATGGTAATAAAGTCTCCCTCACCATACAATGGCATTATTGGGAGACCTGGAATATCATCCATGCGTGCTGTACCATCCACAGCGCATGGAATGCTTAAATTTCCAGTGGAAGGAGGAGTTGTCACCCTCTATAACACAACAGTACCACCAAAGGAATGCAACGCGGTAACCACTAAAGTAGAGAATATTCCAGAACAGCGCACAGAAAAAACACCAAACCTAAAGGTCGCTATTCATCCCGATTACCCGGACCAACAAGTTTCGATTGGTGGATCTTTATCTGACAATGGTAAAGCAGCCGTGTGCGCACTCTTGCAAAAGAACCTGGACATCTTCGCATGGGAACCAAAACACATGACAGGAGTGCCACGCTCTATTACAGAACATAAGCTATAAATCCGACAAGGATATCCCCCAATACGACAGAAGAAGCGCGACCAAGCCCCAGATCGTGCAAAAGCTATTCTGGAAGAAGTACACAAAATCGTAGACGCAGGCATCATGCGCGAAGTGTATTACCACGATTGGCTCTCTAACCCAGTAATGGTAAAGAAGAGCGACGGCAGTTGGAGAATGTGCGTGGACTTCACTGACCTTAACAAAGCATGTCCACAGGACTGCTACCCACTGCCAGAGATAGACTGGAAGGTAGAATCCCTTTGCGGATATCCCTTTAAATGTTTTCTAGACGCATACAAAGGGTACCATCAAATACAGATGGCAGTTGAGGATGAAGAAAAAACAGCTTTCCACACCAGTCAAGGAGTTTGCTGCTACACGAAAATGCCTTTTGGCCTGAAAAACGCAGGCGCAACATACCAACGATTGGTGGACACAGCTTTTGAGAAACAAGTAGGTCAAAACTTGGAAGTCTATGTTGACGACCTTGTCATCAAAAGCCACACAGAGGATGAATTGGTGCGCGACATCGAGGAAACGTTTAAAACATTGGGACAAATAAACATGAAGTTAAATCCCAAGAAGTGCACCTTTGGCGCAACTGAAGGCATGTTTCTCGGATACTTAATAGAACCTGATGGAATCAAACCTTGCCCAGAAAAAACAAAAGTTGTTATTGATCTTCCCTCACCGCGCACACTCAAAGAAGTCCAGTCATTAAACGGAAAGCTAGCAGGGCTAAACCGTTTCTTATCTAAGTCAGCAGACAAATCACTACCTCTCTTTAAAACACTTACAAAGTGCACTAAGAAGGGAGACTTCCGTTGGACCGAAGAAGCAGAAGAAGCTTTCCAGCAACTAAAACACCATCTGGCATCTCTTCCTAAACTTGTCGCACCGCGACCAGGGGAAGAGCTAATCATGTACTTATCGGCAACTCATGGAGCAATCAGCGCAGTGTTATTGACAGATAGGAACTCCGTCCAGACACCCATATACTTTGTAAGCAAAGCATTGAAGAAGATAGAGACTAACTACAGCGCTATGGAAAAGCTGGTCTTAGTTCTAGTATTTGCGGCCAAAAGACTGCGCAGATACTTTCAAGCGCACCCAATAGAGGTGATCACAGATCAGCCAATTAAACAAGTTATCTCTAAACCTGACGCATCAGGGCGGCTACAAAAGTAGAGTGTACTGTTAAGTGAATATAACATCTCATATAGACCGCGCACTGCAATTAAAGGACAGATATTAGCTGACTTCATTGTCGAGAAGCCAGATAGCGATAGTCCAATATCTAAAACCAAAATAGATCTACAGGAACCCTGGATTCTGTTCACAGATGGGTCTTCATGTGTAGATGGATCAGGCGCAGGCCTTATTCTCAAAAATCCATAAGGTATGGAATTCACCTATGCGCTGCGCTTCGAATTCACAGCCACAAACAATGAGGCAGAATACGAAGCCCTACTAGCTGGACTGCGCATCGCAATCCAAATGGGTGTACGCAACTTGGAAGCAAACGTAGATTCTCGGCTCGTCGCTAACCATGTGCTAGGAGAATATGAAGCCAAGGATGAACACATGATCCAATACCTGGAAAAGACCAAGTCCTTAATTAAAAACTTTGACAGGTTCACAATAAAACAGGTGCCCAGAGGGGACAACAGGAAGGCTGATGCGCTCAGCAAGATCGCATCCACAAGCTTTGCGCACCTATCAAAATAGGTATTGGTAGAAACCCTACAAAACAAGTCAATCTTGGAGATGGAAGTATCCACAGTGATAGAAGAACATGATCCCACATGGATGACACCCATCATTGAATTCATTAGCAAGGGAATCTTGCGACAAGACCATAAGGACGCTCGAAGAGTGCGGCGCACAGCACAGCGATTTGAACTACGAGACATCATACTCTATCGACGCTCTTTCTTGCAACCTTGGCTCAGATGTGTTGGACCTCTTCAAGCAGACTATGTACTATGAGAAATCCACGCTGGATCATGCAGCATGCACTCAGGATCGCGATCTGTGGTAGCAAGCGCTCTACGGTCGGGGTATTATTGGCCAACCATGCACCGCGACGCACACGATCTGATAAAGAAATGCAGCAATTGTCAAGTACATAGGCCAATTCCGCGCCAACCACAACAAGAGCTAACACCCATTACCTCACCATGGCCATTTTACAAATGGGGAATTGACATCGCAAGACCCTTTCCAATTGCAGCAGGAGGACTAAAGTTCCTCATTGTAGCCATAGACTACTTCACGAAATGGATTGAAGCTAAGGCGGTGGTGAGCATCACGGGAAACCAAGTCAAACATTTTGTTTGGGACAACATTGTCTGTCGCTTCGGACTACCCGGAGAGATTATATCAGACAATGGAAAACAGTTCTGCGACAACCCATTCAAAGATTGGTGCGCGCAATTGAACATCACACAACACTTCGCTTCAGTTAAACACCCACAAACCAATGGCTTAGTTGAGCGCGCAAATCGCAGTCTAGGTGAAGGAATAAAAGCGCGCCTTGATAGACACAAAGGAAGGTGGGTGGACGAGCTCTCACATGTCTTATGGGCGCATCGCACCACAATCAAAACCAGTACTGGTGACACGCCATTCTCCCTTGTCTACGGAACAGAAGCCGTAATACCAGCTGAGATAGGAATGCCAACTATACGAACAGCAGAGGTCAACGTCACAACAAATGACGAGGAGCGGCGCATAGACTTGGACTTACTGGAAGAAAGACGTGAACGCGCAGTAATATGCGAAGCAAAGGCTAAGGCAAAAATGAAGAAGTATTATGATGCAAAGGTCAAACACACTTCCTTCAGGCTAGGAGACTTTGTATACCGCGCCAATGATGCGAGCCACGCAGAAGACACAGGCAAGCTCGGACCTAAATGGGAAGGACCCTACGAGGTCACTGATGCACTAGGCAATGGCGCATACAGGCTGCGCGACATGGAAGGTCACGACCTAGCACGCACCTGGAACATCTGCAATCTTAAAAGATGTTATTTTTAGGTAAGGCTACGGCCATTACACAGACACCTTTGCACTCTAGGATGTGCCCAATAAGTGTTTGTTTTTTCTTTTCTTTCTTAGGAATGGTATTTTTACTTTTTCAAAAAACTTGCAAGTATCAATAAAATGTTATGGTTTCTAGCTAACTCCATAACGTATTTCACTTTATTGCGTATATACTTATATATATCGATATTGTTCTCTTATATTCTTGCCTACATGGCGTGCATGCACTAATTAAGACCCACGAAGGCATAAAGGATGAGTAAACCTACTAATTCACTCGTTGCGTAAGAGGGTTGCAAACCCATCAACATTGGATCACGCATCCTTGCTAAGCACCTTACTTTTGAGACGTTGAGGTAAGTTTTTTGTGTGCATCCCATGAAGGGTGCGCAAATATTAAGTACACCGTACAAAGCTTAGCAAATAACGAGCCAAGACACTTGGTCAAAACATAAAACTTAGCAAACATTAATGCAAGTATATTTCTAAGTCATACACTTAATTTATACACAACAAGTTATCTTATTTCATCTTTTTACATAAAAGAAAAAGACAACTACGACATCACAAAAAATATACACCTTGTTATTTACACAAGCTACAACAAGAAAGCCTATATGCTATGACGATGCTCAGGGCTATCTTCTGGTGCAGCAGAACTCCCTGCCTCTTGAAGCTTCCTCAAAATCAATGCATCCTTGGGAGATACGGTTGGCACACTCACAGGAACCCCATCAGACCTGGGAATGTGTGCAGCGCCCACACCGCATAATACTGCCTTTCCCTGAATGCCTTTCTTCTGGGCAGCTCTCTGCGCGTGGCGCTCCAGTACCTCCTTCAGAGGAATTTCCCTCTCAAGGGCAAACGGGTTCAGCATATGGCGAGGCTGCACAAACACTAGAACCTGCAGCTGCAACTCATCAGGCTTAAGGAAGTAATCCGGTTGTGTCTCTGCATCCTCCAAAATGTGGCGCTCCAAGGTCAACCCCGCCATAATTACCTTTATGGGGTTGTTGATGAGGCGAAAAATGATCCGTTTTTAGGGGGTCATTTAAGCCCGAATCCGAATTTATTTGATCAAATATTGCCCTAAATCGTTCCTTTTGTGATTTTAGGTACTTTGGGAGTGAAATCTGGAAAAGGAAGCAATTCAGACGTTTTTGGAGCATAAAAGTGAAGAAAACGCCAAAGTCTTAATTTTCCATGCTGGGAACAGTACCTGACGGCGTCAAGAGCATTTTTGTGACGGCGTCAAGAGTAAAAGTGGTGATGGCCCAGAGAGAATGTGAAGGCGTCACCCAAGGCCGTCACGTGTTAACTTGTCAAAACTTGCACGCGGAGTAGCTGATATTGTTTTGGTCATAACTTTTGCATACGAACTCGGATTTAGGTGATTCAAAAGCCCACGCGAAGAGGACGAAGAGATCTACAATTTGGTGAAAAAATAGTCATGACAGCGTCAAGAGAACGAGCTGACGCTGTCAAGCCTTGCCGACAGAAAACATGCCTATAAATATAACATCATAACTTCACTTTTTGTAAGCCCTAAACCCTAAGGTCGTTTCCTGGGTTTAGGTGGGTGTTTTTCTAGCAACTTAGAGGGTTTCAATCACTCCATAAACATCATGTATTGGTTAGATGATTCTATCTTAATTATGTTTTCCATTATCATTGTTGTTTGCTCTTCTTTGATGATGATTTGCTAATTCACCTTGTGTCTACTTATGATTATGTGAAACTTGTATATAATTGATTAGATCTCATTGATTTCTTGTTGATGTTGTGTCTATCTCCATCAATTAAGGCGTGACAACTTCAATAGATCTAGTTGGTTTAGTTTATAATCCTTGTTTCCTATTGATTCTTGTTTCGATTGAATGATTTATATGTTAGGCTTAAGAAAACTGGTAGATCTCCAAATGGTAACATGCTTGAACGTCTTAGGAAACATGAACCTATTGCACTAAGGTCTTTATTGGTTGTATTTAATGCATGAGCCACTGTTTACAATCCCTATAGTTGTGCTGGGCATGGTGTAGGAGGAGATAAGAGCTCATAGAATTGGGGAGTTATGTGCGATACCCCATGAATGGTATTAAGGAATACAACCCGTCAATTAAAACAAGGTTACAATTCAATAGGTAGGATTGGATAGCTAGCAAGGAGTAACATATCATGGGTAGACATGCTTCATTTATCTTGTAGAACCCTAGTTTACTTTTCTTGTTAATTAGTTTAATTAGTAGCTTTTGGGTTAGTTGATTAGCAACTAATTCCGCCCACTCTCCCAATACCCGAGATTTTTACTTGCTTTTCATAAAATATAAAAACATAAAAAGAATCATCCTTCACCTTTAGACCTAGTTAGATTAATTTCAATCCTAACGACACTATTCCTAGCTGAACGATCAATCCCCCGGTACTTGTCACTATACTATACTACAACGATCAGGTACACTGCCTGGTGGGGGTTGTAAGCTTCTCAAGATCCCTTGAGAGGTAAAGCCTGGTGCGATTCCCACGTATCAAGTTTTTGGCGCCGCAGCCCGGGGAATAGTTATTGTCTAGGTTAGAATTTCTTTGTATTAGGTCTACTTGCTAGATTCCTTTCTAGTAAGATTTTTTTTTTTAATTTTTAGGTCTTCTTGTAGTCTATCTTTTTCTTTGTGCCCTTTGTTTGTGAAACCATTTTCATTTGTCTCCATGGCGGATGAAATTCCATTTAGATCATTAACTATAGAGGAACAATTAGTTTACTCGGATAGATTTGCCTCCTGTTGTTCCAATGAATTTTTAAGTGATCTTACATATATACAAGAGGAGATGGGTGTAAAGTTAGATGGGTTTGATGAATTTTATGCATGTGTGTTTTTAATTAGACGATCATTTTTAGGATCAATTCCTTTTAGTGAGACCCTTTGGATGAATTTTGAGAAAAGCTTCCTAACCATTACCCATAAGTTCAACGAATTGGTGGATTCGTATGAGCGAGATGACCTAGTTTCTAAGAACATGAACTTAGAATCAAACCAAGATTATGAGATGGTTAGTGTTGAACTACCTAGTTGCATGAGCGGGATAGATTTCACCAAAACATACGACACACATGAGGTTAGAGTTGAGCCACCTAGTTGCATGTCATGGTTAGGCACTACCATAATACAAGATGAACACATAGGTGATATTCATGTGATGGAAGAGATAGTAGAAAACCCAAGCCCACTAAGTACCCCACAAGTCCTAGCATCATTTGAGGCATACACACCGCCCGTGACTTACCCGGAAGAAGTAGAAAAGACTATAGGAACCCCAATAGAAGTAGAGCCCTTGGACCAGGCACCATTAGAGGATATAGGTTTGAATACTTGTAGTGATAACCTTACTCCTAGTTCTAGGGAATTTCCTAGTGTTGATGAACCGGAACCTCAAACTTTACACAACTTTCCATCCTTAGATATATTTCTAGGAGACAAAAGAGGAACCGACCCATCCATCAACCCATGTAGTCCGGGTAGTCTTATGATAAAGGTATTGGACTCTAAGCCTTGTAGAGAGGAAGCCAATATAGGAGTGGAAAATGACCTTACATGCTTACATCACCCATTTATGTTTGATCACAAGAAACATTATGGGTTTAAACCGGGTTTATTAGGTCAAGATGGATCCCCAACTAGTAATCTCTATAAGTTGATTGAAAATGATCCCTTTCTAGGAGAAAATCTTAATCCACCCATTAACCCGATTGAATTAGGTAAGGTTATGATGATAGGAGCACACCCCTTTGAGCATATAATTCATCCACCACTCTTTCCTCACGAGGCATATTTCCACCCTAAGGGTGTGTATCACTACTTCCACCCACACTTAATCCTAAGTGTAGGGAAAACCTCCCCTATTTCCGTTAAATAAGGGTAGAGTCAAGCTCGTGACTCGAACAAAAACAAGCGCTTCTTGGGAGGCAACCCATGCTTTGTGTGATTTTATTTTGTTTGTTTGTTATTTGCTTCCGTATGCATGCTTTATTTTTATTGTTGGTAGATCATGTTTCTAAACTAAATAGTGGAAATACTTTACCTTGTTGTTTTGGCCTAGTCTTAACTCCACTTAAAGGTATTTTTGCAAAAGATAAGTGTAAGGGGAAACCCCAAATATGTTTTTAAGAAACAAACCGATCATGATTCTCCACAATATTAAATGAACATGTATATTCGTACTTGTTAGAGTCAAATGCTTGTATTGAGTCATAATGAAGTTTTGCAGGATTTTCCAGGAAGTAGAACCAAGTTTTTCCAGAAATTTTCTGGAAACTTAACATAAGAATTTCTGCAGGTCAATTCTGACGGCGTCAGGAGTTTACTCTTGACGGCGTCAGGAGTAAAAATCTGGAAATTTTACCGGTTTTGTTTTTCTAACGGAGTCTTATGGTTTTTGTGAATTATTAAGTTTTATAATCTCCAGGAGATCTGCAAACTTCATTCCACAAGCATTATATCTTATCTTGTTTTCTAGGATTTAGTAACTTATATAGGATGCCGCCGATTTTACGCGAGGTTGTCTTGTCTATTTTGTCAGGTTTTACAGGTTATGTATGACAAGAAGATGATTTATATTCTGGAAGGGAAGCTTTGATTGTTCATTTTCTTGGAGGAAGATTTAACCTGGCCATCCTATTATCCATACCGAGCGAATCAGGGGAGTATTTGATTTCATTCTCTTTACTTTTTCACTTTTACATTCTTTACTTGAACATTGGGGACAATGTTCATCTTAAGTGTAAGGGGAGGGTAAAAAGATGATACCTTACATATGCACTTTCGCTTGAGTTTGTTTTGTTTAATGGTAGATGTGTAATAAAACTATGAGAAATACTTGTTAGTGCAATTTTAGCGCCAAATTTAAATTTTTTTACAACATTTAGGAGTGAAACTTTAGCCATAGCAAGCGTCTCATGGATAGGAGATTGTATGACTAGCACATAACCGTATATTCAGAAAAATTTTCCACCCAAATATGTGAGGTTCGCCTTTAGATTTGATAAGAAAAGCATTTACTATTAGTGCTTATGAGTGTACCGGTAGTATTTAGATTCTAGAACTTGCGTTAGTGATGCATCCCGAGACCGCTAGTGAGACTACATTCGTGTGGTAGGATTTACTACATGATAAGAGGCATTAGGATCACCCTTGTGTTAAACCTGTATCATAATTACTTGACCATTTAAGTCATAATATTTGGCTAGTTAAGTCAACTAATTTTTCCCACACCCTTAGCGTTGTACTCATCTTTAGTACACGAAACCCCTAGTACACCCCTCCGAGCCTATCTTTTCGTTTCTAACTTTAAGCATTTTACTTAAAGAAAGAATTTGTTACACCCCACTTAAATGTACAACCAAATCGCCTTAGCCTTCCGTGTATGCGCTCATTTTTAGTGCATTATTGTTATTTGTTAAACCCTAAGTTAACTTTCTAATTGATTACATGGTTGCTAAGTCGAGTCATATCCTTGTACATATTGTTTTGGGACGATTGGGACTCATGGGTAAAGTACTTATTTTATGAAGTAATGGGGAAGAACACCACTTATTACCCCCATATGTACGTTAATCTTAAAAGTGCTCCAAGTGTTTTGATTTTCTTAATTCGAGTCATTAGTTTAGTTGATTGTAAAGTATGTAAAGATTCAAGTGTAAGGGGAATTCCCATTCCCTATGATGTATTATTTTGGATGGTAGGGTAAGAGTGTATGCAATAAAAAAAAAAAAAAAAAAAAATCGAAAAATCAAGAAAAGAAAAGAAAAAAATAGAAAAAAAAAGAGAAAAAACATACGGACTACCATCCCCTTTTTATTCTATGTTCATTTTATATTTTTGTTATTTTTCATTTATTAGCTTAAGTCGATTCTAGTCTTGGCTTAGCAACGCCATCTTGTACATGTAATTAACCAAGAGTGTTAACTCGCCACCAGTAAAACTTCCTTTATCCAACAAAACCGTGTATTTCATATCCCTACACCTAACGTTACAACCCTTTAAAAGACCTATTTGATAGTTTATCCTAGGTGCTTACGCCATGTGGTGGAGGTTTGATCCTTTCCCAAGCCTATGGTAATCTATTTTGCTATGACAGGTAGTGAGAGATATCTTCCGTTTCCATATTGTAATTTACACTTTATTACACCCGAGAGATGTGAGTATCTAAACACTATTTGTGAGGTGCTAGTGTATGACCTCCGTGCTTGTCTATTGGCCTTTAGTGGAACGATTATTTGTTGTAATTGCTTTTATATTAGTGTTAAATGACCCCTAACTTGTATTTTGACTAGAATAAAAGCACATTTGCTTGAGGACAAGCAAATCTCAAGTGTAAGGGTATATGATGAGGCGAAAAATGATCCATTTTTAGGGGGTCATTTAAGCCCGAATCCAAATTTATTTGATCAAATATTGCCCTAAATCGTTCCTTTTGTGATTTTAGGTACTTTGGGAGTGAAATCTGGAAAAGGAAGCAATTTGGACGTTTTTGGAGCATAAAAGTGAAGAAAACGACAAAGTCTTAATTTTCCATGCTGGGAACAGTACCTGACGGCGTCAAGAGCATTTTTGTGACGGCGTCAAGAGTAAAAGTGGTGACGGCCCAGAGAGAATGTGAAGGCGTCACCCAAGGCCGTCACGTGTTAACTTGCCAAAACTTGCGCGCGGAGTAGCTGATATTGTTTTGGTCATAACTTTTGCATACGAACTCGGATTTAGGTGATTCAAAAGCCCACGCGAAGAGGCTGAAGAGATCTACAATTTGGTGGAAAAATGGTCGTGACGGCGTCAAGAGAACGAGCTAACGCCGTCAAGCCTTGCCGACAGAAAACATGCCTATAAATATAACATCATAACTTCACTTTTTGTAAGCCCTAAACCCTAAGGTCGATTCCTGGGTTTAGGTGGGTGTTTTTCCAGAAACTTAGAGGGTTTCAATCACTCCATAAACATCATGTATTGGTTTGATGATTCTATCTTAATTATGTTTTCCATTATCATTGTTGTTTGCTCTTCTTTGATGATGATTTGCTAATTCACCTTGTGTTTACTTATGATTATGTGAAACTTGTACATAATTGATTAGATCTCATTAATTTCTTGTTGATGTTGTGTCTATCTCCATCAATTAAGGCGTGATAACTTCAATAGATCTAGTTGGTTTAGTTTATAATCCTTGTTTCCTATTGATTTTTGTTTCGATTGAATGATTTATATGTTAGGCTTAAGAAAACTGGTAGATCTCCAAATGGTAACATGCTTAAACGTCTTAGGAAACATGAACCTATTGCACTAAAGTCTTTATTGGTTGTATTTAATGCATGAGCCACTGTTTACAATCCCTATAGTTGTGCTGGGCATGGTGTAGGGGGAGATAAGAGCTCATAGAATTGGGGAGTTATGTGCGATACCCCATGAATGGTATTAAGGAATACAACCCGTCAATTAAAACAAGGTTACAATTCAATAGGTAGGATTGGATAGCTAGCAAGGAGTAACATATCATGGGTAGACATGCTTCATTTATCTTGTAGAACCCTAGTTTACTTTTCTTGTTAATTAGTTTAATTAGTAGCTTTTGGGTTAGTTGATTAGCAACTAATTCCGCCCACTCTCCCAATACCCGAGATTTTTACTTGCTTTTCATAAAATATAAAAACATAAAAAAAATCATCCTTCACCTTTAGACCTAGTTAGATTAATTTCAATCCTAACGACACTATTCCTAGCTGAACGATCAATCCCCTGGTACTTGTCACTATACTATACTACAACGATCAGGTACACTGCCTGGTGGGGGTTGTAAGCTTCTCAAGATCCCTTGAGAGGTAAAGCCTGGTGCGATTCCCACGTATCAGTTGTCTTGGTCACGCTCCAACCGCGCAATATGAGGCAACTCAAGAACTTTTAACCCCTCCATAGCCTGCATCAACTCGTCATACGCAACTGCGTTGTAGCCAGGTACCTCAGCCAAGGCCTTGTCCAATAGCTTAAGCTCATGGAGATCCTCCATAGCCTGCGACCTCCCACGCTCCACCGCACACTGCACCACCTTCCCAAAGGCACCCAACACCTCTTGGGACTCCAACGTGCCCATAGCAGCCAGGCGCAGCCCATGGCTAATCAACCACCTACATCAAACAAAGACAATTTGTGTTAAGGAAAAGCATAACAACAAAATATAATGAAGTGTAAAAAGCTAAGTACCTGCGCTCAGCAATGGTCGACATCAGATGAGGGTATAACTCCTCATTGTACTCTATGCTCAGGCCACGCAGCTTGTTCTCCTGCATCTGGACAATCTCCTCCATGCGCTCCTTGAACTTGGCAATATTGGCGAAGTGTTCCCCCTTCTTCTCCTCCAAATACCTTACCGCCCAAGTAAGGTTGGCCTTGTACTGATGAAGTTGTCCGTGTGCCTGCTCCAACTCAGCCATCGCGGTCAACTTCTCGTAGGTGACCTTCTCAGTGTACACCCTGGAGGACCCCACTTCCGCTTGCGCTTCAGCCAGCTGCGCGCGGAGCATAGCTATCTCTTCATCTTTCTGGGCGAGAGCGCTGCTCTCCCCGACGGACCTCATCTTCAACTGAGCCACCAGCTCAGTCTGACGTGCAGCAGTCGCAGCCAACTCTTCCATCAGTTGCTGCGCAGGTACGCCCTCATCAACCTTAGCTTTCCCCTTCTTGTTTTCATTCTGCGGAGGGGACACCACCTCCACGAAAGCTCCATCACCCTTCGTGGCATCATCACTACAAAACATGAAGGAAGCAGTTAGTACATATTACGACAAGTAATAAAAATATAAATGACGCATGAGGAATACGACTTACATAAACGGAGAGGTCTTAGCAGCTTCCTTATCCGCACCAGGAGCGGATATCTCTTCCTCCGCGGACGACTCATCATCTCCAATGACGTAGCGTCTCCTCTTGGAGGTACCACTGCTACCAGCCTCTCCCTTACGCTTCTGCTCCCGCGCTACCTCCTCAGATTTCAACACTTCCTCAGGCTTCAACATCTCCACGCTATCAGATGATTTAGCGTGCGCCTCCTCCTCCTGCGCCATCTCCACATCTGGCGCCACGCTCTGAACGGGTGTTACTTGGAGCGGCGGCGTATCTTCGTGACCAGCATCCGGCAACACAGTCAGATGACCCCGGGTTGCCTCCAAAAGTGGCTGCTCACCCTCCCTCAGAGGGCGCACTCCCACAGTCACCTGCTTTGGCTTCTCTAGCTTAACCACAGCGAATAGATCCATCTCTGCGCACATAAACAAACAGCAAAAAAGAAAGGATTAGTTACTAAATGTGCGCATATAGAAAAACTTACATATTTGAAGTAGAAGGGACGAACACCCACCCCGGCCTTCCTCATCTATGAAGGTTGGCACCTCGTCAACACCACCGAAGTAATTGCGACTCAACCCCATGTGCACCAAAAACTCCTCCAGATAAGGGTTAATGGGAATGCGGTTGGCATCAAGGGTCTGCGCATCGGTCAGACTATAGGAACCGGGTGCAGGGCGCCCATCCCTTGGCAGCGTATCTTGAGTATAAAACTCAAAAGGTGATGGAAATACCATGTCATCAACCCAGAAAAAATGCTCCCTCTAATGCCTCAGGGAGTCTACCTTCTCAGTGTAGCACTGAAGCGCCCCCGGGCGCTTCGCAAAGGATACCCATCCATTCGACCACGTTGTGTGGTAGGTGTGAAACAAGGTAATGGTCGGCTCTATCGCAAGTAAACGGCAGTTTACCTCAAAATTCGACACCTTAGCCTCACCTATACAGTGCAGCTGTGAGATGTGGAGGCGATAGTAGTTGAGTAAATCGCTCAGGAAAATATATATCGGTACGCGGTAATTCGCGTACTCGAAAAAACGCGTGTATAATCCTATTTTCCCTTCGGGGAAATCGGCTATACATGCGTCAACATCTGGAGCCTCTGGATACACATCTAAAGAAATGAAGTAGTCAGATGTAAACTGACGCACATCATTCTCAGTCATCGCAGAGCAAAAATCTTCTAATTAGGCAACCATTTTCATAAATTTACTGGGAAACGCACACAAATTTACCTAATAAAACAGTTACTTTCTTTGCAAAAATACGCTTTCAAGAAAGTTGGCAAGGGCGAGTATGTGTTTTACTGTGTGTTTTTGTAAAAATGGGGGCGGTAACTCTTATATAAGGAGGTCAAAAACCCTAGATGATGTCCACGTGGATCCCACTCACAAAACGTGTGGCTAGAACCGAAACGGTACATGCACTTTTTCCCGATTTACGAGGGACACGTGGACACAACCCCCGATTTTCGAGGTATTTCTTTGGAATATCTATGACTAGGTACATTGCACTCCAAATTGGGCATCAATATTTCAATGTTCTCCCGCCACGCTTACCGCTGTTGTGATTAGTCTAGCATCCGCGGCTACGAGCCGCGCACACTAGACCGGGGGACATGATGACGTATAGTCTATATATGGGCCACGAGCCCAAATATTAAACATTACTAAGGCCTAAAGCCAACCATGCGTGGGCTATTATAACATGGGCCGCATCAATAATAGGAATGGGCTCACGCAAGCCCAACCAACCTATATACGGAATAGATAAAGATCTTCTATCTATGGAATGAATATCCTTAACCCGGATAAGCACCATGTGTGCGAAACGTAAGGAGCACGAACCCTACAAGGATTCTGCGCCTATATAAGGAATGACATAATTCTCATTCAAGGTACGATTCACAAACCTTAAAACTCTTTACGGGAACCCTAAATCGATTACTTACTCTCACACCGGAGTCTAATCGTGGGAGACAATCCCACGATAAGCCTAACGGTGTTGTTTATTTTCTTAGTGCGCAGGTTCAAGCATTAAGAAGCGAATTGATACGAGAGCAAGAGCCCATAATCAGGAACGCCCAACTTTTGTATCAACAGAGAGTATACAGTGTGGGTGTCTCTTTGATGATTGGTAATCTAGGGTATGACTTACTCCCTTTTATATATACATGTCACTAAACAAATGATGAAACGAGTTAATTATGAAAAACATGTTTAGGTGTTTGGATGTGTATTCTAAAAAGAATTATTGTGAATTCAAGAATTAGTGAAAGGCAATCTTAAGATCTTCACAATCATCATTTTTGAAAGTGGTCGCCGTGACTTGAAGAATTAGATAAATAGTTGCTTAAAGATATTGGCAATTAAAATCATAATCAATTTACCTAAACACTAACACCTGACTATTGCAACTTCAAATCGCAATAGTTTTAGTTTAAAGAAAGGGGTAAAGTGAATATGTGGTTGTTGGGTACCTAAGGTTGGGTATAGAACCTTCAAAACGACCGTGTTTTATAACCATCCAACAAAATCAATCCCCCGGCTTTCATCTTCTTCCTCTCCTCAAAACTGACTCATTCCTTTTTCTTTACTTCATTCCCCGCCTTTCATCGAGTCTCACAAAATCATTGTGGTTGCGCCTTTCATCGAGTCTCATAAAATCATTGTGGTCTTTCTTTTAAATTTATCTATAATTTTAAACATGTTTTAATTCCATCTTTTTTGTTGTCGGACTATTAGCTTTATTTGATTACTTGAGTGTCGTTTATTTCCCAGCTAGGATAAGTCTTTCACTTCAGATGGCTATTCTGTCACGAAGGTGAAAATTGGATGTTATAAAGTAGGTGACTACTTTAACTGAATATAGGAGTGCGCACCAAATGTTTGATATTTTGCGCCACTGAGTTGCTTGTTGAAAATGATGTGTAGTAGTTTTTGTGGCCAATATGTAAGAATAGTATAGACAAAAAAAGGGATGTTTTTGCTTAAGGTGTTCTATGCTTGGCGTTCGTTTAAGTTTAGTCTTATATTTCTAGGCATTCGTTTAAGTTTAGTCTTATATTTATAGGTGTTTGCGTGAACCTCTCAACGGAATTTTAACTATTAAGTAGTCAAAGGTATGTGTTCATTCTGAGTGAATTTGCTATTATATAATAGTAAGAACCTACTTGTAGTAATAAGACATGGTTTTAGGATGCTTGATAGTTGATCATATAGTTATGTTAAATTCATCTATTATACTAGATGCTAAATTGGTACATCCATGATAATGTGTTTGATTATGTGCATATGTTGTTATGATCTTATATTGTTGGTCCCTATTTTCTATGTATTTCTGACTATACATGTTTATAAAAATATTTGAGTTTATTTAGCCGTTATGGGGAGTGAGGCCCTAAGGACTTGCTGGATTGGAAATCCATTGGTGACTCGACAAAGAGTGATCCAGATGCTGGACGTGTAGTGAAAAATCGGCTTCCAAAAAGGATGTGGCACATTCAAGACTATTATTTTATTCCTCGTAGATCCATTCTTGCTAACATTGCAACTTATGGGTCTTGCATTGTTGGTGGAATTGGAGCTGGGATGCTGACTGAAATCTGGATTAACAATAAAGTTCAAGGTGTTCACTATCAATGATGATCGAAGAACATGTCAACATATTTTAACGAAGAAAAGAAAAACAATGCATATCAACATAGCCTATAAATGTTTACATATGCCTACTGATGCATGTTGCTCATATGTTTATAATTGTTTGTAAAGTTTGATATGGTTATGTAATAAAAATGGGTTCTTTCTTAATCACTTCTTCATTTTGTTTGTATCAGTTTGTTTCATTTTTTGACCCGTTTTGTTTATATTATTTAGTAACATACTACTATACCAGTACAACCATATAATAATAAGCTTCTTGTTCTTTTATTTTTAGTCAACTTCAAAAAGAAAAAAAATCCAGTTTTGACCCGTTAACCCACTGTGACAGCAACAATTTTTAAGGTAAAACAAACATTTTTCGAGCAATTTTAATTGACCAATGTGTCAAAGAAAGATGTACAATAACTAAACAAACAAGCTAAGTTAATTACTCACTTAACAAACGTTTGGGATTTTTTCAGATGGGTTCAGGTCTGTTGCAAAAAATTCAGGTCTACTGCAATTTATGTGGGACTAATACATTTTGTTCAAGTCTGCTCCAAATGGAAGCACTGCAAAAACTTGCAAACCTAAGAACCTCAACCCAAATGGAAGTAAAAACATGAAATAGTATAGACTACTTAGTTGCATTTCTTTTGCTTAGAACCTCAACACAAATGGAATTAAAAACATGACGCAGACCTTAGGAAAAATATGACGCAGACCCATATGCCAAACACCCTTGAACACCAGAAACATAATGTGCCAAAACAACAACATATCATAAGATGAAACTGGAATACAAGTTAGCGTTAAGCATGTCAATGTACAATATTTTTTCACCAAAAAAGAAAAGTAAACATTCGATAACTAGATAAGCATCATTCATTTTCTTGCATGCTAAGAGCCTTCTTTTTCTTACACCCACTGATGTTGTGACCTGGTTCTCTACAAAAAGAACATGTTACTGTCCTTTTTTGCTTCACCTCTAAAGGAGTTTTGGCTCTCGTTACGTTTCTTGGACGTACTTTAGTGTTATTAAGCACAACAGGATCTCGAACTGATATTTGAGGCATCATGTCTACTTGAGAAATTCCAGCACGCGTCTCTTTATAGGCATTCTCAAGCTCTGTCGGCTTTTTCCTGATCATCTGATCTTCTAAAAATTCCACCAGAAAACTGTTGAGTCTCTTTATTTCAGAAGGCACGTCTCTTGCTTGTTCAATTGCCTTGGTCAAATTAGCTTGAACATACCATAAGGCAAGCGCACTAATGCCATTTTCACAATTTGTTTCCTCAATTTTGATACTAGCATTACTAGCTTTGTACCTACAATCAAGTGTCCACCGAGGTAAAATATAACGATCAGGTAGGGTCTCGACATGCTTTTTCTTCATTACATATAGGATATGTTTGCATAATATCCCATGTGTTTCGAACATGGCACATGAATATGTGACATCTAAGTTATCCACGAAGCGAAAGTTCACGACTCTCCAATATTTTTATCAACATTCACTTGTCCGACCCGATAACTAGTTTGCTCCAAACTCTTGCTTTTAGTCTCGTGAGTTAAATTGTTAGCTGCCTCTTTCCATTCTTTTTGGAATACCTCAAATATCTTTTTGGTATAACATTTGCCTACAAAAATAATGTTCAAAATTATATGGATGTGGTAGCTTGTTGTCATTAAAGTGGCTAATGAGAAACAAGATAAATACTAGCAAACTACCTACTTTTGCTTTTATTGAGTGAATAGATGAAAGAATTGGCTTCGAGTTCATAGTCTTGAAGTCTTCATCTTCTTCAGCGGCTCTTCGAGTGTCAACGGCGTTATCAAACTGAATAACAAATTAATTCAACATAGTCTTCGAATTCACGAATCCGTCAAAAAAAGAATGAATACTCTCACTTCTTCCACTCGTTGTCATGCCAGCAAGAAAAACATCTTTAAAGAATGTTGTAACCCAAAATTTTCGTTGGTTATACATCTCCATCATCCAACTACTAGTCTCGAGATTATACTGAACACGTAAACATTCCCATTGGGTTTTGATAATGTAGCCTTTGATCAGGTTGAAGGAATCCCCTTTGAGCCAGGTCGTAACCTACATCTCGAAGGCTTTGGTCAGCCTCCTAATAACTTCATTAGTGTCAAACTATTCATCTTTGATATAGTTACCAGTTGGGAATTCGCCAATCGAAGGTATAAGCCCTTCGGGGTATGGCCTCCGATGTTCTTAGGAAGGAATACCACTAAGACCAAGTCTCACCCACGTCTTCTCCTTCTCCTTGTCTTTCTCGTCAAGATAGGGAGAGTGGGACACTAAGCCCTAGCGGTTACCACAAATCATGGGACACCCCCATGATCTCCTAAACACGTTCAAGAGCTCTCCAAGGCTATTTTCATCCCTATAAATAATGTTGGACGGGCTAGAAAAACGGTATGAAATCTCTACTACTTCACTTTACTACAACTTCATTAAATTTATCATACCAAATACTTATTCACATGCCAAAGGTGGTTTGCAGGGGCCAACCCCTGCGCAACCACTTAACGTAGTGTTTTCGTATTTCTTATTTCAGGTTAACTACAAGCTTGACGCAACCACAACACCCCTTATACCATTCGATCATCACCGCAGGCCTCGTTGTTCAATTTATTGTACAATCAGTGGTGCCATCCGTGGGACCCGCTACAATTGGTCTCGTTATTTCCAAGCTTATAACCAGTCAATCACACTTACTACTTTTCCGGCATGGATCAAGGGAGAGAAGTTACACCACCATCGGGTTTCTCAACCTTAACACCTATACCAGTTAATGACCCTAACAACCTTCCCCCAACCCAATTACCGCATCTACGTTTACAACACGATCTCACCCAGAAATAACAGCTAATCATCACGCTTCAACATCAGCTAACCCAGAACCGGTCATTAGCCCGGCCTTTGTCAAAGCCAACTTCGAAGCGTTGGAATCTCTACTAAGGGCTTGTAGAAGACAGGTTCGGAATATAGAGATGCGAAGCGAGTTAGAATACTCTAGTGATGATTATGATGAAGTGACAAAGATGGAACCTAGGCCTCCAAAACAAGGGGCTACACACTCGGCCCTAAGGATAGGATCTCCTGGTGGTCGATATTGTTCCAGTGTTTGAGACATCATATTGTTCCAGTTTCTTTGATTGCCTCTAGGACTATGAGTGTTTTGTCTAGGATGCTCAATATGTTTAACAATTTTCCTAGCAGCTTTAGTTTTAACAAACTCTATCCTTGCAATACTAGGTTTAACTATTTTCTTTTCAATTTTTGGTTGAGACACATCCTGTTCCTCATCATCTGACACTTAGTCTTCAATAATTAGGGCATCATCATTCTTCCTATCTAGCCTAGACTCTTCCTCAATAGACTTAGCTTTACTCTTCTCAACTATAGGCTCATTAACAAACTCATCTAAACGAGTAAAAGACAATTCAGGTGTTGGAGGCATAAATTTTCCCGTGATAGCAGGTGGAACTGTATTGTAGCCTACACCTTTCAAGCAATTATCAAAGCCAATGCTCTCATTGCTATTGACTGTAAGCTTTCTTCCTGTGTTCTTCAAAAACCTTTCGGCCCACATAGTCAACATGCCATTTACCATCTCAAATCCATCTCTTCAATGTCATCTGGATGGAATTGTTGTAAATCCTCATGTGCAAGTTGAGTACTATTAGGTTGACTAGCAAAGATGAATAAATAATAGCATCATTCAAGTTATCAATATTAGCAGCATTAACTTAAGTGCTAGCAGTAAAAACTCCATGAGCAGTATTAACTTCTCCATTAGTGCTGCTAGTGTTGTTATTTGAAGAGGACACAAAAGCCATGTTCTGTGTGCTTGAACTTGAGCTAGACATCCCTTTAACTTCTGGTTCATACACCTTGAAATTGTTGTAGAGATCATCCATGCTCATACTATCCATATCAGCTTAATTCCTTCACACAACTGCATATGTGTTCCATTCAGGTGACAAACTCCTTAACAACTTTTGATTCACATCTTCTTATAAAAGTTGTTCACCAAAAAGCTCCAACTCACTCACAAGCTTTTGAAGTTTGTCAAAAGTTTGATTAATCATCTCTAAGCTTAGAGCAGTGAAGTTTTCGTATTTCTGTTTTAAGAGATTCTTCTTGGTCTTCCTTGTAGCGTCATTCCCTCTAAATATCTTTTCAACAACTTCCAACAGCAACTTAGCATCTTTGATAGAATTAAACTTTAACTGATGTTCATTGGGAATGCCCACCATTAAAGTACTTTTAGCCTTCACTTCCAGTCTTCTCTAAGCCTTATCGTTAGTAGTTGAAATAGGTAATACAGTCACTTTACCTTCCACAACATGTGTTTTTGGCAAGGTGTTACCAGTCTCTATGACTTCTCATAGTGAATAGTCTATCATCTGGATGTATTGTTCAATTCCCATTCTCCAGATCTCAAACTCACCAGGTTTGAGCATGGGAACCTTGGATGCAGCCACCATGTGTGCAGACTCTTGATCTATATCTTCTAGCAAGATCTTGTGTATGCATACAGATTCTTCTTGATCACAACTTCTAGATCACAAGCTCTAATACCACTTGTTGATCCCAGTTGAGCACTTGATCGAATTCCTTAGCTTGTATAAGGTTTAGTTATATTAGATAAATCTAACACAACTAGAGTAGAAACTGTGTTTAAGTATATCAAAGACTATGCGGAATCTAACCCTTAATATTAAGAAGAATTTTAATGAAACAGTAACACAAAGAACAAAAAGTTTAACTATCAAACATTAAGCCTCAATATTATCAATGAATAATACGAATACTCAATAGTATTAGGGTTACACAACCTTGAAGCTATAAGAATTCTATGTGTTTCACGTATCTAACTCTATGCTCTAGGACCTCCTTTTATACACCAAGGAGTCCTATACGGCTTACAATTCTTTCTCTCCAAGAAAATCTTTTCTATACTTATCTAAACATACCACACAGTTTTACAATGTATATCTTATAAGCAATAGTAACTAAAATGCCTAAAAATACTAACTTAAGCCTAACAGTTGTAACTTTACTCTGACAACATTAACTTTGTCAACAATCTTAACTTTGTACTGACAGTAGTAACTTTGTTCCGGCAGTCTTAACACACTTAGAGTATTTTCCTTGAAGTTCTTCAACAACATGCACAAGCAGTTGTAACATTAACACCAACAGCATTAAACACTTAGCATATTCTTCATTGAAGATCAAGAGCAGTTTTAAATCCATAGAGCATCAGAAATCAAATATGAGCAGTGGTAACAACAAGAAGGCTTTTAATCCCAACATGAGGGCACTGCAACTTTTCGGTTGAGGGCAATGGAGCTTTTTTCTTCAAACTTTACAAATTTTCCCATTGTGTCTATACATATCTTTGTTGGGGGCATGTCCCCCCACTAGTTATTACATGGCTCCGCCCTTGCTCTTAAGACATAAGGAAGGAATGTGTGTGTGGCTTAAGGGGAAAAAAAATGGTGCACTTGTTGTGCCCACCTTACAAGCCTATTCAGCTTACAAAGTTTATGTTAGTGAGCTTTTAATATTGAGCTCTTAACCTTTCGTTTAATAGATTTGAAATTTCATGAAAATATCTAAAGCATTTAATATTTTTAGTTTATAAGAACTTTAGAGACCAAAAAACGATTTAAAAAAATAAAAAAATAAAATAAAACTAACACACAAAAATATAAACGAATAACAATAGTCATGTAATCATTTCTAAAATGCAACCTAAACACATTTTCAAAAACAATTAATTTAATTACATTAGTTTTATGTTTTTAAATATTTTTGAGTAAAATAGAAAAGAGATGTGGAAGTCTTTCCATAGAAGTAGAAGTATAAAAAAGATCTATAAAGTTTTTAGAATTATCTAAATAGAAAGTGTGTAGAACTTTATGTAAACATTAGAGTAGTATAAATTTGGGTACTTTTATTTGCCACAAGACTTGTAATCTTCACTTTTATATACTCTTCCCAATTAATATAAGTGCTTTTATTATTATTATTATTATTATTATTATTATTATTATTATTATTATTATTATTATTATTATTATTATTATTATTATTATTATTATTATTATTATTATTATTATTATTATTATTATTATTATTATATCTTGAGCTTTTTCTTTTGCTTAGATCATTAATGGGCCGTTTAGTTCACTGGATTCGATGTAATTTATCATAACTATAATATAAAAGGGCAATTACATACATACCCATTAAAACCTTATAAAATACTTATTTCCCCAATCAAATATTAGAATAATAAACAAAATAGATAAAATGGGTAAATATGAGAGTTAAATAGATAAAAATGGGATATTTTTGTTATTCTAATATTTGATTGAGGAAATATGTAATTTATAAGGTTTTAATGGGTATGTATGTAATTGCCCCTTTATATTATAGTTACGATAGATTACATCGAATCCAATGAACTAAACGACCCCTTAATGATCTAAGCAAAAGAAAAACCTCATTATACTAATTGGGAAGAGTATAAAAGTGAAGATTACAAGTCTTGTGGCAAATAAAGATACCCAAATTTATACTACTCTAATATTGGGAAGGGATCGGTGAGAATACAAACTAAAATGAGAAGGATTTCGAGCCACACATTTTATAAGAAGGGGAATTTTTAGAGGAGATGCATCTACTTTTATAGGTGCATCTGAAAAATATGGTTGTGGTTTCTTCTCATCATTCTCATTTTAATTTTTCTTCTTTTTTGATCCTGACTCCTCTAATATTTACCTAAACTTCTACACACTTTCTATTTAGATCATCCATACCACATATGCCACTGTCCTGTAAGATGTGGTCTTGTAGCACCCAAGATTGGGCCCACGAGGCCACAAAAAGCATAAGAGGAAACCGCTTTTACCAAGTACAAAACCAAACCACCAAATCGAATGGGTAAAGAAGCGAGCCGCGACTGTAGGTCTCCAATGAAAGGCCCTCCACAAACCACCATGTTCTCGATCAACTCACGCAACCCTTTTTCAAATAACAAAGCCGCATCCTCCATGTATACAAGTTGACATGTCCTTAAACCAAAAAAGAGTTTGGCAATACCCATACATGATCGAAGCAAAAGGAGCTCACTCTGCGGGTCATGTAGTTGTGGAAGAAAACTAATCAAATTGCACTATGAAACTATGGAAAAAGATTAATACTTTCGGTAAGAAAGATTTGGGGTCAAGTTACCTAATTTTGACCCGCACTATGTAATTACCCAAATTGATCCATTCCATCAAGTCAAAAAGGTAAATTTGTTATTCCATAAATCATAAATGTAACAGAAGCAAGAATTAGCACTTGAGTAATGGAATATAAAATCTCAGTAAAATATGTTACCTGCTGAAACGACATCCATCTATTCTTTTGACAATCTAATGATCTTGCGATTTTTGCTCCATGTGGTTCTCAACCTGCCATGGATTCAAATGTTCTTCATGAATACTGAACATATTCTCCTTTAAACCAGTTATGTGACAAACGGGTAATTTTTAGACTATTTATTTAAACAGAAAACCTGAAATATTACTTTTTTAACGTTTACGAACTATGTAACTCAAAAACGAGAAGTTATCTCGCTTACTGTGAAATATCGACACCAAACTAGCTATTGTCCGCATTAAATAAATACATTACACTGTCATTAAACTAATTTCATAAAAACGCTTACAAATTTTATATTTTTGTACGAGTGCATGAAAACACTGAACCGACCCGTCACCTTTGCATCTGACCTCAAAATATACACACTAATACAAAAAAATTTCAAAATTCAAAACTCCTTCCCTCTTTTTGTCCTTAGCCATGCGTCACCTCCCCCTTACACACCAAAATATTTTTGTTTTCTAGCTTTGTTAATCGATAGGGAGATCATGTATCTTGTATTATTAGTGGAAGTCAACCAATCTTGTTTTTATATCACACTAACCTCACACATACTCCTCATTCATTTACCAACGAAATCTTCATCTCCTTCTCTCCCTCTCCATTTATACGCCCCAATCCACACACAAAAACACCATTTTCATTTGATCTTTGAAGATTTTAGCTTGTACTTTTGGGTTTAGAACTTGATTAGGAAGAGTTCTTGGGTAGTTTCTTAGTTATTGGGTTAGTATTGCACTCTAGATCTACATTTTTGCACTAAAACTTGTAAGTGTCTTTTTTCCCAAAAACTCTTATACTTTCTTGATGTTCTTGGTTTAGATCTTGCTAAAGTACAACTTATTTGTGTAATTGATAAGAAAAATTAAAAGAACATGATATGCGCGCGCGCGCGCGCACACACACACACACACACACACACACATATATATATATATATATATATACATTTCGACATACATATACATGAAACCCTAGACTATTTGTGTCACCATGTTTGTGTTGACTTTTTGTTAAATCTTTAAGTACTAAAGTGTTTACGGTTGATTTGCGGTTTATATTTGAAAGTTATTAGGCTATTGTTCTTAATAATGAGTTATTATTACAAATTAGTGGGAGGAAAAACTAGGATAATTTGGAGTTGTTTTGTTGTTGAGAAATTTGTAACAATTGGTGGGAAGGATTAGGTTTAGCGTGTTGTTGCGGTTTGCGGTTGAAAACATAATTTAGGTGACGAAGTATACACCTTATGACCCCACTGTCCCAAAACAATAAATACAAAAAAATGAGTTTAAGTTTTTCGACAATGATAGAAAAATAGAAACTAGACACTATAAGCTAAACGTGGCTGCCTAAACTACTAAAACCGGACTTAAAAAGAGGAAGTTACGCTATTTTTAAGTGATGACGAAAAATATAGTTTTTACAAGAAAACTACACTATTAGCTAAAATTTAGTTTTATAAACTTTGAAATAGTTTTCGGAATATTAGAAACGAGATAGGTAAAATTGGTAAAGTAAGAATATATGAACGGGTCAATGCCGAATTTTCGCTAGAAATATACTACTTAGGTAATTTTTCAAAAATGACGATGATATAAAAACTAAACCGTCTAACTCGACTTTTATAAACGGTAAAAATCTATATTTCTTATAAGCACGCCAAATAGACGAAACTAGACTTTCATAAGTAATAAAAAAGTTATTATCTTCAAAAACTGGATAAAAGGACAAAAACCAGCAAAAAGATGAAATATTTTTATAAACTATAAAAGAGTATTATTTTAATTACTTAAGAAAACACAAGACTATTTTCATTACGTGACTATTTAAACTAGTAAACACGGGAACAATTGTTAAAGTGTCGAAACTTATATGCTTACATAACTTGACATAAAATGTATTTTTACTTATAAAACTAAAGCACAAACATGCCATGGTGATATAAAGTCTAGAAAACACTTTTACACTTATTGCATTTCTTATAGTGTATACTAAGCCGAACCATACTTACTTATGTAGCGTGTCAGAGCCGTTACCTCTTATACATTGACTTACTTTCCTGGACTACTTCACTGAGGTGAGTTTATAGCCTCACTTTTAATCTTTTAATACTTGTTTTTACAAACTTGGGGTGAGAACATGCTTTTTTTACTTTGGACACATTTACTCATTTAAAACTATTATGGATTAGCCTAAGCGCTGTAATCCACTGTGCCCATCATCATGGACCGTCAGTTCCTGTGGGAAGTGCGAGTGTTATAGATAGATCTATCAGGGTGACTCCCCGTTCGGTTTGACCAGATAGGCAAATGAGCGTATACCATGTCAAAAGCTAAGTGTCGAGGGTTAGACACTTACTAGGCCTTTATACCACGTGCTTTAACTTGCATACCCCACTGATACGGGATTGCGGACTCGCAAAAGTTTTAATTCTCAAGGGATCTTGAAAAGCTTGCAATCCTCCAGGCAGTGTACCTAACCGGTGTAGTATAGTGAGTGACAAGTACCGGGGGATTGATCGTTCTCTAGGGGAATAGTGTCGTTAGGATTGAAAGCTATGTCAACTAGGTCTAAAGGTGAGGGATGATTCTTTTTGTATTTTTATATTTTATGAAAGCAAATTAAAATCTCGGGTGTTGGAAGTGTGGATGGAATTAATTGTTAGTCAACTAACCCAAAAACTACTAATAAACAAAATAAAATAAAATAACAAGAAAATAAAAGTGGTGTATTACTTATAAGAGAAAAACGTGTTTACTTAGATTTCACTACTCACTAGTTATCTCTTATTGATTCATTGATTTGTCACAATTGTTTGGATGGAGGATTGTATTCCTTAATACCATTCGTGGGGGCGTGTACGTCCTTCCCCAACCCTATGAGCTTCTATCTCTTCTTATGACGACAAGTTTAGTATCCTATCATAGCCTCATTAATAGTTACTCATGCATTAAATACAACCAATAAAACCGTAGTACACATCCGATTACGTTTCTTAAGACGTTCAAGCTTGTTACCGTATAGGAGATTAGCCAGTTTTCTTAAGCCTAACGCGATTCAATCAACCAAAAAATCAATAACAAATCAACAGTCAATAATTAATAACTAGGTTTCATTAGATCTAAGCAAATACTAGGAAATCTAAGCTAACATGTTAATGTAAAGAAAAGACAAACAATTAATCAAACAACACATAAACATATTGAATGATTAAAGGAAGAACTTATCTTTAATTATTGTTGAGAAAATTGTGCTAGGGTTTTTCTCCAAAGTTACACACAAAGTTCCACCTTTAATGAGTGATAAAGCAAAAACTATATATAGATTTATAAGGCTGACGGCGTCGGGTTATAGATCCTGACACCATCAGATCGTCGTGTCTTAGGGTTTCGTATCGCCCAAGAGATCTCTGACGCCGTCCCTTTATAATACTTCTGGGTCGTCTCGTGTTAGTGTAAAGCCAGACGGCCTCGCAATTTTTGTACCTGACGCGGTCCTATAGTAATTTCGAATTCTTTTTTGGGGCGCCTAGTGTAAAAATCCATCGCATCACTTCATAAGGCGACTGATTGGCTCCAAACGGTCAACCTAAATTGACCAGGGAATGGTCAACAAGGTCAAACATCCTAGAATCAATCTCCGCAGAAATATAGGGCTTCCCCGGGTCGTTATGTCCCGACGAGGTGTGAATGGCTATAAAACGGTTTCGTGATCGGGTGAATTTGGATAGGAAAGGGTTTGAGATTGATTACACTAAGGAATCTACAAATAAATAGCTTAAACAAGCTATATGAATAAGACTATGAAATTAGAAAAACCAGAAACGTTTAAAACTTAAAAACGTGAACGTTTACATTTGAATAAAACGTAAACGTACAAAATAAAAAGTGAAAACTGAAATCTGAAAACACCAAGGGGGTGAAAATGACTTTTTTACAAACTAAAAGGTAAAAGAAAAATTTTTAGAAAAAGAAAATAATTTTTTACACTAATTAATTATTTAATATTAATTAAATACTATTTATTACTTATTATTAATATTAAAAACACTTAAATATAATTTAATACTAATTAAATACTAGAAAAATGAAAATAAAATTTCTAAAATTATAAAATAACTAAAAACAAGTTTTAAAAATTAAAAATAAGTATTTTTGTCTTTTTGTGGTTTTTCTATTAATTAATTACTAATTACCTAATTAAATTATTTTAAATTAAGAAAAATAGAAAATGAACAGTAAAAATCACAAGAAAATTTTTAAAATTATTTTATAACATATAAAAGCTAGGAAAAATATAAAAACTAGGTTTCACTTAATAAAAACTAATTATGCTATTTAAAACTAATTATTACTTAATTATTAATAAAACAAAGATTAATTCTAATAAATACTAAATTGTAAAATAAAATCTGAGAAAATTACTATAAATACTTTAATATAATAGGAATTTAAGAAAAAATATAAAAAAGCTAAGTACTTAACAAAAATATAAAAATTAAAATTAAAATTTAAATCACATTAAATAGAAACTATCACTTAAAAATTAATTTGGATTTTTGGAATTTTTCTTTTGGAAACTTAATTTAAACCTAAAAACAAGTAACTTTTGTAAAAACAAGTTTTGTGGAACTCAAAAATAAGCCAAATGGCCACAAAAAGGCAAGAAAGTTGACTTTAGTTGACTTTTTCGTGATTTTGAGCCTCTGTGGGACCCACAGAGGTAAAACTTGATGCAAACTAGTTATTAGAACTAAACGGAACGGAAAACAACAAGCTTGGACCTCAGAATAGGCAAATGGATTACAATGGGCATAATTGACCCATGTTACAAACTAGAGAATGGGAAAGATTGTAGGGGAGAAAAAAGGTGGGGTCCACTGATCTAGAAGCTAAAATTCCACTTGAAATATGTTAAGGGCCAGCTAGTGAGTCTAAAGAACCAAGGGGGGAGGTGTGGGGCCCACTATGGTGGCCAGAAAACCACCACCAAGGTGGTGGTGTGGGCTATGGGCTGTGCAGCAGGGCAGGGTTCCCCCCTGCAGTTGTGTTTGGGGCAAAGTGGGGCCCAACACAAAAATCTCAAAATTACAAACAATATGGGATAACAAAGATGAGCTGATGGGCTATTACTAGGAACAAGTTTCACATTCTAAATCATCACACAAAAATCATATAAATTCTTGGAACTTTTGTAAAAATCTGAAAAACATGCACATTTGACTTTTCATATGAACTAACACTTTGACTTTGATGAACTTCTGATTGATCCTACATGCAAAATAAGTTGTAATATGTTATTTTAAGACCAAATTAAGATTAGTGCACAAGATTTAAACCAAATTGGTGAAAATGGAACCAACAGATCCACTCAGTGGACTGTTGTGAGATTTGGAATGAGATTTTGACTATTGGTGTTATGGACCTGAGTTTTGAAACATGAAGGGACCTAAACTAACCTAAGGAAATGTAATCTAAGCACAAACAACCAAAAAGGACTCACTGAGTCATCACAACAGTTAGAACCAAACACCCCTTTATAAATCTTATTTGACAATTTTCAAAACATGTCACTGCATTAAACTAAAACACTGATTCATGGGCACATATCATGATGTGAGAAACTAATAGGAACATAAAAATACCAACATTAACAACAACTAACTAAGAATTACTAAAATGCTAAACTTGGCAGTTAAAGGCTAAATAAGAGCATTCAGGTCACTAGTGTCCAAATGAACAAGCACTGAATTCAGACCAAATCACATACTCTATAACATCCTAAATAAGCTCATAAAAAGCATTGGAACAGTAAAATTGCCAAAATGGAAAAGATTGCTTACAATGTGTCCAAGCTCAGAAACATGAACCAGAAACCAAGATTACATCCTAAAGCCTCCCTAGAGGAACTAATACCCAAAAGCTATCCATCTAGACCCCTGCTCCAACTCCTTCTTCTTCTTCCCTTGAATTTTTTATTTTACTCTTATTTATTTGTATTTTTTATGATTTTTGGTTTCTATTACCTAAACTGATTTTGAGGATTAATAAGCTTATAAAAGCCTATCAGAAACTGAAATGAAATGAGAATATCATTACATACTAGCTTGTAACAACTTTGAAGGTAAACTTGAATTTTCACTAAAAATAGCAATAACTGAGTTCATAAAGAAAACTTGAGATTAAGATTTAAATAAACTGAAATTACATTAGAAAGACTGAGTACAATGTTTTAAAACTAAAAAATACAACTGAGACTTAAAATTACATTATATTGAATTTAAACTTAAGCTAATTACTACACTACACTAACTGCTAAGCTAATATCTTCCTTCTTCATTTTTCTTCAATTATATAAGTCCTGGAGGTCTTTGTTGACTTTCCCACATTTAATTTGAACCCTTGGATTTGTCCCTTTGATCTTAGCCGTTTAATTTTTTTTGGCGGGAAAAGGTTTTTGGCAGATTGTGGTTTGCTTGTGAGATTTTGTGGGTATTTAATGTGATTTGGAGTGTATTGGAGGCTAGGGGGACAAGGCATGGGAGTGGTCTGAGGTGGAGGAGGGGGGTGGAGTGTTGGGTGAGTTATCAGGGAAGTGGGGGAGGTTAGGGGTGAGTCAACGAAGGGTTTGACTATGGTTTAAATAAAACGGGGTAAGGTTTTTATTTTAGGTGGTGGGCTGATTTTTGTGATGGGCCAAGGGATAGTGTTGGGTGGGCTTATGATATTAAAAAGGGTGTGTTGGATTTTGGCAATTTGGGCTAATATATAAATAGGGTCCGTTTGGTGTAGTAGAATTAATCACAAGGACCAATATTGTACATTGGTGAAAAGTGAGGGTGTGAAAATGTCAATCTTCCAAAGTGCTCACAAGTACCAATATTGCCAATCACCAATATCCAAGAACCATTTTTTTTTGCATTTTTCACTTTTAAAATTCCCGGGGGCCATTTTTGTAAAATTCCAAACTACGGGGACCAAAAATGTAAATTTCTCAAACTTTCATCCCAAGTCTAAAATTGATATTTGTGATTTCCCCAAGGACCAAAATTGATTTTTCTTTCAAAATTATCCCACCAGGGACCAAATCTGTCAAAGTTTGAAACTCCAGGGACTAAACTTGTAATTTTCCAAAACTTTTCAATTTTTCACCAAAGGACAAAATATGACAACTTATGATTGTAAAAGGACCTTTGGTGATAATTTTCCATATTTTGAATATCCAGGGACTAGTTTTGTCATTTTATTAAAGTTGAGGGACTGAAACTGCCAATTTTGCAAACTTTGTACGTTTTTCAACTGTTTTTACTCGTTTTGCATCTAAAACATATAAAACACGATTTTGAAATATTTTTAGTATTTTGATGCATTTCTGAGTGTTTTTGTATGTTTTGCAGTTCAGATTTGACAAAAAATGATGAGTGTTTGAGCACTCATCAGCGACGACGTCAACTCCAAAGCCTGACATTGTCTGGTGTTAATTCCAGACTTTTCTTGGTTTTCTTGTTTTCTTCATTCTTGAGCATAAAAACGTTCAAAAAGCTCCATTTTCCAGAATTCATGTCCCAAGTACCTAAAATGACAAAAGAAACGATTTAAGGAAATATTTGACCATAAAAACATGATTTAGGGCTTAAATGACCCCCTAAAAGCATATCAAATAAATCCTCATCACCTACTGTCGTAGCTTCGGTGTCATGAACTTAGTGCTGACATAATACTACTTTTTGTATGACATTACATGTGTTGTAATGTTCATATGCTTGAAACTTTGTGGTCCACTCTACTGTATTTGTTTAAACCTATGACCTTACCAGCGTTATGCTGACTTTTAAGCATGTATTTCTCAGGTTGTTGACTATTATGCTTGGTAGTACTGTGAGGCATGGCATCGTGTCTCATGCATTTCAAGAAGTGTTTTTACACATTTATCTTATGATTTGTGCTAAAAACTGTTTTCATTAGGACCATGTACTGTTATGACTTTTAATGATGTAAACTTGTTCTAATTAAATCAAATGTTTCTTCTAAGAACGAACTTCTAAAAACTTGTTTTAGAAAGAAGCATGATTTCTCTAAGCGTAAAAGATTAAAATCGTACACACCTCCAATATCTCTTGTGCTTCTTGTTTTGATTTTCCACTTTCAACCAACTTCTAAAAGCAGGTATTGGTCAAGTTATTGTCATCACATGGAAAAAGTATACAAGAAATACCATCATTATGATAAATTAGGCCAAAGTATTTTAGGAACGGAAATGTTACATGTATAATAAAATACTGTTAGTTATGTGTAATCAAAGTGTTTCTGGTCAACCCCGACCGGTTAACAAAATGGCCATTTTGCCACCATTAGCCCGCCCCGTTAACAAAATGGTCATTTTAACCGTTGAAGTTACATAAGCTTGTCATTGAATGTTATAATTTTAACACCCTCCCTCAAGCTTATGCAACAAACAAGTTTAACATTCCCAGTTTTTTAGACAACAAAGAATGCTGAGCAGACCTAAGAGCCTTAGTCAAAATATCAGACACTTGACTCTTCGAAACAACTTTTTTAGTTTTGATTAAACCTAAAGCCACCTTCTCTCTTACAAGATACAAATCTATACCAAAATGCTTTGTTTTTTCATACATCACAAATTGCAGCAATGATAGCAGACTTATTGTCACAATACAAAGTGACAAGAACAAGTTCATCCAGATTCAAATCCTTCAAAATTTAAAATCCATATCACCTCATTGGCAGAAGGCATTGCCTTATATTCAGCCTCAGCTAAAGATTTGGACAATGTAGCCTGCTTCTTGCTCTTCTAAGAAACCAAACAACCATTTACAAAGACACAATAACCTGATACAGACCTTCTGGTCATTGGACATTTTGCCTAGTCTAAATCAGACTATCAAATGACCTTAAACCACTTTTTCATTTTGAAAATCAATACCATTTCTAGGTGCAAGCTTCAAGTACTTCAACACCCTTAAACCAATATCAAAACGTGACTATAAAGGTGCATTCATATGATGCCTTAAGCAATGAACTACATATGATATATCTGGCATGGTCAAGTATATCAACTTTCCTATCAGTTTTTGATAAATGGTAATGTTTGGCAAATATTTATCATCATCAGACTCCTTACGTGCCAAAACAATATTTTCTGGCAAAGGATTCACAACTGGCCTACAAGCCAATAACACAACTCATGAAGCAACTCAAGACAATATTTCTCTTATTTATACACAATCCAGTTTTGGTTTTTAACACTTCAATACCAAGAAAATACTTTAACTCACTCAAATCTTTAAGCTTCAAGCCTTCAACTTATTACTAAAAGACTTTTTAAAATTCTCAATCTCAGTTTCACAATTACCAGTGATGAATCATCAACATAAACCAGTCAATATAAAGAAACATTTCCTTTATTCTTTATATATAAAGAATGATCATTCTTAAACTGTTCAAAACCTGCATCAAACAAAGCCCAGATAACTTATGATTCCACTGTTTAGGAGCTTGTTTCAAGCAATATAAAGATTTTTTTTAGCTTACAAAACTTGTTTTCCTCTTTCTTTAAACATACAGAAGGTGCCAACATATAAACCTCTTCATTCAAATTTTCATACGAAAAAAGCATTATTAACATCTATTTGAAACAATTTCCAATCATTTTGGACTACAATACTAATCGAACACCTCACGGTACTCACTTTAACAACATGAATAAAGGTCTCTTCATACTTTATACATTCTTTTTGACTGTAACCTTTTGCAACTAATTTAGGTCTAAACCTTTCTATTTCACCCAAGGTTGCAAAAATTGCTAGGCGGCCGGGTACTGCTTAGCGATTAATTGGTTATGTAGGGATTAATCGGATTGGATTTTCTACATATAAAATTATAAAATTTTGAAAACAGATGCCTGATTTGTCCGATCTAGCTGATTTTTTCCGGTTTGGTTGATTTATGCCTGATTTGGCCGATTTCTATCCGTAACCGAGTTTGCCAATTTATCTGATTTTTGTCCGATTTGATCGAATTTTATCCGATTAATCGGTATGTTAACCGATTTTTGACCAAACCGATTAATAAGGTTGATTAGTGAAAATCGAGGCGATTAATCCCCGCCAAACATTTAATCGCCTATTAATTGGTCCCTAGGCCGATTTTTACTACTAGACCAAAGGTCTTAGGTAAATTTATAAAGTTATTAAAAAAACCAGGAAACTGATAAGTTTACTTAAGTAAATATAATTTGATTATAAGTTAACAACTAAAGTTTTATTGATTACCCTTCATTCTTTTTACAAAATCGACACATGTGTTTTTATACATATACTTTTTTACTGGATTAATTTGGATGAGTTTTACAAAATTATTTCAGTTTTGACCTTCTGTTCTCCAATGAGATGCGTGGCAAAATTAAGCTCTACTTCCAATTCAAAGTCTCGAAATTTTTTATTTCACATCTTGTATATTTTCTTTGTTCCATTATTTAAGAGATACTCCCTCCATCCCTAAATAAATGTCCACTTTGACTTTTCATAGTCAAACTGGTTCAACTTTGATATTAAATATTTTTCTTGTGTTATATGATACATGATAAAAAAAATTATACCATTGAAAAATACACTTAAAACCCAATTTATTCATATATTTTGCATCAAATATTATATAACACCCACAAAAATAGTTAAGGTCAAAGTTGAACCAGCTTGACACTGAAAAGTCAAACTGGACATTTATTTAGGGACGGAGGTAGTATATTTTTACATAAGTTGTACTATACGTCCGTACCATATAAACTTACACAAACACCCCCTCTACTAGAAAACAACTCTTATGGGTCGTTTGGTATGTGATTGTTGGATTCATGGAATAGGTTCATTCTAAAAGAAATTGTTTGGTACATCGACATTGAAATCATTTTAAGGAATGAATGCGAATAAACTCTATCCAGTGATTTCAGACTATCTTGGTAGGTTTCATGTTCATTACCTTCTCTCTCTTTTTGGGGTCAACTTCATTAGTCTATTCATACAATATTAATAATTTCTTGTGCTATGACTTAGCTTAGTTAGCCACCTGAGTTCCTTCTAGAGTTTGGGGAGGGGTTTTACTCGGGTTCGAGTCTCGCAAGTGACAAAAAAATCCGGATTTTCCTCTTAGTGCGAAGCCGTAAGTTCTAGGTGTTTCCATTCGCAGGTCTCTTCTAGTAGTTCAGGTCCCGGAGCCTACCTGTTTAGATGGTTTAACTCGGGAGTCGGGTTTCAAGTATGGTACCGTTCTAAAAAAAATAAAAAGATAAAATAAAATAAAAAAACAATTTAAGTGGACCCACAAATTGTTAGAAAATCCCAATTAATAACCAAACAATTGTATTTACAATGATAGTTTACTTCATACGAAATCCCAATTAGTGAATCCCGCTAGTATACCAAACACACTTATTTGTTGTCCAAATCCCAAATGAACTCAGCTATGAAGCCCTGATCACCCGTTTAATCCCAACCCATAAAACGGGTTACTACTGAAATTGCATCAGGTTAGTTAATCATTTCTATCTCTAATATCTTTTTTTATTGTCACAAACTAGTTAATTGCTGTATTCTCTTTTGATAAGATTTGTGTGTCATGCCCACCAATTTGATAAAATGAATTTTAGATTGATCTGAAATATCCGAATCCAAACAATCCGTAAGTGCTTGTTTACTAAGTTGTCATATCTGCTTTTGCTTATAAGCAATCCCATACACCCTAACTCTAATTATTACCAAATATTATCACTATTGACAACCTATTATAGCCAGGGGCGGAGGCCGCGGAGCCATGATTTTACGTTAAGGGGGCCGACTTAACGTAAAAACAATAGTGATAAAAATCGCTCAATGATGTATCTATGTTTTTTTTTTTTTTTTTTTTTAAACTATGATTTAACCTAACATCATAATGACTAGGAATAAGTTAAAGTAAGGAAAGAATAGTTTGACAAGTAAATTCATTTTAGTGTTGTATTTGATTGTTCAAGTTGTTCGTTAATCAGCATACTGATTGCAAAAATTATTAAGAAACTAGCTATTTTACCGAATAACTAATGAATAAAGTGAGTTAATTAGTGGTGGCTTAACACTCACTAGTCACCCTACTAGCTCCGCCCCTGATTATAGCTTAATTAAATACAAAATATCTTATTACATTTATAGTTCATTTATATGGTGTATGTTGGACTTATGGTAAATGTATGTTTGAAAAGATTAAAAATTTGATGTAATATTTAAAAAGCAGGCCTCGCTGATATTAATGAGTTCCAAGGATGTTGATAGGCTTAGTAACATTCCTGACAAGGTTCTTTCGGAAATACTCTCTTTAATGCCTACGAAACCTGCGGTGCGAACTAGCATATTATCTAAAAGATGGAGGTACAATTGGACGTTGATCACCAGCATTGACATCGATGTTCTCCCCTTCCATGGTGTAGAAAACTGTTGTGCATTCGTGGATCGTGTTTTGGACCTCTGCAAATCAACTGAAATTAAGTTATTTCGGTTACGTTTTAGTAATTTATGGGTTCAAGAGTCAAGAATGACTAAGTGGATAAACGAGGCTTTGAGGCGAAAAGTGAGTGAGTTTGAAATACAATGTGGCTTGCTTGAGTTGCCTATTAGTTTCTACACTTGCAAGACACTAACAAAACTAAGGGTAGAAAATGAATGTCCAAAGGTATTTATGGACTGGCAGACTCCTTTCAATCTCCCTTGTCTAAAAACTCTGGACATTGCTCTTTTTAGCAAACCATCTCTTAATGCATTTAAGCTGATCCGCGGATGCCCAATACTTGAAAGTTTGTCACTTCAATTCACATATTACCCTGATGAAGAAGAGTACATATTCAGTATCCCTACTTTGAAGCGGTTGACACTTATAAAAAAGCTGAAATGGGGTAGATGTAACAAGCTTGTGTTTATTGTCCCTAATTTTGAAGAGCTCTGTCTTGATAGTCTCTGGTGCACACCTTTTGAGATGGAAGAGCTGCCATCTCTGGTTTTGGTAATAATTTCGTCTTTTGATCTAAGATTTAAGACATTTGTGGGTTGAACTTTTAAAAGGAATAATTAGAGCTAAATCACCTTTTTTGTATATGCCTTAAAAGTTCCTTTTTTTTTTTTTTTTTTTGAAGGAATCATCTGATGCACCTTTGCGCAAAGTTGTGAATATAAAGCATTTGGAGTTAAAGAGTGATATTTCGTTACATTGGGCATCAGTCTTTCAATACCTTGAAAGTTGTTCGCAGTTGGAACACCTAACTATTGAGAAGGTATGAGCTGTTCAATGATTTGACACGTTATATTGTATACTTTCTAACATCTATGTTTATGCTATCTTTTCTATGTTAAACTCAAAAGCTTGAAGAATCAGAATCAGATTGGATTGAGCCACAAACTGTTCCAACGTGTATGTTAATGAACCTTAAAACAATCAAATTTGAAAATTGCATGGGTGAGACGGATGATATACAGTTTTTGGAATACATGTTGGGGAATGCAGAGGTTTTAAAGAGGATAACTATCACATGCAAAAGCAGGCTCATGGAGGAAGAACTGCGGTTGTGTGCCAGGTTGTTGAAGTGTCCAAGGGCTTCTAAGTACTGTGAGATTAATTTTGTTGGAAAATTGTTTGATTCTGCAACTAGTTAGTTCTTGTGGAAAGATATGGGGTTTTTGTTTTTCGTAATGACTAACGTTTGATGTTTGAAACTGGTTTTGAAGATGTCTGAAACTGGTGTTGAAATTCAAGTATCTGATTTGCTTTACAATGGTTTGTACATACGTTAAAGTTTTGCAGATATGTTTGTCATGACCACAATGCCTATGAACTGTAGTCCGATCATCTTTTGGCCCTTTTTTTTTTAGGAAAATGACAAAAAAATGCATCGAACATGACCACTTTTGTGATTGTATGTAGCCAATTATTTTTTTTTTCTTATTGTGTGTACTGAACTTTCAAATTTTGATCATTGTGTGTATTTTGTGACCATTTTACCTTTATTTTTTTCAAATTTTGAAGGCTAAAATAGTTATTTTACATGCTAGAATAGTCACAAAATACACACAATGATTGAAATTTGAAAGTTAAGTACATACAATTAGAAAAAAAAAAAAAAAAAATAGTTGGCTACATACAATCACAAAAAGTGTCTCTTTTTTGACCTCAATGGTATACATATGAATTGATCTTCTTCTATGACACTAACATAAGCTTTGACCTTTTATCCATTGTTTTGAGGTTTAGCTGTTAAAACTTCCTCTTGAGAATTTTTTTAATCTTAAACTTTTGTTAGCTTAGCATTATCAAGAGGTATATATTATGAGGCCTCTAAAACTTTGAGGCCCTCTTTATATAGTTGTGGCGCCAAAATCATTTTCAACATCCAAATGTTGATGATTCATGAAATTTTGTTTAAATACTTTTAGGGCTACTTGCATCTTTATTTATTTCAAGGCAAATTACACAAAAAGGTATTCTAGTAAGGGGTCATTTCCAATCAAAGTGTTTCATTTTTTTTGTCACTTATGAGTCATAGATTCAATAAAATACCACAATTCCCATCAAACTTTGTTGGTTTTGGGTTGATATTAACGAAAACCTGTTTTTACCTCCAAAATCCACGTCATCTGCTAAGTTTCCATGCCACGTCTTAAATTATACCGTTATTGACAACGTTAGATTCTTTATGTTATGTGTTCTTCCTCATAGGATACATATTGGGTCTTTGACTGATAAGTGAACATTTAAGAAAATTCTTTGCTATTAAATTAGCTTCAACTCTACACGTAATTATTTATTTATTTATTTATTTTTGAACGGCTCTACATAATCATTTAACTGTGTAGCCGGTTGCTGGTTACGACACATAAGCAAAAGTATGATATTGAACTAAAATTTGAAAGTTTGATGGGTATTGTGATATTTTATTTGGTCAGTGACTAATATGAGAAAGTTTCTTGCTATCAGATGGCTTTAAGCCTTTAACCCCTTTCTTTGGCACAAAAAGATAGGCAATTTTATTTTATTTTATTGGCAAATTTGGTTATTTTCATTAAATATTTAACGATCATTCATTAAGTTTTTCTTTCAAGTCTGCCACCGCCGCCACCACCACCACAAATCACCGTCGCCACCACGTACCCTGCCGAGTACCACCACTGCCGCTAACCTAAGGTGGTTCCTTGGCTTGAAGACAATAATATCAATGCGTCAATTAGTCAACAAATCAAGTGAGTACAATTTAACATAACTAATTAGGTTAGGCACAATTTAACATAGCTGCATTATTAAATATAATGTCAAGTACGTGTCCATACTCATATCTCCTATGTCTAAAACACGTAACTCACCCTCACTCAAAATTACAACCATTTTACCACATGAGACAATCTAAACCCAAGCACTTCAAAAAAATTAATAATATATTAGGTTATGTCCAAACTTTCAAAATAAGGAAAAAAAAAAAAAAGAAAAGAAAAAAAGTTGAAAGTGGCATTAGATAGGATATTATCAACGGCCTCAGAATTTCAATAGTTTATCGTGAGTGTAAAAGATTCTCTCAAACTATAAACATACTGTCACCGTAAATAAAATAATAAAAAAATCCATTATTCGTCGAAATTATCAATTTCAGGTACCTGTCACCGCAACGCGCGGGTACCTTGCTAGTTTATGTATGAACTATGATTGTGACGTTCTTAGAAGTTCAAAAATAAATAAATAAATAAATAAAATAAATAAATAAAAAAATAAAAGCTAAATTTATGTGTCGCATGTTACTTTTTAATTGTTTAGAAAATGGTCAGAACTAGCTTAAAATAAGAGCAATGACTAGCTCCCTTCATTGTTATGGACCAGTTTAAATGACTAACTGAAACCAGGTTGTTGTTGTGACACCTGAATTATTTGCTAGGCTTAATGCTAATAAAAATGTTGAAAATAAGTCAACTTAACAATCATACCAATAAGGAATCAGGTTGATTCGGTTTTTCTTTTATTGGAATATATGTGACCCGTAACTCGACCTAACAAGGAATCGGGTTATCGGGTTTGAGTGGGTGTTGGGTTGGGTTTCGCAGATTGGGAAACTCGGGTTTGATCGGATCCAACCACCAGTTTAAAACAAACAACAATTTAGCAAAACCATCATACCAAACACACCCTAAACAAATACGGAGTAACATTTTTTTTTTCATTCATCCCAAAACCATGAATCAAACACACGTCGAGTGAGAATCATTTCTTTCTCATTTTTTGTATATAAAGGTGTGTTTGGCCTCAATGAAACCCGTTCCTAAAACCATAGAAACCACCAAACCAAACCAACCAAACACCCCTTAAACAAAATAAAATAAAATTGTCTGCTTATATATTAGCGCACTTTATCATTACAATTTGAAAAGCCGTTAAAGTCATCATCACCAACTAAACTAAACATCACTTCAGTTCCTCAAATTTTAACAATTTTTAACTCATTATTGCTTCAGTTCACAATCTTGATTCTTTCATCTTCAATTGCTGTTGAGGGTCTCTGTTCTTGTTCTTCAGGTTCCCACTTTATAACCCGTAATTTACAGTTGATGCCTGATTGATTAATATTTGTATACTGTCAAACTTGACGTTATTTCCGCGAATTCTTGAAACCGTAATTAAAACGAATATCGGAGTTTATTGTTTGCTATGGATTTGTTCGAATCATTGTTCAACTGTTATAATTTCTTGAAATTTGAATGTATATTTGTCTCTCTTTTAGTGAAAAGTTATAATAATATGCAAATTGTGAGAGATGGTTTGAAATTGATCGAAAATTCGAAATGAATATTTGCCGATTTGCCGTAATTACTGCATGTTCAGTTGTTTTGATTGATTACCGTCGTTTTGTTTTGATTGAAACCGTAATTTACGTTATAATTTCTTGAACCAAAATGATTGTTGTGATATGCAAATCTTGATTTTTAATAATGTGTTGCAAATCTTGATTGTTGGAGTTATTGTGATATGCCTATTTTTTGTGATATGCCTATTTTTGAATTCGGAATGAATATTTGCTTATTTTTAAGTGAATAAGATTTTCATTAGAACAAACTTCTGCACATTTTCAGTATAGCGTATTGAAATGATTCTGTGAATTTTTACCAGAAACCTTGTAAAAAAATGTTCGCATAGTTAGACTTATAGTGAGATTTATGTCTATGTTGTTTATCATTGCAGATGTGATCGGTAATTCTCAATTATTGTTCCTTTTTGTATAGTTAGACTTACAAAAAAGTTAGTATATATCTGTATTAGATAGAGTTTAACTAGTATCAAGAACTTTATAGCAACCATGCTGATTGATCACTGGATTTTTGAATTTGTGTGCTTATTAGTGAAAAGATGGCTGCTACAATTGAGTACGTAGATAGGCTAAGCACCTTGCCCAAAGAAATTCGTTCAAACATACTCTCACTAATGCCAACAAAATCCGCAATGAGAACCAGCATTTTATCCAGAAGCTGGAGATACAGTTGGATGTGGGTACATAACCTTGACTTTGACGAGATTCATCCCGTCCCTGACACTACAAGAAACAGGAAAACAGGCGTCAACGGGTTTCCCGTCGACAATATGTCGACGGCATCACCCACTAAACAACAAAAAAAACGCTTGACCGAGCCCCACTGCGTTGAATTTTTCATAATCGTATTTTCCCGTCGACATGTCGACGGGAACATTTTAACATATTTTTTGACCTCAATAATTCACCAAAATTGGGCGCGAAATTTACCCGCTAATATATTCCCGTCGACTTGTCGACGGGAACATATTAATCACGTTTTTCCCCACAATTAACGTGTGATTAAGGATGATAATTATTTGTTTTGAGAGTCCCGTCGACATGTCGACGGGAGTATATTACTAAATTATAAATATTTTTAATAAATGGGTAAAATATTGGGCGGGATTTTTCCCGCGTTCTTTTTCCCGTCGACATGTCGACGGGAATATATCTTCAAAAATCAGGCTATATATATCCTCACAAATACATTCCCGTCTCATTTTTTTTACCTATATATACATTCTCACAAAATTATTTCCGTCTCATTTTACACATCTCACAAATAAGTCAATCGTCAATTCTTACAAGACACACATGACTTGGCGTGGTTGCACAGTTGAAGAGGAGTACTCAAAAATCTTGTCACACGAGCTCCTCTTTAATGAAGTTATGTTAACTTTTGGTCATGCAGTTTATGAGAAATATGGTTCTTTTAAGAACGTTTAACCTTGGATGAGAGACAAGATTATCGAATGGTGTAGGAAAAAGTCGTACTACAAAGAGTACGTGGACGAGCTAGATGCTGCTGAAGCTCAAGCTGCTGCTGAAGCTCAAGTTGTTGTTGTTGGAGGTAACGACGAAGCTGAAAGTACGTTGCAAACCAAACTTGATAATCTGGGAAATAGGGTAACAAATCTTGAAGCTACGTTTGCACATATCAAGAAAATGAGAGCAAGGAAGGGAAAAGATGGTGCGAGTTCGAGTAAAGCGGGAAGTAGCAGCAAAAAAAAAAATAAACGGGTTGTTTCGTTTGATCTGTTCTTTTAGTTGTCGAGTTGTTTAGTTTGAGTTGTTTCGTTTGGTTGTCGAGTTGTTTAGTTTGAATTGTTTAGTTTGGTTGTCGAGTTGTTTAGTTTGAGTCTGTATGAAAATGCATGTGGTTAAGAACTCTTGCTTGTTTTAAATAAACAGTTTGCCTTTGTGTTTAATAATTATTGCTCCTTCAGTTCTATTATTTGTGCGTATAAATTTAAAATATAAAGGACGTTCAACATCAGTTACCACAACAACAACATTTTATTAAACAACAACAACAACAACAACAACAACAACATTTTATTAAACATCAATAACATCATCAACAGCAGCAAACAACAGCAACAACAACGATAACAGTACTACATATGAAACTTATCCATGTCACCTAAAAGGTCACAGAGTATTGCATCCGATTGACATGCGTGGTCGTGATTGGGATACGTTGCCATGTCAAGTTTTGCCTCCAGCACCCTTAATTTTGTCTCTAGCACCTGTTTTTGTGCCTCCAGCACCTGTTTTTGTGCCTCCAGCATGTTTATTCTAAGATTTTTTTTTATGACAGTTTGAGCACCTTTTTGGAGCAGATCCAGAACCGCTTGATGTTGAAGCTCCCAAAGAACCGATCATCATTTTGGCGAGTCGTTCCTCCTTCCATAGAAAAAAATTACATCCATGGTCTTTTGTCCCAGGCTGTGAAAGAGTAAAAACTATTATTTTTAACAACTAACCAAATTATTTATATAATACACGAAAAAATATGTAATTGTTCACCTACAAGAAAGGACACGCATAGTATAGTTTACCACGGGAGTAAGATTTACACGATTCTCGCAGAATCACGTCTCCTCGTTCACAAGGACAAGGAAAAGCTTCAAATTCTGCCATCTTCTTCACCATGATAACATTGTATGTTTGTGGTTGTGAGGTTGAGTGGTTGAATCGTGACCGGGGTGGCCCGATCTACAAGTTGAGGTGATAAAAGGTGGTGGCCAGAAAAAGATTCCGGCGGCCGGAAACTGCTGGTGTCTCCAGAAAACAGAAACTGCTAGAGAGAGATAGAGAGAGAGATATAGTGAGATGAGTATGTGTGTGTATGTGTGTGTGTATGTTTATATTGTGAGGATAAGGTGTTAGGTAGAAAAAAAGTTGTTAGGTAGAACCATTGCATCTCATGTATAACCATAGCATCTCGACTCGTTCGTTTAACATCTCATGTATAACCATAGCATCTTGACTCGTTCGTTTAACATCTCATGTATAACCATTGCATCTCGACTCGTTCGTTTAACATCTCATGTATAACCATAGCATCTCGACTCGTTCGTTTAACATTGTTGGGTCACTGAATTCCCCAAGTCTTCTAACAAGGATTTGAACGTAAAATTCCCTAAGTGCAAACAAGTCACTGAGTGAACAGTAACTCAGTGAGTCACCTTCAGGGAGCTAAGACCGAGCCTAAGAAGAAAGGTTCTCCATTCAGTGAGGCGGAACTCAGTGAAGTGTGATCTAAGCCAAGAAGAAGGTGATGGGTTCAGTGAGGATGACAATAACTCACTGAACCCCAATGACTCCTCAGCAACTTAAACGTACTGAATACTGATGACATGAAGACTGAAGTTTTGGCGGGACTGGGCGGGAAAGTCTGAGCTGCTTTATTAAAGTGCTTTATCACTTTAATGTCAGACTTTCCCCAAATGGTTAAAACCAGTCTGTCATCAGAAAGTGCCTTTTGGATCTAACTCAATGAAGGTTCCTTTGCCAGAAGAATAATATCTTTCAAGATATTGTTAAGGAAGCTTTAGGTCCAATGTATATTTAGTTGTTCTATACTTGTGTATAAATAGGAAGCAAATGTGAGGAGTAAAAGTTGACAAGTTTGTGCAATTAATGCAAAGCATTCACAAACCACTTTTACTCCTCCAAAGAACAACACAAGCCCCTGAGATAGCTCAGTGGGTAATTTAAGTTGTCACTCAACTTAGTTGAGTTTAGTGAGGAGTCCATACCACACTTGTCAATTCAACCCCAAGTGTTATTCCGCAAACACTTGGGTACGATTCTTTTTGATTAACTTCTAATAAAGAATTAAACGTTGGAAAATATTATCTCTTTTGTTTACGTTTCTTTATTGTTAATCATTTTCTACATTTGTGTTCAAGTCATATAACTTGGTTACTTTAACTTCTTAGTTACGGTTAACCAAGTAAAAGGGACCAACAAGTGGTATCAGAGCCTCTGATTTGCAAAACTTTTACACGTTTTCAAAACCTAAAGAGTGCTCAAGTTTTTAAAATCAAGATCCCACTATGACTGACACAGATGTTCCCCAGCTTGTCGATAAAAAGGGTGGAAGTTATTCAGCAACTGCCCCTCGACTTGAAGCTGGCAAATTTAACAAGTGGAAAAAACGAATGCTTTGCTACTTAACTGGGATGGAACCTTATTATATCAAATTGATTAATGAGGGTCCATATGTCCCAACAACTGCCCAAGGTTTAATCAAACCTGAAGCTCAGTGGACCCCAGATGAAAGGAGGGTGGTCAATCAAGACCAGCGCCTGAAAAGCATCATTATATCATGCCTTCCTGATGATATAATGGAATCAGTGATCAACTGTCCCACTGCCCAGCAGACATGGACTGACCTGGTTCATAGCTATGAAGGGCCTTCTGATACCAAAGAGAATAGAATCATGGACCTGAAGCTTGAATTCAATACCTTCAGGGCCAAGGATTCTGAAAGTCTCCCTGAGACTTATACTCGGTATAAGACCCTCCTGAATGAGCTGACCAATGATGGTGTTATACTGTCAAAACATGAAATCAATGTTGGTTTTGTCAACAGTCTCCCTGAGAAGTGGTTAAACTTCTCTCAGGGATTGAGAAATGCAAACCACATTCAGAACCTTGAGCTCCCTGCCATTTATGGGAAGTTTGTCTATGAAGACAATCTTATCACCAGGAGATACCCTGGTAAAGCTCAGGAGACCAAAAAGGCCTTGACAATCACACCCATATCAACTGCTTTCTATTCTAAAGGTGTTGTGCAGGATTTTCAGGATGGTTCAGATGATGAGGTTGACCAAAGAACCAGTGAGGAGTATCTTAATGATCTTCAGATTGAATTTCATGAAAGAGCACTCCTTGCTAATTCAAAAAGGTTTTTTAAGAAAAATAAATTTCCTTCTAAAGCAAATGACAATACTGAATGCTTTAAATGTGGCAAAATGGGGCATTTTGCTAAAGATTGTTTTTCAAAAACTACCTCAGAACCATCCTTCAAGTTTTCAGGAAATAACTCTTTTTCAGGCCCCAGCAAATTTCAACCAAAAATGCTTCAGTCTAGTCAAAGATTTGAAAAAGTCCCTCAAATTGACTTTGAAGCAAAGTACAGAAAGGTAAAAGCCAAGCTTGCCCTTCTTGAATCATCCTCAACAGTCTCTCAGCCTCCTCAGGCTCCAAAGCCTACTCAAGCCAAAAACAAAGGGCTTGTTGCTGAAACATATGACTGGGATGAGGTTGAAGTGTCCTCTGATGATGATGAAGTTCACATCAGTGCCCTGATGGCTCTGTCAGAAGACAACAAACTTGCTGTGGGGAAGAGTCATGCAAGAAATGGTGAATGGGTCAACATCACAATGAGAAAGGTAAATCTTTTACTTTCTATGGATGATAATGATGATTGGAAATCTTACTTAGACTATATAAATGTTGATCTTAAGTATGTTGAAGAGCAAAGACTTAATCTGTTTTCAAAATTTAACAAACTCAGTTTTGAATTAAATCAGTGTAGAGATGAATTACTTGTCTTAAAACAAGCCAAACTTGAAAGTGTCACACTTCAAATTCAAAACTCTGAACTTGTAAAACAAAATCAAGCTCTTCAGGAAGAACTTAAGAAATAAAAGGAAATTATTTGGAAATGGACTCAGAAAAACCCCAAACTTTATGAAACACTGAGTCTCTCACCCAGCCCCAATAAGGCTGGTCTAGGTGATGATCAACTCACTGAGGTTTCAGGGGAAAGTAGTCATTCCACAACTTTTCTATTTACCAACATACTCTCTAGCAAGGAACTAGCTCCCAAACCCAGTGATTGGATTGAAAGAAACAATCCTGATAGTAAATTGCCAAATTTTAACACTGGAAGAATTCTGGAGCCTGAAAGTCAGGCTATCAAGGAGCTGCTAGGAGTCACTGATGAACTTAGTCCTACTGAGTCCATCACTGAGTCTAAGTCTGATTCACCACTCCCACCACTGAAACAACTTCATGGAGCAGAACCCAATTCTAATCTTGCACCATTAGTCTTTCAACCACATTCTCCTAAAGAGAAATCAGGGTTAGGAAGGACTATACTGAAAAGACCTACTCCTGCACCCACTGAACACCAAAAACCTTCAGTAACTACTGAAGTGAAGCTTGAAAGCACTGATTCAAAGGTTGATCAGCTTGCTGAACTTGTCAGGATGCTGAGTGAGAAAATTGAGTCTACTGAGAAAAACTCTGACTCTAAATCTACCAAGCCCTCAGTATCCTCAGGTTCATCCAAACCAAAAACCACACCCAGACCCTCAGGGAGATGTGAACTGTGCAATTATCCAAATCACAGCACTGATAAATGCTACAGAGTCCTATTTTGTATGATATGCAAACAAGAGGACCACAGAACTTGTGATCACATCCCCCACACTGCCTCTTTAAAGGCAAGGGGTCAGTACAAAACCCAAGGCTATCAGTATGCCACACCTCCCAAACAAAGACTGAAGGCTAAGCCTTTCTCACCATGTCCTCACTGTGGTTTCAATGATCATCTTCCTGATGATTGTTTGATGAAAGTATGCTGTGACATCTGTGGAGATCCCTCCCATGAAACCAGGGGGCATGACAAAGTGATTCAGTCCAGAAGGAAATATCAAACCAACACTTCTCAGTCACCTGATGCATCAACATCCACAAAATGTAAAACATGTGGAAGCTCAGGACACATAACTTCAGACCATGATTCACTAACTGAGTTCAAAAAGTCCCTGAGGACTAAGCCCACTAGAAGGTGGGTCAACAAGCAAAACTAACCCAGTTTACTGTTTGTGCAGAAACACATCAAGGATCCTACTTGGCATCTAGACAGTGGATGCTCCAGAAGTATGACTGGTGTGAAAAGTTTTCTGCACAAATATGTGGAAGAACCAGGACCCAAAGTAGTATTTGGTGATAACTCATCAGCTCCCACTGAGGGTTATGGTTCAGTAAACTGCAATGGTATAGTTTTTACAAGAATAGCTTATGTTAATGGTCTGAAGTACAACCTGATAAGTGTTTCCCAACTATGTGATGCAAAATACATAGTTCAGTTTGATGATAAGAGAGGGACCATCTTTAATGCCAATAAGGAAGTTGTGTTGATTGCACCCAGAAGGGATGATGTATATGTCCTTGACATGTCATCCCTGACTCAAAATGGGACTTGCCTATTCTCAAAGGCAAGTGAGACAATCAACTGGCTATGGCATAGGAGACTCTCTCATCTCAACTTCAAAAACATCAACAACCTGGCCAAACAGAACAAAGTTCTGGGCCTTCCATCCCTGGTGTATACCAAAGACAAGCCTTGTTCTGCTTGTGAAAAAGGAAAACACCACAGGGCATCATTCAAAACCAAACAAACCTTTTCAATCAAAAGCTGCCTGCATCTTCTTCATATGAACCTTTTTGGACCTGTCAGTCCAATGTCCATACACCATGAGAAGTATACTCTGGTTATTGTGGATGAATACTCAAGATATACTTGGGTTTACTTCCTGACCAAAAAGAGTCAGGCAGCTGAAACCATCATGTCATTTGTCAGGAACATTGAAAATCAAAATGATGTCAAAGTTAAACAGATCAGGACTGACAATGGCACTGAATTCAAAAACCAAGACCTTGAGTGTTTTTGTGATGAGAAAGGAATTTCTCAAAATTTCACTTCTCCCTATACTCCTGAACAAAATGGAGTAGCTGAAAGGAGAAATAGAACACTCATTGAGGCAGCAAGAACCATGCTGAATGGCTCAGTCCTCTCAAAACATTTTTGGACTGAGGCAGTTAAAACAGCCTGCTACACTCAAAACAGGTCAATCATTGTGAAAAGGCACAATAAGACACCTTATGAGATATTCAAAGGAAGGATTCCTGACATCAGCTACTTTCATGTATTTGGGTGTCCTGTGTTTATACATAATCACAAGGATCACTTAGGTAAATTTGATGCCAAAGCTGATGATGGATACTTCCTGGGATATTCCTTGGTCTCTAAAGCCTTCAGGGTGTTCAACACAAGGAGACAACAAACTGAGGAAACTTATCACATTACTGTTGATGAGAGCACTGAATCCATCAGGTTCTCAAATTCCTCAGTTGAAGAAATTGGTATTAATGACTCATCAAGATATCCTCCTGATAAGTATCATCCTGAGAACAATCCCTCAACTCAATACCAAGCTGATGCTGATGTCTCCTACTACATCATCCCTCACAATCTACCCCAACCACCTATCAGTGAGTTCATAGAAACTCAGCCTGTCTCAAATGAGACTGACACCACTGAACAAAATGTTCAGGAACCCACAGAACAAATTGTTCCTACAGTTGTCACTAAAGTGCATATTGATGAGTTACCTCATGTTCCTGAGACTGAACCTATTCAGGCTCCTACAAGCTCAAATTCCTATCCCAAACCCCAGGATAGCTGGACTAGATCCAAAATCATTGAGCTTGTGAACATCATTGGTGAACCCACTGAAGGCATGCTCACAAGAAGCAAGGCTGCCAAATTCAAGGCTGCCACTGCCAACATATGCCTTTATGCTGACTATCTCTCAGAAATTGAGCCTAAAAATGTCAAGGAAGCCCTGACTTATGAAAGTTGGGTTCAGGCCATGAGAGATGAATTGGAACAATTTGACAGAAATGATGTCATGACCCTTGTTGAATGCCCCCAGGGTGTTTTAATCATTGGTATGAAATGGGTCTTTAAAAACAAGACTGATGAGAATGGCACAGTCATCAAAAACAAAGCAAGACTGGTTGCCAAAGGATATAATCAACAGGAAGGTATAGACTATGAGGAAACCTTTGCACCTGTTGCAAGAATGGAAGCCATCAGGATCTTTCATGCCTATGCAACTTACATGAACTTTAAAGTTTACCAAATGGATGTTAAAAGTGCATTCCTGAATGGTAACATCAAAGAAGATGTTTATGTGCAACAGCCTCCTGGTTTCGAAAGTAGTGAATACCCCAACCATGTCTACAAGCTTAACAAAGCCCTTTATGGACTAAAACAAGCACCCAGGGCATGGTATGAAACTCTTTCAGCCTTCCTGATCCAAAACAAGTTTGTCAGAGGAAGAATTGACAACACACTGTTCATCTACAGAACAAAGGATGATGTCATTCTTGTCCAAGTATATGTTGATGACATCATCTTTGGCTCAACAAGTTACAAACTTTGCAAACAATTTGAAAAACTCATGACCACAAAGTTTGAAATGAGCATGATGGGTGAACTCACATACTTTCTTGGACTACAAATCAAACAAACTGAAAAAGGAATATCCATTTGCCAAGAGAAATATCTCAGGAACATACTGAGGAAGTATGAGCTCACTGACTGCTCTTCAGTAAAAACTCCCATGGTTCCTCCAAACAACCTTGGTCCTGATCTCACTGGAAAGTCAGTGAATCAAACCCAATATAGAGGAATGATTGGCTCCCTGATGTACTTACTTGCCTCAAGGCCTGATATCCAATTCTCAGTCTGCCTGTGTGCAAGATACCAGGCTGACCCTAAAGAATCACATCTCACTGCTGTCAAGAGAATCATCAGGTACCTGAAGGGTACTCCAAACCTTGGTTTGTATTACCCAAAATGTTCAGGATTTGATCTCAAAGGGTACACTGACTCTGACTATGCAGGATGTAACATGGATAGGAAAAGTACTTCAGGATCCTGCCAATTTTTTGGTGGTAAACTTGTGTGTTGGAGTACAAAGAAACAGCAGTCAGTGGCCATGTCCTCAGCTGAAGCTGAATATATGGCTGCTGCAGGATGCTGTGCAAATGTACTTTGGATGAAGAGCCAACTGAGTGACTATGGCATTCAGTATAAGATGGTACCTATCTTTTGTGATAATACAAGTGCCATAGCCATCTCAAACAATCCAGTACTTCATCAAAGAACCAAACACATTGATATCAGATACCACTTCATCAGGGACCATATCTCTAATGGAGAAATTGAACTACATTTCATCCCCACTGAGTATCAGCTAGCTGATATCTTCACTAAACCTTTGGATGAACCCACTTTCACAAGATTGAAAGCTGAACTGGGCATGTTGGACATAGAATCAGGGAACTGATAAAAAATGTTCCAACATGATGTATATTCTCTAGGTCCCTGATCACACCCTTCCTGAAACACTCATTTTTATTGAATGAAAAAAAATCATTCAGGGGGCTCAGGATGAAAAATGGCATTGAATACCCTAACTAAATGCTCTAAGTATTTAGTCAGTTAAATGTCCCAGGTAGGTAACTGAATCCTATTAAATATAGGAATATATGTCACTTACACAACTGGCATCCACTCCTTGGGCCCCCACATCTCTCTCACCATACACCACTGAGCATTAAATGCTCTCTCACACACAAAACGTGTGATGATTGTTTTTCCTGCAAAAGTGCAATATTTGCAGAAGCACCCCAAAGGGTGAGAGAAAATAAGGGTAGTGGGAATCGTGACATTTAATGCGGATATCAAACCAAAATTATTATGCCGTTTCGGTTAAATAAATTAAACCTTTGGCATCCGCAACATCACCTCCCAAATCTTACCCTATAAATACCCCCACAAAAAGGGAAACACACACACGCTTTTAAAATCTTTAACAAAACTCTTGCAAATTGTTTTCAAAACTGCGTGTGTTTCCTCACCCATACCCATTTTTCAAACCAGGCTTTTTATAACCAAATGGCTACTTCTAAGGTCGTAAAATACGCACCCAATGTGGATTTCCAAATGGAAAGCGTAGACCTTACCAAAAATAATGTGGTGGGGAACTTTGCCTACCCTGCTGGGTACCCTGAATACAGGGATGTGGTGAAGTTCCTTCAGAACTGTTTCCTGACCACCTCATTCACTAAGACCCCCTCAGTCATCTATCATGACTACTTGAGGGAATTTTGGTGCACAGCGGTTGTTGAAAACCCTGATGCGCCAAAAGAGGCCAAAATCAAGTTTACAGTCAAGAATGGAACTAAGTCCCTAACTCTTGACTATAAAACTTTTGTCAAAGCCACTGGGCTTGATTATACCACGACCTTCACTGCCCAACCCTCTGAAAAAGAGGTAAAGGAGGTCTTGTTGGAATTGGGACCCTATGACAAAAATCACCCTGAGGTGACACCAGGGTCCCTATTATCCAAAGCCCCAATTGTTAAGACCTGGTTCCCAGCTCCCTGGAGGATTCTAATGACTTTTGTCATTCAGGTTCTCTGGGGAAATAAATCCTCGACTGAGCAATTAAACACTACTCAAGCAATGATAGTGTTCTGTCTCATTGAGGGTAAAATGATAGACCTTGGAGAAATCATCTTCAGGGACCTCATAGCAAAGTTAGGGGGGAAGTCTAGGCAAAAACATATGTCATATCCTAGATTTGTTTCCTGTGCCCTACAAGACTTGCTTGGGTCTGAGTATGATAGGCCTGACGCAGTAGGTTTTGAGCCTGACATCCTACACAAGGCAAATTACTCACGCGACCCTCTTGAGGTTACACCAGTCACCCTGACATTGTACATGCGTACTGCTATCCAGGGTGACAATAAAGTATCACCAATTCCCTCTCCCACCAAAAGGGTGAAGAGGAAGAAGGGTCAGGGGTCCAGGAAGGTGGCTCAACCCAAGTCACTCGACACTTAGACTTCTGATCCTAAAGTTGCCAAAAAGGGGCATGAATTACCGCCCTTGACTGCGGACACCCTGAGTATAATAACCCAGTCACTAGGCCTGCAACAAAAGCCAACGGAGGGCACTGAGAAATCACACTCAGTGTCCTCGGGCAAACCCGTTTCCAAAGACTCTACTGCCATAAACAAGACAGTTGAGCCGAAACAAAACAAACCTTCACATCCTGTTAACGTCTCTGGCAAATCACAACCAGGGTCTCAGGGAGTAAGGGATCCTAAATCCTCGGTGGGGCAGCACTACTCCACTGAGAAGGGGGTCCACAAACAATCACATCCTGCTAAAGGCTCGGGTAGATCAAAACCCAAGCATCAGGGAGTTAATGTCCCTAAACCTTCGACAGGCCAGAACAAGCCTGTTGGAAAGGGGGACTCAACCACTCACTTGCCTGATGAGGACATTCGCAAATCAAAGCTTTTGTCTGAGGGCACCCCTACTTATCCCCAAGACTCAGTGGGAAACAAACAACCCACTGATAGGGACACAACAATCACGGCTCCTCGGGATGGCACTGAGAAACACCCATCAGTGTCTGAAGGGGTCACGGGGGACAAAGACTCAGAGGGATATAAACCACCCGCTGATATGGAACCCACAACCACTCCCGGAGGTGCGCATAACTTGGGAACTGGCCTTAAAGACCAGGTAGGTAAAACCCAACCTACCGGATTTGAGGGGTCAGGACCTGGCCAAAACGAAGGCAAATCTTCTTATGAAGAGGAGCCGGATAACCTCCAATTGTTGCAGATATCCTCCCTGGCGGATGCTCAGGCATTCTTATTTTCTGATGATGAATTCAACAGTGACGAGGAAGTCTTCACGGCCGGAGATGATATGGAGGATGAGGAGACAGTCCCTGAACCTGTTACTCAGTCTCCTCAACCCTCTAACCATGATGAAGATGAACAACATTCCGAGCCGGAAACCTCAGAAGACGCTTCAACTCCTCTCACTGAAAGAGCCTTCAAAAGGTTCATCAAGAAAATGACTAATGTTTTGTACAGGGGGGGTCACTGAAGAGGTGTTTGATCTGCATACTGAGCAAGCAGTCCACTATCACCTCCTCAAAGATGCTGTTGAAGATTACAATGAAGATGTCAGGGAGCAAAATTCCACTGTCAATCACTCCCTGACACAAATGGCTTCGCACATCAATCAATTTTTGGAATCCCTTAAGGAGCTGACTACAGGGGTTAAGTCAGTTCAAGAATCAGTCAAGGATGATCCTGAGCTCAACAAAAGAATTCTTCAGGCATCTGAGACATATCAGGTCAACTCGGCGGCCCTTACTGAGTTACTTGGTTTGATAAGGGATTCAAATGTTCAGAATCTCAGCTCCACGGTGGAGTCCCTCAAGTCTTCCTTCACTCAGTTGGAAGCATCAGTGACAGCTCAATTCCAGAAGTCCACATCTCTGGCATGGACAATGGGTTCCCGGATGACTGCCCTTGAAAGTTCTCAGGCTTCACTTGACTCCAGGATATCTCTCATTCATCAGGATACTGCGGAGATCAAGTCCATGATGACGGAAATATTTCAAGCCTTCAAGGGTTCTACTTCTACTTCAGTAACTCCAACACTTGCCATCACTGCAGCTCCGGCAAATGTTGAGGGGGAGAATGTTACTGAAACCCCTGTTACTGATGAACAAGAAGCTGGACAGCCCTCTCACACTGAGGGGGAGCATGTCACTGAAGCCACACCAATCACTCAAGTTCCCCCACAAGAGGAACCAGTCTCCTCCACTCTACTTCAGGACAGAGGAAAAAGCATTGCCACCACCTCAGAACCTGAAGTCAGACTCCAGCCTGCCTCCAAAATTGTCAGAGTTGACCCTGATGAACCTATCAGGGTCCCGTATGAAATTAATGGAAAAATCTATCAACTTACTCATGACCAGATACAAGACTACTTGGGAAAAGTTGAGAAAGCGGCAAAGGCAGCTGAAGAAGAGAAACTGAGCAAGCCTAAACTGATACAGGTTGTTCATGAGGAGGCTGAAAAGATTGGTCTGGACACTGAGGCACTAGCTAGTGAGCAAGCTGGTGCAGCCTTTAAAAAGGCTCAGGAAGAACAGATGAATGCTCTGAAAAAGGAAAGGGAAGAAAAGCTGAAGAGGCAAGCTCAAATCAGAAAGACCAGGGTTGAAAGATATCATTGGGTGATGAAGGAAAGATTGAAGCCTGAAACCATCACTGACATCAAAATCCACAGGAATACCAAACCCGCAATGGTCACTGTCTTCAGGGAGGCTGATAAGAGAATAATGGATGTTCATAATCCATTCAAATTCGCTGACTTTGGGATCACTGAACTTGATGAACTCCGTCCCATCATTGCCAAGAAAAATGGCGTCGTTGTTGATCAACTTCTCAAGTCACTGAGCGAAAGATATGACAGACTGAGAGCAATGCCTGAAGCCCTCAACATTCCCTCCCTTCTTCCTGCTCCAACAACAGGAACTGCTTCTTCAACCACCACAAGGAGAAAAAGGAAGCACATCGAATCCGAGCCTGAGATCAAAGTCCCAGGATTGGAATGTGACAGGTCTGTTCCTGAAGGAATCACCTTCGTGAACAACACCGTGCTTGAACACCCTGAACGAGGTCTATGCTTCACTGATGAATATGGAGACCTTGGCTTCCAAAGGTGGTCCGATATAGACAAGGCAGGGGTCACGGCAATGGTAACGTACCTGATGTTAGCTGCTCCTATTCAAAGTGGTGCAAACCAAAGGTTCTGTAAGGACCTAAGGACAAAGATTGAGGAGCATCCTGAGAAACACTTGCTGAGATCAAAGAAAGCTAAGATTGAGGGACTTGGCTATCATCTGAACATCTGATCTGCAACAACTATCTTTTTTTATTTTGTTTGTAATTTGTAGGAAAATGTAATAGCTAATGAATAAACTGATGTTTTGTTTAAAATAGTTATGTCCTACTTACAATTACAACAAACATTCAGCAAGAGAAGATGTACCCTGACAACTCAAGCTGAATCAAGTATCACTTAGGCAATTTGTATGTTCAAATAGGGGGAGATTGTTGGGTCACTGAATTCCCCAAGTCTTCTAACAAGGATTTGAACGTAAAATCCCCTAAGTGCAAACAAGTCACTGAGTGAACAGTAACTCAGTGAGTCACCTTCAGGGAGCTAAGACCGAGCCTAAGAAGAAAGGTTCTCCATTCAGTGAGGCGGAACTCAGTGAAGTGTGATCTAAGCCAAGAAGAAGGTGATGGGTTCAGTGAGGATGACAATAACTCACTGAACCCCAATGACTCCTCAGCAACTTAAACGTACTGAAGACTGATGACATGAAGACTGAAGTTTTGGCGGGACTGGGCGGGAAAGTCTGAGCTGCTTTATTAAAGTGCTTTATCACTTTAATGTCAGACTTTCCCCAAATGGTTAAAACCAGTCTGTCATCAGAAAGTGCCTTTTGGATCTAACTCAATGAAGGTTCCTTTGCCAGAAGAATAATATCTTTCAAGATATTGTTAAGGAAGCTTTAGGTCCAATGTATATTTAGTTGTTCTATACTTGTGTATAAATAGGAAGCAAATGTGAGGAGTAAAAGTTGACAAGTTTGTGCAATTAATGCAAAGCATTCACAAACCACTTTTACTCCTCCAAAGAACAACACAAGCCCCTGAGATAGCTCAGTGGGTAATTTAAGTTGTCACTCAACTTAGTTGAGTTTAGTGAGGAGTCCATACCACACTTGTCAATTCAACCCCAAGTGTTATTCCGCAAACACTTGGGTACGATTCTTTTTGATTAACTTCTAATAAAGAATTAAACGTTGGAAAATATTATCTCTTTTGTTTACGTTTCTTTATTGTTAATCATTTTCTACATTTGTGTTCAAGTCATATAACTTGGTTACTTTAACTTCTTAGTTACGGTTAACCAAGTAAAAGGGACCAACAAACATCTCATGTATAACCATAGCATCTCGACTCGTTCGTTTAACATCTCATGTATAACCATAGCATCTCGACTCGTTCGTTTAACATCTCATGTATAACCATTGCATCTCGACTCGTTCGTTTAACATCTCATGTATAACCATATCATCTCGACTCGTTCATTTAACATCTCATGTATAACCATAGCATCTCGACTCGTTCGTTTAACATCTCATGTATAACCATAGCATCTCGACTCGTTCGTTTAACATCTCATGTATAACCATAGCATCTCGACTCGTTCGTTTAACATCTCATGTATAACCATTGCATCTCGACTCGTTCGTTTAACATCTCATGTATAACCATAGCATCTCGACTCGTTCGTTTAACATCTCATGTATAACCATTGCATCTCGACTCGTTCGTTTAACATCTCATGTATAAGCATAGCATCTCGACTCGTTCGTTTAACATCTCATGTATAACCATAGCATCTCGACTCGTTCGTTTAACATCTCATGTATAACCCTTGCATCTCGACTCGTTCGTTTAACATCTCATGTATAACCGTAGCATCTCGACTCGTTCGTTTAACATCTCATGTGTAACCGTAGCATCTCGACTCGTTCGTTTAACATCTCATGTATAACCATTGCATCTCGACTCGTTCGTTTAACATCTCATGTATAACCATTGCATCTCGACTCGTTCGTTTAACATCTCATGTATAACCATAGCATCTCGACTCGTTCGTTTAGTTTCTCATGTATAACCATAGCATCTCGACTCGTTCGTTTAACATCTCATGTATAACCATTGCATCTCGACTCGTTCGTTTAACATCTCATGTATAACCATTGCATCTCGACTTGTTCATTTAACATCTCATGTATAACCATAGCATCTCGACTCGTTCGTTTAACATCTCATGTATAACCATAGCATCTCGACTTGAATTTTTACCGGTTGTGATCTCGAGGTTATCTAATGGTTGGGATTTAGTATTTTGTGATATTCTAATTATTATTTATTTTATATTTTAACAAATGATTTTTTTTAATTATAATATAAGTAATTAATTTTAAATATATATATATTAGTATTTATAATAAATAATTTTTTTTTAATTATATAAATTTAGTTTATTAATTTTATAAAACTTATTTTTTAATATTTTATAAAAGTATTTATAATAAATAAATTTTTTAATTATATTAAAGTAATTTTATAAAGTATTTATAATAAAGTAATTTTATAAAAGTATTTATTATAAATAAATTTTTTTAATAAAAGTTATTTTCCCGTCGACATGTCGACGGGAATATAACCGCCAAAATTTTTGTGAAAATTTAATACGTCCCGCCAAACGTGAAAACGACAAAATAACGTAATATTCCCGTCGACATGTCGACGGTAATATTAAAAATATTAAAAATTCCTTTCTAGTCCCGTCGACATGTCGACGGGATAAAAAAAGTTATAACAAAACCAGATCTGGTCAAATTATTTGTCATAACTTAGAAAAAAAAATGAACCATCGATTTTCTTCCCCTTCTCCGGCGATTGTACCACACACTGCGACAATGATGGTATGTGGTTGCAGGATGAGGCTCGTGTTCAATATGTACGTATCTTTTTTTTTTTTTTAATTTATTATTTATTTATTTATTTCCCCAAACACGCACTTTAATGATTCATTGAAACATAATCTTCTAATTAACCTGATATATATATATATATATATATATATATATATATATATATATATATATATATATATATATATATATATATATATATATATATATATATATATATAAATTTTCTCAATTTTTTCTCAATTAAATAGGAAGAGATGGTCCGGCTGCGAGATCTGGGAGCGAATACGCCAGAAGAGGTGGCGTACACGGAGGAGCAGATACTTGCGATGGTTTTGAAGGGCAAGCAGCGGGGCCACATCGCCGGACGGGGTAGGGTCGTACCCGGGCTCTCCAGGCCACCGTTACCATACACCCCGCCTCCACCTCCAGGTATGTATAGTTTGATAATATATTAATTATAGATTACTCGATCATGACTCAAATTAAGTATTGCAAAAGATGTTTTTTAATTTTGATTATTTCATTTTCAGAATACGCTGAGATGGAGAAAAAGCTTGCTGAGGCCGAGAAGAAGATTGTTGAGGCCGAGGAGAAGAGCCGTCGAGAAGCTGAAGAGCGTAAGGCCTCGAAGGCGCAGATTGATTTGGTCACAGGTTTTATCTCCTCAAACCCGCGATGGAACGAGTATGTTAGTCAGGCGGGTTCTCAGCACGTGGATGGCTTAGGCAGTGGCGTTGGAGGTAGTGGCTCAGCTGGATGGAGCGGGAGTCGCAGAGGCGATGAGGATGGTTCTGGCGATGATGAGGGTCCTACTGATGATCACGAGTGATTTTGGATGTAGAGGTACAAACTTGGGTATTTTGTGTTGTACTTATGCTTGAAACAATATTTTGGCAACCCATATGTTAGTATTGTATAGTTTAACCTTTTGGCGACTTGAACGTCGCGGATATTAAAACATTTGTGGATATGGCAGCTAGGTTTAGATATTACCACACCCCGTTTTGTAGACTTTATATGTTTTTATGCATTTTGAAGGTGTTTAGCGATATTTTGCAAGTGTTATAGCCGATGGCGAGTTATACGTTTAGGACATGTTGATATTGAGTGGTTATAGGTGCTATTACAGTTACAGGTTTTGGTAGATTTTTTTTGAAAAATCCTTAAAAAATCTGGAAAATTGCAATATTTGCAGCCTGCTGTTAGCAGGATGGTAATAATGATACCGTCGACATGTCGACGACATCATTAAAACATAAATATTGTGTATTTAATGATACCGTCGACATGTCGACGGTATCATTAAAACAAAAATATTGTTTTTAATATTATGCCGTTGACATGTCGACGGCATAATATTAAAAACAATATTTTTACGTTAATGATACCGTCGACATGTCGACGGTATTATATAAACCATAATTATAATCAACTAACTAAAACATTAATTAGTTATATGTTCCCGTCGACATGTTGACGGGAAGGATTTGACGTACATCAATTTCCTTTGACTGGAAAACGATGTGGGACCCACAATGTCGACGGTGATTGTCGACGAGAACACTGTTCCCGACGAAGCACATCCGTCTTTATGATCCCGTCGACATGTCGACGGGAAGGTATGGTTCCGTCGACATGTCGACGGAAAGGGGGAAAAAAAGTTGCCGGGAAAAGCCTCGTTTGTACTAGTGTGATTTAGATCGCTTTTTGAAATTTGTGAATCGAGTGTTAGAGCATTGCAAAGCAACGCAAGTTAAAATTTTCAGGTTAAACTTTACTAAGGGTTATGTTCCAGAGTCAGTTGTATCAAAGTAGATTACTGAAGCAGTTAGGTTAAAGGTTTGTGAGCTTCACTTAAAAGTTCGTCATATTAAGTTACGTCTGAGTTTCTTCTTGAACAAGACTCTTACTGATATAAGCTTAGATTTTACTGAGTTACATTTCCCCTTGTTGGATGGTGAATCTAAAATTACACTTCCGTGTGTGATGCGTAGGGATCGCACTAGGCTTTACCTCTCAAGGGATCTTGAGAAGCTTACAACCCCCACCGGGCAGTGTACCTGTTCGTTGTAGTATAGTATAGTGACAAGTACCGGGGGATTGATCGTTCAGCTAGGAATAGTGTCGCTAGGATTAGAAAACCTAAATACTAGTTCTAAAGATGAAGGATGATTATTTTTGTATTTTTATATTTTTTTAGAAAGAAAGTAAAAATCTCGGGTTTGAAGGATTTGGGTGGAATTAGTTGCTAGTCAACTAACCCAATACTAAAGATGCAATCAAAATAAAATACTAGAAATGCAAACAAACTAAATTAACTAAGGTTGTGAGCAATAAGTGGAGAAGTTGTGTTTACTTAGATTTCACTACTCCCTAGATATCTTTTACACGTTAATTACTTGTTATAGTTGCGTGGATGACAGATTGTATTCCTTAATACCATTCATGGGGTGGCGCACTTAATTCCCCAATCCTATGAGTGCCTACTTCACTCCTATGTCGAGTCGGCTAAGAAGCTCCTAACATGGGATCATTAGAATTTACTCATGCATTAAATACAACCAATAAAACCTAGTGCACGTCAGTTCAGGTTAGATCTTCCTCCAAGAAAATGAACAATCAAAGCTTCCCTTCCAGAATATAAATCATCTTCTTGTCATATATAACCTGTTAAACCTGAGAAAACAGACAAAAACCCAAAGCATCAACCCGAACAAAGAGAACTCACAACTAGATGTAATTCCAGATTTAGGAATAAAAACAAAACAATTAAAGATATAATGCTTGTGGAATGAATGTTTACAGATTTCTTGGAGTTTATAAAACTTAATAATTCAACAAAAACTTTAAGACTCCGTTAGAAAAACAAAACCGGTAAAATTTCCAGATTTTTACACGTGACGCCGTCAAGAGTAAACTCATGACGCCGTCAGAAGTGACCTGCAGAAATCTTTACGTTAAGTTTCAAGAAAATTTCTGAAAAAAATTTATGTCCTACTTCCTGGAAAATCCTGCAAAACATCATTATGACTCGATACAAGCATTTGACTCTAACAAGTACTAATACACATGTCCATTTAATATTGTTGTGGTTCATGCTCAATTTCGTTCTTATAAACAAATTTGGATCTCCCTTACACTTATCTTTTGCAAAATACCTTTATATGCAATTAAGACGAAGTTAAAAACAAAATAAAGCATTTTCACAATTTACTTTGAAACATGAGCCACAAACAATAAAAATAAAACATGCATACAGAAACAAATAAAATCAAACAAACAAACAAACAAATAAAAACACACAAAACATGGGTTGCCTCCCAAGAAGCGCTTGTTTTTGTTCGAGTCACGAGCCTGACTCTACCCTTATTTAACGGAAATAGGGGAGGTTTTCCCTACACTTAGGATTAAGTGTGGGTGAAAGTAGCGATACACAACCTTAGGGTGTGAATATGCCACGTGAGGTGAAGGGGGTGAGTGAATGGCTTCCTTCATCCTAAAACTACCCGGATAATATTGGTTGATAGGTGGGTCGGTTCCTCTTTTGTCTCCTAGAAATATATCTAAGGATGGAAAGATGTGTAAAGATTGAGGTTCTGGTTCATCAACACTAGGAAATTCCCTAGAACTAGGAGTAAGGTTATCACTACAAGTGTTCAAACCTATATCCTCAAGTGGTGCCTGGTCCAAGGGTTCTACCTCCATCGGAATTCCTAAAGTTTCTTCTACTTCTTCCGGGTAAGTCACGGGCGGTGTGTGTGCCTCAAATGATGGTTGAGTATTTTGTGGGCTTATGTTATTTACCTCATCACTCCATGTGTTAATATCACCTATATCCTCAACATGTGTTTTATTATAATCTAGCCCTAACATTCTCCCAAGTATCTCACGTGCTTCTCTAGGCATCTCAACTTCTATGTCCGAATCATAAGGATCATCCTCAATATTCTGACTACTATATACAAATTGCCCAAGAGATTCATCATCTGTTTCTTGAGATTCATCATCATCGATCATAAAACCTAGGTCTTTTTGATCAATGTGATCATGCTCGGCTAAATCCTCCTCAATTGTTTTCTTAGGTAGTGATAATAGCAAACCTAGTGCTTCATCCAACTTATGATTTGTTGCAATGGCTCTCTCCATAATTCCTTGGCAAACTAGGTCGCATTTCCTATTGGCCTCACTAAAACTAGATCTTAAACATGGAGGTTGTTCATAAGAATCTATCCTAGGTGAAGGCTCATATGATTCATAGGTGTCTCTAAATGAGGTATTTTGAACTCTTTGGTGTGTTAGCCGCTCAACCTTATCTTGTAATCTTAGAAGTCTAAGTGTAAAGTCCATTTGAAGCAAATTACAAACAAAATCACAAAGAAAAGATAGACTAAGAGAAAGCTACAAAATAAAAAGAAAAAATCTCACTTGATAGGAATCTAATGAGTAGACCTAATAAAAATCAAATTCAACCTAAACAATAACTATTCCCCGGGCTGCGGCGCCAAAAACTTGATGCGTAGGGATCGCACCAGGCTTTACCTCTCAAGGGATCTTGAGAAGCTTACAACCCCCACCAGGCAGTGTACCTGATCGTTGTAGTATAGTATAGTGACAAGTACCGGGGGATTGATCGTTCAGCTAGGAATAGTGTCGCTAGGATTAGAAAACCTAAATACTAGTTCTAAAGATGAAGGATGATTATTTTTGTATTTTTATATTTTTTTAGAAAGCAAGTAAAAATCTCGGGTTTGAAGGATTTGGGCGGAATTAGTTGCTAGTCAACTAACCCAATACTAAAGATGCAATCAAAATAAAATATTAGAAATGAAAACAAACTAAATTAACTAAGGTTGTGAGCAATAAGTGGAGAAGTTGTGTTTACTTAGATTTCACTACTCCCTAGATATCTTTTACACGTTAATTACTTGTTATAGTTGCGTGGATGACGGATTGTATTCCTTAATACCATTCATGGGGTGGCGCACTTAATTCCCCAATCCTATGAGTGCCTACTTCACTCCTATGTCGAGCTGGCTAAGAAGCTCCTAACATTGGATCATTAGAATTTACTCATGCATTAAATACAACCAATAAAACCTAGTGCACGTCAGTTCATGTTTCCTAAGACGTTCAAGCATGTTACCATTTGGAGATCTGCCCGTTTTCTTAAGCCTAACATCGAAATCATTCATCCAATACAACCATAAATAAGTAATCAACACATAATTAACATCTAGGTTTCATTAGATCTAAGCAAACACAAGATAGATCTAGCCTAGCATGATGGAATTAAGACAAGAACAAGATATAGACAACCAACACATAGACATATTGATTGAATTAAAAGAATACTTATCTCAATTACACATGAAAGGGTTCAAGGGCTGAGAACCCTTGAAAAACCTATAAAATTCGTACTAAGTTCGGCCTTAGGGTTTCTCCAAAACTTCTCTCTTTTTATGAATGAAAATTAGAAAACTATATATAGGAAATTGAGGCTGGCAGCGTCAAGACCAAATTGGTGACGCCGTCATCTCGCCGCCAAAAGAATTCTCGGACTGCCTTGATCTACTTTTGACGCTGTCACGTTATAACATTTTCCAGGCCGCCACGTATTTTACTCTTGACGCTCTACCTTGTGACGCCTTCAATTCTGTACTGGTTCGTCATGAAAATTACTCTTGACGCCGTCAGGATTTCCTTCTTGACGCCGTCACCTACTGTTCCTAGCAAGGAAAATTAAGACTTTGGCGTTTTCTTCACTTTTATACTCCAAAAACGTCCGAATTGCTTCCTTTTCCAGATTTCTCTCCCAAAGTACCTAAAATCACAAAAGGAATGATTTAGGGCAATATTTGATCAAATAAATTCAATTCCGGGCTTAAATGACCCTCTAAAAGTGGTTCATTTTTCGCCTCATCAGTGTGTGAAGACCCTTGACATCGTCATCTCTAGCCAACCTAATGAATATGTGTCCAAACTCATCCATGGCTGTCCGGAACTTAGAAATCTGTCTGTGGGAATAAAAAATTGCAACCAACCACAACATTACCATTACAAGATACCTACTTTGAAGCGATTGAAACTATCAATCTATCAATCCGTATCATATATCAGCCCAGTTTATTTACAGCTACCTAATCTAGAGCACTTTTTGGTGGATGGGCTCTTGTGCTTGAGGTTAGTAGAGGAGGATCTGGATTTGTCATCTCTCATTAATGCAAAAGCTACGTGTCATGTAAAAGATGATGATCTGTGGGTTGAGCTTCTAGAAAGAATAAGTCAAGCTAAATCCATTTCTTTGAACATCACGGTAAGTTTACATTTTTGAAATCTTCAATTTCTGTTTTGACATTCTATGATAATTTTGTATTGAGTGATTAATGTTTTCATTAATTGAACTATAGTTCTGGAATCCACAGAGCGAGCTTGACGTATGTGTTGAACCTTTACCCAACTTTCCTATTTTGAAGCACTTGGAAGTGGAGGGTTATGTCGGTGCTGAATATCAACTTATCCCTCAAATTCTTGAAAATTGTTTAGAGCTCGAACATTTAAGCATCATAAAGGTAAATAATTTGGACTGTTTCTTAATAGTTTTTATGTGTTTTTAATTAATCCCTGAATAACTTTGGTGTTTGTTATACTTGTTTGTGTCAAATCAAAAGCCAAAGGGAGGTCACTGGAATCAACCAGAGGCTGTTCCTACATGTATGGTTGGGAATCTCAAGACCTTGAAATATGCAGAAACACGTGTGCAACATTTTATTAGGGAGTTGTTCAATTATATGTTGGAAAACTCAAATGTTCTGAAGACGCTAACAATCGCTTGTGATAATATGTTTTCCCCAAGTGAAGAGCAGCGCCTGCTTTCAGAATTGATGATTAATCCAAGGGATCCTGAAGATTGTCAGATTTCTTTTGTAAGGAATATTATTTAATCTACAACTAGTTTGTTTCTGCTAGTAGTTAATTACTGTCTAAAACAAACTGTACGAATTAGGCAATGGCCTGCACTATGTGATTTGTTTTCCAAGCATGGTATTGTTGTGTGCAATGGCCAATGGTCAATGGTCAATGGTCACTTGGGAAACTTACATAAAGAAATGGCCAATGGTCACTTGGGAAACTTACATAAAGAAAATGGCCCTTTAACCTCCATTCATTTAGAGTCCATATGATGCGCAAGGAGCGTAACTTGAACACAGACTAGGTAATAATGAGTGTAATTGTTCTGTATTATTACGACCTTATAGATTTCTGTTGCATAACTGATATCGTGGCATCTGCATTTTGCTGGCACTTGTATTGCAAATACAACTGATTTAGTTTTCAGATACAAAAAGACTAATTAAGGTTGTTTAACAAGTGTGGTGATATTCAATTGGTTCATAACTTCATACATATATCAACCATCCTTAAAACTGTGATGACACTTATAAGGTTGAAAGTTAGCAATGGTCACTTGCAGGTTGCAGCAGATACATGAACTTACAAAAAAAAAAAAAAAAAAAAAAAAATCTGGTCTCGTTAACATCCTCTGATTGATAAATTCAAGGATTATTCCAAACCTTACTCTTTATTACTTATCATGGCAAAATCATAATTAAGGGCCAAAATAACAACCTAGGTCCACTTCACCAGTTCAACAGGTATAAATAATCATTAAAATTACATGTTGGTGTACCTCTTTTTACTAGTGTTTGTACTGTAATCGATCCTTACACGCCTTTGATTAGTATTACATACATTTAACCTAATTGTATGATGATAGTATTAAGTTCAATACATAGAACAACCCATGTCATGAAAAATATCGCACAGAACTCGTTGTTTTGAAACCCATTTCAACCAGCTGAACAATTTTAATCCAAAAAAGGGGCCAATATGAACTGGTGATCAACTCGGTTTACCAAAACAAGCATAGGTTTTTTTTCCCCTCAAAACATATATATGATAAGTTTTGAATGATCGTGATGATGCATAATTGTTTTTTGATGTTTGAATTGTTTAATATATAACTTGTAGTGTTCTTTATAAGTTTAAAACCTGCATTATTATTGGTATGTTTGGCAAAATGGGCTTGGCTGGAGCTGGGGCTGAGGCTTATATTAATTATAAGCCGAGATTAGAATTTTTATTTTCATAAAGTTCTTTGACAAATTAGTTTAAGTTGGAGCTTATTATTATAAAATTACTAAAAAAGATGTATAATTAAATTAACATATGTATATATTAGATATTTTTGTGAGTAATTAAGTTATTTAACATATTAGAAGCCCCGTCTAAAAATTTTAGCCTCATTTTCGGGGCTGTGGCTTAATTTTGGGTTGAGGCTTATAATTTTAAAAGTCTTCCTATAAGCCTTTACGCTAAACAAGACTTATTTTTACGCTGAGGCTTATTTTTGAAATTTAAGCACCATATAAGCCCTTGCCAAAAACACCCGTACATATGATGTAGGGATCACATTTCTTCCATTTAATACACCAAGACATTTCATAAATCAATATTAAGAAGGGCAAACTATTAAATATATATATATATATATATATATATATATATATATATATATATATATATATATATATATATATATATATATATATATATATATATATATTATACTTGTCACTGTTTAATTTTCTGGGTAGCGAACAATTTCTTTTGCTTTTGAGGGCAATTTTATTTTAAATTCATCCTCTTTAGGGTAATATGTGACATTTTTGCCATTCGGAAAAAAAAAAATTGTAATAGCTAAAAGGGGCAAAAATGTCCAAAAATTTCGCCAAATACCCTAAAGAGGATGAATTTGAAAGAAAATTACCCTCAAAAGAAAAAAGAATTTTAGTTCGCTACCTAGAAAATAAAACAGTGGCAAGTATAACGCTTCTCTCTTTTTTTTTTTTTTTTTTTTTATTTATTTATTTATTTTTAATAATTTGCCCTATTAATTATTACAACAAATAAAGTTTAAAGTACAATCAAAGTAAACACAATAAACAAAGCATTTATGTCAATCAAGATATGTTATAAAAGTTATCAAACTTGAATACATATAATCAATGTTTGTACACTCTTACGAATATTTTGTTGAAAACTACATGTATATTAAACACTGTTTGGTCTGGGTAACCGTGGATTTTTGAAATAAAAACCAAAATCGAACTTTGATTATAAGGTTTTTCGGTTTTGGGTTTTTTCTGTTTTGGTTTCTTAGTTGTCATTTTTTGCGATTTCGGATATATTGAGTGGGTTCGCCTGGTTTGTCGGTTTCACATACTTTTGAACACCCCTATCAATAAAACTTAACTTTATATAAATTAAATAGACATTTTGAACAATGAAAACACGTCGCTTACTAAAATATTTATTATCACAATTATATAATGAAAAACAATGTCATTAGCTAAATAGTTGAAATATGTAGCATGAAATTCTTTACATCCATAAATTTAATGTCATAAAAAATATAATAAAAAAAATTGTTCACTAGCAAATTCTTTCTTATTCTTCTCATTCTATTTTATTGTTTATTTAATCCTACCTTTGTTAATTAAAACTAGCAGGGTACTCGTGCGTTGCAGCGGCGGGTACCCTGAAATAAAAATTTTCGATGAATAATGTATTTTAGTTTATTATGTTCTTTTTAACAATTAATTTACGGATATTAAGAATTTCGTATATCCCATGCCCGTTCGGGCTCGAGCCCGTTTGGTCCGCGCCCGTTCAGGCTCAAGCCCATTTGGCCCGTTGCCCGTTCGGGCTTGAATATTTGTATAATTTGCTTTATTATTTGTAGTAGTGAAATTTAATGCACGAATTGTGTTTAATTTGTTTATACAATATGCTTGATAATTTGTATTTCTTATGTAAGGGATGTTTTAATAACTGTATTAATTGTATTTATTGACCAGTTAAATAATTGACTACATTAAATAGCATTAATGTGGTATTTTGTTGTACACTATGCTTCTTGTCTTGTACGTCTGAAAATTATGTGTATTAAAGTGTTGTAAACTATGTTTCTTTTCTTGTAAGTAGTAATCATTATAGTCATTAATAACATTGACCACTTTAATAGTATTAATCTTTTATATAATAAAAGAATTACATCATTTCGGAGTGTTTTTACAAATCCCTTCTCATTGAAAAAAAATTTGGGCCAATAGGAGAGCTCGATTTTGCCACGTAAGCGAAATCGAGCAACGTGATTGGTCAATAGAAAGTCAAAATTAAATTGATTTTGGTCAAACTTAATAAATTTGGTGGAGAAATTTGGTTAAGAAAAAAATTGCATAAAAATATATGTGTCAAATTTATAAAAACAAAAACATAAAAAAAGGAAGTAATTAATAAAACTTTGGTGGTTGAATTTTAAATAAATTATGTAGAGTTAAGTGTAAAATTATAAGTTTCCATGTTTTTTAATAATTAGAAAAAACACAAATAACCCCTTACACTTTATACCCCTATACTTTATAATATTAACTTTGTTTAAAATTACATGAGTATTAGTTTTAGTTTTTAGACTTTCATCCATTAAAATTACAAAATTTGGTAAATATGCGAATTAGTTTTAATACACGTTAAATATTTTTTAAACTAATGTTAGTTTTAGACTTTTCTAGAATATTTTTTTAAATAAGAACTCATGTTATTCTATTTAAAAGTTTAATTTATGCGTACACGGGTTTCAATATTATATATAGCTAAATTATTTTTAACGTGAATATAAATATCAAATGGTAAGCACGAGTTAGTGTGATATGAAAATAAATATACGCGATTCTCTTATAACAACGACTTATGAAATTGTTATTTGAAATTTATATATGGATATCCATAAAAACATTTTAAAAACTTTATAGAGCATATTTTAACTTTATCAACGCTCATTACATGCTACTAAACTCGCATATTTTAAACAACATGATATCAATAGTTAAAGTTAAAAAAACAACATCAACATCAACCTCAACATGTCTGTCAGTTAAATACGTTATACAAAGCTAAAAAAAAAAAAAAAAAAAAAAAAAAAAAAAAAAAAGGTTAGATTGTCATTATTTAGTTTAGAAGGTGTTCTCCTTAGATAAATTTAAAAAAAATAAATAAAGCACGAATCACCCAATCCTTATTTGATAACAATCACTTCCTAAAAAAAATAAAAATAAAAATAAAACGTTGATGATAACCTAATTTTATTCATTGACATGATATTTTATTAAAAAAATAAAAAACATAATAATTGGCTGTTGTAAAGAAATTAAAAGTATGTACATGAGAATTATTAAACAAATATATATATAGTTTTTAATCGGGTTATTACGATACTAGACTGCGATAATGTTATTGAGTCACAATTACAAAACACATCGTAAATTGATAGAACGGGTTTGCAAAACTAAAAGCATATATCACTAACATTTTATACAAGTCAAGTATCATCATGTGATTTTGCTTGAATAATAAATATTATTTTTAATCCAAAAGCATTCTCCTAAAATAATAGGTAGATTATAACATAGATACACGTGGTTTTTATTTTTAGTCCACCAAGTTAAACCATTTAAAATATGTTAAGTGATTCATTTCTTAATCGATAATAATATATAATCAAAAAGAAATTTTAAAAATCATGTGCGTGCACAGGTATTATAACTAGTGTTGTAAGTTTGAAAATTACATCATGCTTATTTTGTTGTACACTACGCTTATTTTGTTGTAAATCTGAAAATTGGTTGCAGCTATTGTACATTGTGCTTAAATGGTTGTACTTTTTGTTGAAGATGTGTTTTTAATAGCATTAATGTTGTTTGATAAAATTTTGATCTTAAAATAACACCACGCTTTATTTTGTTGTACAATATGCTTACTTTGTTGTAATTCTAAAAATTGGGTGCATTAAAGTGTTGTAAACTATGCTTAATTTTCTGTAAGTCTTAAAATTTTGGAGAGAGAATCATTCATGCTTTATCCTACCTCTGTTAATTAAAATATATGTCATACATTAAGTCAACCTCATCATTATAATTCAGTCATTGAACCCATATCATACGATTCTTAATTAAAAGCATTTTTAATATATTAAAAAACTCGTTAAAAACTGATAGCAGAGACTTGTGTAATATAACCAAAAAGTGTTTGTCTAACCAATGCTTTAGAAGCATTGGTTTAAATGATCAATAAAAGAAAGTTTGCATTCATTAGATACGTAGTACAATATATCACATTTAATCAAAGTAATTTATTACTTTAATTAATGCATTTTTTAGTTTGAAAAAAATATTTTGTATTGAATTACCTGCATTTGTTAAACAATCCATACTCATTATTATATAATACTGTAGTAAAGTTAAAGATTATTAAATTTAAAATTACATTGATTTATGGTAACTTGCGACCATTATTAATAAGAATTAAATGCATTTTTTTTTTGAAAGTTAAATGCATTTTTTTATATAAAAAGAAAATGTGTCTAATAAACTATAATAAATGCATTTTATATAAATCACTTATATGTTTTTTTTATTGGACAATAATTTTCCTACAAAGATAACATAAAGTAAAATAAAACTTTTAAGTAAATAATTTAGTTGAAGGGGGTAAACTTGTCATGTTGTGAAAAATGGTCGATTTAATGCGACATGGCTGTCATTTGATTTTTTTTGTTTTACACAAATGAGAGTGCCATTTGTAACGAGGCACAAATTAATCTAACACACTCATTCATTCACTCACCGATTGTAAAGCTTTGTGAAATACGTCGATGATGATGAAGGTTTAGTTCTACAAATCTATTCATCAAAGTTTAATAAGAAGATGATCAAGGTTTAGCTTCTACAAGTATATGATCAAGTACGTTTAATTTGTAAGTACTCCGTATATAGTTCAATTAATCAGTTTTTAAAGGAATTTACAAATGTACCTAGGGTTTACAATTTGGGGGAAAAGAGTTTAATGGTCACATGTTTATAAATTACTTTTTTATGTATAAAAAAAGTACTACCAATTTATTATCTATATGGCTAAATTTGGTTAGGTTATCTAATAAAGTTATAATGGAGTTTTTTTTTTTTTTTTTTTTTTTTTTTTTTTTTTTTTAATAATTATTATTATTATTATTATTATTATTATTATTATTATTATTATTATTATTATTATTATTATTTTCCATCAATTTGATTTGTATGATTGCTTTCCAAATTTTATTTTCATTGCATCATAAAATTGTAAACAAGTTTTCTTTCAGTTAAGACTTATTTCCTTGCCTTTGATATGGATTATTGTATAAACAAAAGACTTATAATTATTTTTTGATTGGAAATCTGAAGGTTTTGAGATGATTATGATATTTGTGTGTTTAACTTACTAGACAAATGAGTTCCGCAAGTGAGCAAGTAGTAGATAGGCTTAGCAGCATGCCTGATGATGTTGTTTCACACATTCTATCTCTAATGCCTACAAAGTTTGCGGTGAGAACTAGCATGTTATCACAACGATGGAGATACAGTTGGACCATGGTACATAACCTTGACTTTGATGATACCGAACGCCGTGAATTTGGTTTCCTTCCAACATTTGTTGATTCGGTACTTGACCGTTGTAAGACTTCTCAAATTAAAAAATTCCGAGTGAACTTTCCCAATTTCTATATGTACCAGAGTTGTATGTGTCAGAGTGGATTAGCAAAGCAATTAGGTTAAATGTATGTGAGCTTGAAATAAAAGTTATTAAACATCTTAAGTTGCCTTTGAGCTTTTTCACATGCAAAACGCTCACAAGATTAAAATTAAATCATATCGAACCGTTTTGGTTTTCTTTCGACTGCCCTTCTGATGTCAATCTTCCTAATCTGAAAACCCTTGATGTTGTGATACTTGACAAAATGTGTGAAAAGGCATTGAAATTCATCCATGGGTGTCCGACACTTGAAAAATTATATGTGGAACTAAAATTGTGGGACTGCGAAGGGGACTTCTACTTCAAGATACCTACTTTGAGGCGATTGAATTTGATAGTAAAAGATTGTACCCGCGAATCTGTTACCAATGATGTTATTTTAAATCTCCCTAATTTAGAATACTTCTCTTTTCATGGGGTCTTGTGCATGCCATTTGTAACAGAGGACATGTCATCTCTAGTTGAGGCCGAGGCTTCATGTGTAGTATATCATGATGATATGTGGGTTCAGCTTTTAAAAGGAATATGTGAAGCTAAATCCCTTTCTTTAAACACCGAGGTAAATATCCTTAATAAATTATATGTAGCTTTTTTTTTTTTTTTTTCTTTGTTCTGTTTAACTTTCACTTTGTTATTACTGAGTGTTTATAAATTAGTTAATTTGTTAAACTTTTAATGATTCATGTTTACATTCATCCTAATACAGTATCGGTCATCGAACGAGGAATGTGATCTGCCTAAGTTTCTGAATTTGAAACAATTGGAGTTGCAAGGTTATGTCGGTTATAGATGGCAGTTAATCACTCAATTTCTTGAAAGGTCTCCAGAATTGGAACATTTATCCATTATAAAGGTACTTACTCTACGAATTTTATTAAACCTGTGACGTGTTTTCTTTTATAACTGTATAGTTAATGTTGGGTTGTGTCTATCTTGTTTGTTTAAAAATAAAAGGCTGAACATGGTTATCGCTGGAATAAACCAAAGTCCATTCCCACTTGTATGCGTATGAACTTTGAGACCATGAAATACACCAAAGGCAATGGGTACGGCTATTGTGATATGCAGTTTCTGAAGTTTATCTTGTTAAATGCAAAGGTTCTAAAGATGCTAACAGTCGAGTGTAATACCAAGCTCACCCTATCCAAAGGCAATAAAGAGTCGTTTCGTGCAAAATTGTTAAAGATTCAAAAGGCTTCAAGGAGTTGTGAGATTCAGTTAGTTGGGAGCTGGCCTGCGTAATGTGTTCTAGTTGTTCCGAGTGTCATGTAATTTGATTTTGTTTCTTCAATGTTATTGTTATTGTCTTTACAATCAGAAGATGTAGAATCGTCTCTGTTTTCTAGATTCCATTATACTAAATATAATTGACTAACTTTGTGTTGTTCAATTTGAGCCAACTTGTTAGTGCAAAGAATTTAGAGAATCTCCAATGTTAATGGCCTCCTGCTAAACAAAGTATGTTAAATTCTTTCTGTATATAACTAAGGGGGTGTTTCTTTTTTCCCCTTAGCTAAGGGATGCTATTTAATATTATTACTTTTTATATGGGATCCACAAAAATCCCTTAAATGGTCAACAAGGCTTAATTTATCATCTACTCCCCATTAAGATGCTTATATGGAAGTGGGACCCATATGAATCCTTAGGTAAGGAAAAAAAGAAACAACCCCTAAGTTATCTTATAAATGTGCCTGCTAACTAGATTGAGATTAACTATGATATCAATACATTTGAATATATGATATTTGTGATCATCGTGAACTTGAACCGATTTGAATTATATCTCTTCAAGTTTTGGAGTGAATATGTTGTTGAAAAGGCGAGCACACTCCCACAGTTAATCTCTTTTTAGAATTTGTTCACAACGGGGTTATAGATGTCTGTGATATAAGCAGTGGATTATACCGTGAACATCTATGTACCCAAAGAACAACTTTCAAGACGCCTTTGGTTTCACCCTCATTGGCTGCTTACAAATCGAATGAATCACATAATTCAGTCCAAAGAAACTAAGAAACGCCGAGAGGATTCAGTTGTGGGTTGATGATGGTGGTGGTGGTGGTTGTGGCCGTCGGTAAGTGGGGTTAATGATGGTGGCGGGCAGAGGTGTGATGGTAACAGTCAAACGAGAACCTTGACGGTGAGGATGAAGTGATGTGATGACGTAATGGTGGTAGCAGTATGTTTGACGTTGCGTGATGAAGATGATGAGTAAACAATTCAGTTAGGCTTTTAAGAAAAAAAAAAGAAAAAAGTGATAATTATTTGTTTGACTGTGTAGGAGGTAGCCGGTTAGCAATCTTGTACATAACGAGATAAATTCAGCAATGCAGTAGACATAATGAGATTATATTTCGTATGTTGAGCGTCATTAGCTTTTACATACCCTTATAAATACAATCCACCAAGTCATAAGTTTAAATGCTTATAATGTAATAAGTAGCAGAGAGGTGAACAGATTCGATCAGTCTATATCACGTGATAGTTATGATCACACACCACATGACACAAGCAGTTGCTAAGTAAATGAATCTGGCAATCTCTCGATGCCTTTGGAAGCATCGACAATTTTCCACGCAACCGCTGTTCTTGTTTTATGGATAATGTACTACAACATGTGATGTTAAGCATCTTTAAAACCTGAGAATTTGCCAGTATGAACTTAAGGATCTGTATCTCAAACAAACCGCAAATGGTTTGAGTAAATGTCATGGTCTTGAGGTTAGCAAGCATACAACTGGGAACAGAATCTGCTTCAATCCAGTAGCAATCTTCAGTTGGCGTTTGATTTACACAAACATAATAGGCAAAACCCAACATTAAAACAAGTTGGAAGCAACAAATAAAACATCAAACTTTTAAAAGAGTCAAAATGAAGTACCATTTTAATGCATAAATGTTCCAACACAGATAATAACCCTTCAAGAATTTGAGGGATTAATTTCCATTAAAAACCATTAAGATAATAACACTTCAACTCCAATTGCTTCAAATTTGCAAATATGGGCAAAGGTGATTTCGCTGGAATAATGTCAATACTTAAGTGTGGCAACTAATTGGTAAGCCTTTTGCACCCCAAAAAAAAAAAAAAAAAAAAAAAAAAAAAAAAAAAAAAAAAAAAAAAAAAGGCAAGTCTTAATACAAAAAAGGGCAGCAAAATAAAGTTCTCCAAAAGGAACATTACCTTGATATTTAGAGAAAGAAATTCAGCTTCACTAATTCCTTTTATGAGATACTTCTTCACATAACGCTTTTGCCTCAACCAGAGACGACATATTTTCCATCACAAAAGTTGAGCACAAGATCCCACCTACAAAGAGGTATTCGAGGTTAGGGGCATTTAAACCTACTTTGTTGACATATGTTAATCGCCAAGTTATTAATTTCAACCTCTTGAAAGCGGGAATATATGAATTGCAGTCTCTGTTATAGCGCAAATTTACTTCGAGAGATAAAACTTTTAAGTGAAGGGAAGCCAAAAAAAAAAAAAAAAAAAAAAACCTTGAATGCATTGTAAACAAAAGGATGGTCACAAACAAGGATGTCAAGGGTTTTTAGGCATGACAGGCAACTCAAAGTCTTTATCTTGTAAATGAAATGAAACTCACTAACATTTAACCTAACTGCTTCAGTAATCCACTTTGGCACAATTGACTGTGGAATATATAACATAGAATTGTCAAACCGAAAACTTATAACTTGGGTTGTTTTGCAATGCTCGATCACTCGATCCACGAATTCTAGAAAGCAATCATATCCATGGAAAGAGTGAATATTGTTAAAGTCAAGGTTATGGATCATGGTCCAGTTTTTTCTCCATCTTTTAGATAAAATGCTTGTTCTCAATGCGAATTTTGTAGGCATTAGAGAGATTGTGTGAAATAATCTCTTCGGAAAAATGCTAATTTTATCTACGCCCTCTCTAAGGAACTCATTTGTGTTTTACCTTTAAGGAGACAACTTTCAGTAGCGCCCATGAGACAACTTTCAGTAGCGCCCATGACAGATCTGTGCATTGATGACCTGCAGACGAAACTCATGCTGAACATTCTTATCTCACCAAAAATTAGTTTTACTATAACGAGGTAATAATACTGATTACTGAAAATAATTTATAACTCAGCAAAATAAAGTTACTTAATACAAAAACCTTTTACACTAAACACATATAATTTTTTGTGTCGACTATTTTCTCCGAACTTACAATTTGCTCTGTGTTTACTTACTGTTCAAATTAATTGCCTGATCTAGCTAACTCTGCATCATTACATTTTTTTTTTCATTACTAATAAATCCTATAATTTTCCAGATTGCAGCAAAATCTTTTCATTCTTCTTTTGACACGGACAAATCATTAGAGCCCCTAATGGCTTAACTTTATTGTCTACTTCATTTGTGCAACCAAGCTAGCTAGGAAGTCAAAACAAGTTTTTATTTATTTATGGGTTTTGCGAAACATTATTATATGTGTGATCACTACAACATACACCGCTTTTAGCGGGGACATTTTCTCGCTTTCAGTGGGGACTTCTCTCCGCACAAAACTTTCGGCGGGGACATGTCCCCGCCGAAAGTGCCTCGGCCAAAGCCCTTCGCTGTAAACTTTCGGCGGCGACGAACCTCTCTTTTGGCGGTGACACGAGGGACCCACACTGCCAGCGTGGACAATTTTGGTCAGGTCAAACTTGCCAGCGTGACAACACTTTTGGCGGGGACACGTCCCCGCTAAAAGTATTTTCCATAGTAAATGGTTCACACTTTTGCCGGGGACACGTCCCCGCTGAAAGTACTTTACATAGTAAATGGTGCACACTTTTGGCGGGGACTCGTCCCCGCTGAAAGTATTTTACATAATAAATGGTGCACACTTTTGGCGGGGACGAACGAGTCGAGATGATGTGGTTATACACGAGATGTTAAACGAACAAGTCAAGATGATGTGGTATTACACGAGATGTTAAACGAACGAGTTGAGATGATGTGGTATTACACGAGATGTTAAACGAACGAGTCGAGATGCTATGGTTATACACGAGATGTTAAACGAACGAGTCGAGATGATGTGGTATTACACGAGATGTTAAACGAACGAGTCGAGATGCTAGGGTTATACATGAGATATTTTCCCACCTAACAACTTATCCTCACAATATAAACTCACACACACACTCATCTCACTATATATCTCTCTCTCTCTAGCAGTTTCCGTTTTCCGGCGACACCAGCAGTTTCCGGCTGCCGGAATCTTTTTCTGGCCACCACCTTTTATCAACTCAACTTGTAGATCGGGCCACCCCGATCACGATTCTACCACACACAACTACAAACACACACTGTCAACCAGATGCAGCAATATAATCCTTTTATGTGTACTTGTGGAGTAGGAAATATAAAAAAAAGAACATCACATCAAAAAGATACATTTGGATGGGAGTATTATGCATGTCCTCTTTCGAAGCCAAGAGAGAAAGGTCATGGATGTGGATATTTTATGTGGAAGAGTGAATTTGATGAACAATTACAAGTAATATATTCTGCTTCAACATCTCACAGTTCTGGGTGCACAAACTGCCATGAAAAAAATCTTAGGATAAATATGCTGGAGGCACAAAAACAGGTGTTAGAGACAAAAGTCAGGTTGCTCGAGGCAAGAGTTGAAATGGCAACGAATCCCGACAACAATGACCACGCATGTCAATCGGATGCAATACTCCGTGATCTGTTAGGTGACATGGAAAATCTTCGTATGTAATGTTGTTGTTGTTAATGTTGTTGTTTCTTGTGTTATTCTTGTTGTTTGTTGTTTCTTGTGTTATTGTTGTTGTTTGTTGTTTGTTGTTTGTTGTGTTATTGTTGTTGTTGTTTAATAAAATGTTGTTGTTGTGAAAACTGATGTCTACACACGATTAGATACACTCAAAATTGCTTTATCACTAGAAATCGTAAACTTCTATCCAAACACTCAAAATTGTAATTATTAATCTAACAAAACATCCACAGTAAGAACCAAAGCAGTTTATAAAGCAATCCCAAACACCACACGCTTAGTTTCAAACACGAAGGCAAACATTTTATTCAAACCACACAAGAGTTGTAAACCAGATACATTTTCATACAGACTCAAACTAAACAACTCGACAAGCAAACGAACCAGATCAAACGAAACAACTCAAACTAAACAACTCGACAACCAAACAAAATAACTCAAACTAAAAAACTCGACAACCAAATGAAACAACCCATTTACTTTTTTTTGCGGCTAACTCCCGCTTTGCTTGAACTCGCACCACCTCTTCCTTTCCTTGCTCTCATTTCCTTGAGATATGCAAACGTAGCTTCAAGACTTGTTATTCTATTTTCCAGATTATCAACAGCAGCAGCTTCATCAAACGTGCTTTCAGCTTCATCCTCACCTCCAATAGCAGCAGCTTGAGCTTCAGCAGCACGTTGAGCTTCAGCAGCATCTACCTCTTCCAAATACTCTCAATAGTATGACTTTTTCCTCAACCATACCAAAATCCGGTCTCTCTGCCACGGTGCACAGTTCGCGTACGAACCATATTCATCAAAAATTTCAACGCCCCAATGATTTATAATTTCATTATACAAAAGCTCGTGTGATAAAGCCTTTGCCCACTCCTGTTCCGGCATTAAACCATCCATTGTTATGTGTGTTTTGTATTTTTTTGCCGAATTTATGATTTAATATGTATTATGTGTATGTTATAATATATATTAAAAAGTTTTTGGAAGAAAGTTGCAGCTTGGAGGGAAATTTGGCGCCTAACCTTTTAGCGGGGACATGTCCCCGCCAAAAGTTAAGCATATCCCCGCTAAAAGTATTGGCGGGAATAATACTCGGGACAATAAAGCGCAACTATTTTGGTCAAAGCTTGTGAAATACCAAAAATACATGTCCCCGCCAAAAGTAGGAGTTGAAAATGCGAATATTTTGGTCAAATTTGTGATCTGCCAAAAATACTTTCGGCGGGGACTTGTCCCCGCCAAAAGTTAGCGTTGAAAATGCAATGGGCGGTCAGCGAGAATTTGTGCCAGCTCAGCACACTTTTGTTGTGTAGCGAGTTTCGGCGGGGACTGAGGAGTCGCCGCCAAAAATCTCGTCGCCCGTCCTCCTGTTTGTTGTAGTGGATCTTAAGGCAACGTTTGGAAAATTCATCATATATTCATTTTATATCTAATCATATAATCTATATCTATACATCTATAAACCATTTGATGCCTCCTTTAAAAGGACATCTTAAAATTTTTAACACAGTACACTTGCCAATATTAGTAACATTAATAAAACGTAAAGTAAAGTAACTCCGAGTACACTTGCAAGGGGTAAGGATCGAACCCTTGACTTCTGCCATAGAGGCAAGGGTATTAACCACTTAATCCAAGCCTTGCTCTTAATATTAGTGATATTAATGAATATCAAAAGCACACATATTTCAACTTGTAACATCGTTCGTTTAATGCACGTTTATTAACCGACAATAATTTAACTTGTTAAATTCATAATCATGATCATTCAACTCGCCAATATTTGATGTAATATCACTAACAAAAAATGAGCATGAGAAAAGTAAATTACAAGGTACCCACCACCGCAATGCGCTAGTACCTGCAACTCATAATGAAAGGAAGTAGTATATATATATTTGTTGGGCCAAGTCAACATCCACTGATCTCTATCTAGATTTGAACATAAAATAGATCGAGTATAACTTAGATGTTAAAAATAGTTCGACCCAACTCCTTTTGAGTTCTTGAAGGCAAAGAAGTCTTCACTTCAATTTTGATGTGCTTCAGCTACTAAAGCACAAGATCCAAAGAAGTTTAGTTGAAGATGACAATGCAGCACTAAACAATATTTGATCTCTTCGTTCACAAAGATACTGAGCAGAGAATCTCAAGTATCTAGAAGGTCAAAGGCGGAAAAATCTACTATTAAAAAAAGGGTAAAGTAAGTCTTCTTGGGAAACCACACCTTTGAGAGTTGGTAAAAAATACAACAGTGTCAGTCACTGTTCCCTAAAGTAGACTTTATCCGATTACCTAGTATGGCAACATTTAATGCAGTCTCACTCATCAATTAGATGCCCAACACGTGTAAACCGTAATTATCTACTATAATAAAGAATGTTTGTAAAAAAATAAATGCATCTCTTGCAATTAATGTAATACATATTCAAGAACATTTACTCCTTGAATAGAAATTAAGTCATTGAACATTCAGCGAGTAAGAAGAAGTTCTTACTGAAACCATAACTTAGGTTTGTGTTTAAGTTAGAGAGGAGATCGTCTCAATTGTTAATCAACTAGGATTGTTATTCCGCAAACAATCCTTGTCAAATTCTTTGATTCATTCAAATAAGAATTTTAAACATTGAAAACTTTGTTGTGTTGTGTTGTTTTGTTTAAACTACTTACGTATTCTTGCTTTAAAATGGTTTAAACTTTACAATCTGTATGCATGGTGAGTGATTTAACTTAGTTCTTAAGTTATAATCACTTAATTGGGAACATCAAGTGGTATCAGAGCAGTCTGATTTATAAAATATTTCAAACAAAATTGCTCAAAAAATATTTCAAACAAAACTGCTCAAAATTTTTTAAATCAAGATCCAACCATGTCAAACAACGATGTTCCTCAACTTCTAGATGCAAAAGAAGTTCCTCAAAGTTTTTTACAATCTGTTGCTTCTAAACTAAAGGAGGAAAGATTCACAAAATGGATGAAAATGCACCTTTGTCACATAGTTGGTATGGATCCTTATTTCATTATAGTTTTAAATGATCGACCTTATGTTCCTAAAATAGTTGCTAGTATTAACAAACCAGAAGCTCAATGAAGCAATGATGAAATAAGGTTAGTCATTATTGATCAACGTCTTTAAAGTATCATCATATTATGTTTACTTGATGATGTAATGGGATTAGTTATAACCTATCCCACTATTAAATAGACATGTCAATATCTGATTCTAACAATGAGGGACCCTCTAAAGTCAAAGTAAATAAGGTCATGGACCTAAAACTTGCTTCAAATACATTCAAACACATTGAAGGTGAAACATTCTCTAAAATATTTACCATGTATAAAGTTCTCATGAATGAACTGGTGAATGATGGTGTCACTCTTTCTAAACATGAAATCAATACAGTTTTGCCAATAGCCTTCCAAAGAAGTGGCTAAGCTTTTCTCAAAGTTTGAGAAATTCTAATCATGTTAGAGACCTTGGCTTAGCCACCCTTTTAAGAAAATTCAAGTATGAAGAAAGAATCGTTCATAAAATCAATGCACCTAACACCAAGAAATCCCTGACCACAACTAACCCCATATCAAATGCTTTCTTCTATATCTCTATTATTCAGGACTTCCAAGATGATCCAACTGATGACGAGGACCTAAGAAGTATCCAAAGTACTTGGATGATCTGAATGAAGAATTTCAAAAAAGGGCTCTCTTGGCCAATTCCAGGATATTTTTTTCAAGAAGAATCCTTCAAGGTTCAGTTGCTCAAAAATTTCAATAGCCAAACAATTTTTAAATGTGGTAAACTAGATAGTTTGCATAAGACTGTTTTCAAAAATATTCTCACCATCATATCTATCCCCTTATCAAAACAGATTTCTTCACTTATAAATAGTGATACTTTTTATATAACATTTTTTTTCTCGAAAGGTCTCATTATGTAATTTCGTTCAAGACTTTAAAATTTTTCAAAATTTCAAAGACGGGGCAAATTAGATATAGTACTAAACTTATTTAAAGACAAATATAGCATGTATTAATAATGTAAACATCCAAATTCAATTTCATATTTTACTAAGGAATAAAATAAGAAAATTAAGAACATTTCGAACTTGGAGTAGATCTATGTTAAACTTTGAACGTTCAACAATCTCTTTGTAAACAAACATCCAACTATAAACGACAATTAAAACAGTGAAAGAAAATAGATAACCATATGACGAAATAATATCTGATTCCCGTAACACTAACATGTTTCGACTACCATAGGTTCAGATACACATAACACAGAAAAGAGAAATAATAGACTCACTCTTTATCATGTGTGTGAGACTAATTCACGAGATTGTCACGAGATAGCAATTAACAAAAGATATTGTAATGTAATTTTCACCTCACTAACATAATCTAGCTGTAGAACGAGGCCAACTCCCAAGAAAACGAATCTGGCAGTTCTTAGAAGCCTTCGGGAGCAGAAATATTACAGCACATAACCACTCTTCTTCTTTTCTTAGTAAATACCTCTTAGCATCACATGTGACTCTTAGCATCTTCAAAGCCTTTGAATTTCCTAAAATGAACTTCAAGAACTTCATTTCACACTCGTACCCCCTGGCTCCTTTAAATTCCATTGTCTTAAGGTTCGTAAGCATACAAGTGGGAACAGACTGTGGTTTGTTACAGCTACCATTATGCGGCTTTAATAGATTCAACACAAAATAAAAGCACAACATTACTTGGGAATAAAATAAGTCCTAAAACATATAAATAAACACATGAGCGCTTAAATAGAACATCCCAAAGTACCTTATCAATGCATAAATGTTCTAACTCTGTAGAACATTCAAGAATTTGAGAGATTAGCTGCCATGTGAGGCCGCTATAAACCTTTAGCTCCAGTCGCTTCAAATTCCAAAATTTAGCCAAAGGTGTGACAAATATGTCATTTGATGGACGCCAATACTATATTTAGTTGAAAGAATGAGAAAACAATCATTCAAAGTGTAACAGATGATCGATAAATAGCAAATATAATAGAAAAGCAAAAAGAATAAAGCACCACATTGAAGTTTTTTGGAAAGATACCGTGATGGCTAAAGAAAGGGATTTAGCTTTACTTATTCCTTTTAGAAGCTCAACCAACAAATTATCATATCTTACTTGACATGAAACTTCTGCCTTTACCAGAGACGACAAATCCTCTACTAAAAAATGCGAGTGCAAGACCCCATCCACCGAAAAATATTCAAGATTAGGGACATTTAAAACAACTTTGTTAACAATTGATGTAATTCCAAAGTTTGTTAGTTTTAATCGCTTCAAAGTACGTATCTTGAAACAGTATTCTTCTTCATTGCACCATTTTAATACCTGTAGAGATAAATTCTCAAGTACCGGGCAGCCATTGATGAGTTTTAATTCATTACTAGAAGGTTTGAAGCAATCAATAATGATGTCAAGGGTTTTCAAGTTAGGAAGATTGACTGAATACGGACAATCCCAACGACACCAATAAGGATCAGAAAAGTGTAATCCAAATTTTGTGAGAGTCTTGCAAGTGAAGAGGCTCAAAGGCAACTCAAGTTGTCTAACTTCTATGTCAAGCTCAGAAACATTTAACTTAACAGCTTTATCAATCCACTTTGACACACATGACTCTGGAACCCAGAATTTGGAAAATTGCAACCTGAAAACTTTTAGTTTGGATAGTTTGCAATGCTCTAACACTCGATCCACAAATTTCGAAAAGCGATCACATTCATGAAAAGGGTGAATATCTACAAAGTTAAGGTTATGGACCAGCGTCCAGCTGTATCTCCATCTTTTGGATAAAATGCTAGTTCGCACTGCAAAAGTTGTGGGTATTAGAGAGAGTATTTGTGAAAGAATCTCTTCCGGCAACCTACTAAGGATATCTACATTCTCACTTCTCGAAGCCATCTTTTCGCCTCTTCACTTCCTAATACTTTAACACACAAATATCTCAATCATTTCTATTTGAATAATATTGTTCTGCCAAAAAACATATCGCATTCACACTTCAACAATAAACCTGTTTCAGATAATTCCTTCAAGAAGGACAAGTCTGCAATATATTTGTTTAATCATTTTTCTAACGCCCATTATCATTAAAATACTAGCAAGAGTACGCTAGAGGAAAGAAAAATTACAGTGGGATCATACAAGCTATTTTCAGATCAATGATCCAATTGGTTAAATGTATGTGGAGTCGATTTCTATAATCATTAATGTCAAAAAGAACATGGAACCAACCCGTTTTAAACTTTCTCGCTTGCAAGTACAAACCGCATACAAATTCATTTAACTTTAGCTTTATTTGGATAATAACAAAAAAAATGTATTTAACTTGTCCATTGTTGTTGTTAATTATGTGACATAAATACTTCTGTGTGTATTTTGTGACCATTCTATCCTTACGTTTTCTCACCAGCCTATTAACATCAAAAGGTAAAATAGTCATTGTACATGAACAAAATGCACACAAATGTTGAAATTTGAAAGATTTGTATTTTAATAGAAAAAAAAGCTACACAAAACACACAAATGAACAAGTTAGATACATTTTTATTATCCTTAAAATCCTGGTTAGAAATAGTTTTAGGCCATACATACCACATTTTCTTCTGGTACGTCGAGCTCCCATACTTATATAAAGAATCTTTGAAGCAATTCTAGGGTCATTTTACATCATGCGGGTTCTTAATAGGTTCCTCAACGAATTATGATCATAGCATAATGAAATAGAAGTCAAAATCTAAGCTATGTTTCTTGCTTATTTCTTAACTATAGGAAGAGGATAGTCAAATTTAAACATAAGAAACCCCAACTATTTGACTCGAAGTGACAAATTAGGTACCAAGAACTAAAATACAACGTTACCTTGTATCACAGCCTTAAAAGAGAATAATGAAATTATCGATAATCTGCAACCATTTTAGGGTTTTGGATCATTATTTTCTTGTGAAGCGAATGTTTGAACGTTTATAAATCTGTATCCGTATCACAACATCTCACTTAAAAATCGTATCCATATCACAACTCACTTAAAAATCGTGATTCAAGTATGATTATCTAAAAGATTTTACATTTGATAACATAGGCCCCTCATGTATGACTTTGACGTTAATAACCTTCAAACATTTTTTGTAACAACTTTGTTTATATATTACACTTTGATTCCAAATGTTTCACAAAAGGGATAATTCCTTATTTACCTGGTCAAAACATCAAAATTTCATAGTTCTCAAAAACACAAGTTTTCAATGCACTAGTATAATACCTTTGAAGCATTCATTCAGGGCGCTCGATCGGCTAGTGCTTCTTTCTCAAACCAGAACAACTCTAAACGTTAGGGAGGATATGGGAGCATCACTTGAGCGAACTGACGGAAGGGACATGACTTATCCTAAGTTCCTAACTGAACGATAGCGGCTTAAAGCTTAGAGCAGCGTCGCCGTGTTAGGGAAATATAAAATTGTGATGTTTTGTTTGTGTAAATATGAAAGTGACCCTTAAAAAAAATAATACTGAAAACGACTTATATGTGTAATGGTATATCTCAATCTTTTTTCTTTTTGATAAAATATATCTTCGTCTTTTGAATAAAATGCATATTAGTACTACAAATTTGTTTGCATTAGAGAGCGTATATGTAAAAGCAAATCCCCTGGCAAACTGCTAAACCGATCTTCGTTCACATATACTAGAACGGTACCCGCGCAATGCGACGGTGGGTAACTGTGACTATATTTTGCGTTATTCGGTTACACATTTAGTTGTCTTTATGCTTTATAAGTAGAGATGCTAGAGATGGTTAAGCCAACTAATTTTAGTTTGAACAACCAACCTGCTTCCTAACTAACCAATTAATTTTGGAATCCTTCCATAATAAGCAAGTAAAAGTCTGAATTTTAAGCCTTTCTAATTATAGAATAGTCCCAAATGCATTATATAGTAGTATAGATGAAAGTCATCTTTTAGCCGATTAACAGTCTCAAATCATATGAATCTATAAGATTCCACACAGAAACTTCACATACTTGCTAAAACAACCACACAACCGGTCCCTCAACTTATATTAACCATAAGACCATATATTCCAACATAAAGTTTTCAAATTTGGGTTCTATTTTATCATAGTTTATGTTGCTGCATAGTATAGCCAGTTAAACATGATTAGTTATGTTTTATCACATACGGAGTATAATAAAAAGAATTCCTTTAATTTATAACTAAAAATGAGTCAACTTTTGAGTCCACCATCTTTTTTAGACCTCAAATATTTTAAGGTGATATTTTCTTAAGATAAATCATTAAAATTCTATATATATTAGACCTCAGGACACTATATGACTATAAGAGGGATGGATATCATGGCTTGAGCACCCTCGCCATCCGACGTGTACCAAGTCATGACACCAAGTACCCACAAGCCAAACCATTCGGCAATTCTTGGCTTGAGCCAAAAGACGCTTTTTGTTTTTATTATTATTTCAATTTGGGGTTTATGTTGAGTTTGTGTTTTAATGGAGTTTTTCGTTGTGCGAGTGAAAAGGGGTATTTTGCTGAAGTGGCATGATGCGGCAACTTTTTAGATTTTTGTTTAAGCCACCATACCTAATGTTCTAATTAAGACTGAAATTAGTTGGTTTTAAAGTCTTTGCAACAAACGATGTTTATAGCTAGACTTGGTGCAAATTGGAATGTTGACATGAATATCCACCATAAAATTCTGAAGGCATGGCTGAGATAAAGCTGATGGAATTGTAAAGTATGAACTATTAAAGTGTATTGTATGTAACTAGTATTGTTTTAGTAGTTGTAAAGTATGAACTGTTAAAGTGTATTGTATGTAACTATCACAATTTTGTGTTGATATCATCACAAACTTATTTTAATCTAGAAAAGTTGAAAATTAACACTTATACATCCAATGTCATCTCTAGTCATCTTTTCCAATTTTCCGGCCACTATATTCGATGATGTTCTCTAGTCACCGGCCATTTCTAAAACCACTACACAAAGAAAAAAAATCTAAATCTTTACTACAAACGGACAAACCTAACAAATTAATAAAACTAATACATTCACCACTGTCACATACAACAAACAATTGCCTTACTACAAACCCGGTTGTTCAAAAGCCAAGAGCATACCCAAATGATTTAATTATTTAGTTTCAAAGGAACAAAATTCATTCCAACATCGGCCACAATTTTTTATCATACCGTTTATTTAGATTTCATGTTTCCAACGAACATATTCAAAAGCAACAAATAGTCATATGAGGTTGAGTGGGTCAGGATACGGGCATTATGGAATCAAGAGTAGCTGATTTTATGCGGCTCTTAAAGTTGGTATTTAACAAAAGGGATAATAACTTCAAAAAGCATCATGGTTGTTTAAAAATATTATTTCGGGTATCAAACAAATTTTTTTGCTTATATGGGTGGTAAACTTTCAATTTCTGACTCTTTGAGGTACTTTTTAACATTTTTCCCCTCAAATTGTTAAAAATCCAGAGGCAAAAATGTCACAAAAGTACCTCAAAAAGACCGAATTTGATAGATTAGTACCTCAAAAAGTTCAAATTTGAAAGTTTAGTACCCGTATAAGCAAAAAAATTTGTTCGATACACAGAAGATCATTTTTTGACAAGTATAATGATTTTTAATGTCATTATCCCTTAACAAAAATAATCAATTTTGATTCGTGTTTGTTTTGGATCTTGATTTTAAGTTTGATTTTATAAGTTTATGTGGATACACACTTGATTTGGGTTATAAAAATTGACTCACAAGGGAAATGGATGAGTTCGCTAGAAAAAAAGAAGTCTAAATGATAGTAGTGGTTGGGTTTAGAGGGAATAAGATGAATAAAAGAATAAGCATGAAATAAAAGTAAAAATGCCAAAGAAGCAAAACAAATTACCTGTTTAGCCGATAACTAGTCATGCCATGTAATGTATAATATTTGAAAGAAATTTAAAATTACGTAGAGTATTGTGGTAATTATTTGGGTTGATATATGATATTTAAACATTTGAAAAAGTACATTGCTATTACATAGATTTAATTCGATAAAATTCATCTTTGCACACATAAAGAAAAAATAAAAATTAAAATATAATTTCATATTTTACCAAACATGCTTCATAATCTTTGCAGATTATGCATTATTCACTTGTACCTTAGGTAAATATGACATTTTGAGGTTTATAAGTTGAGTTCAGTATAGACATCATATCCTCTAAAAACCCAATAAACTAATCATAGTCATCATTTTTTCATCACAATTAAAAAAAAAATAACCCACTTTCCATCTTTATATATATATATATATATATATATATATATATATATATATATATATATTCTGCAAACGATAAATCGTTAAGCGACAAAATACACCATCACGGCGAAAATTATTTTATCTTTCAGTAGACGGGCATTTCAATATATTTTCGACGAACTTTTTTTTTTGAGTTTTGTTTTATTATTAAAATTTGCGTCTGGAAAAATCACATGTGATTTGTATGTTAGAAATCAACATGTGATTTTACAAATCATATGTGATTTCATAAAATCACATATTATGATTTTAAATAACAAATCACATGTGATTTTTTTAGACGTAAATTTCAATAGTTACAAAAACAAGTCCAAAAAATATTCATTGAAAGTATATAAAATTGCCCCTCTATAGAAATGTGATTTAATTCTCGTTGTGATGATATGATTTTTTTCGCGTAACGATTAACGGTTTGTGATATATTTATTTATTTATTTTTTAAAGATGAAAGTGAATTTTTTTTATTTTGATAAAAATATGGATAGTCAAAATTGATTAATTGGGTTTTTAATGAATTTAGTAGGGTGAGCAAACGGACCGGATGGACCGGACCGACCGACCGGACCTAACACATTCGGTCCGGCTTAAAAACCAGACATTTAGCCTATTTGGATCGAGACTGAGACTAGACCGGACCGAGAGCGGACCGACCACATTCGGTCCGGTCTCGGTCTAGGTTTTTGGCCGGATTCGGTCTCGGTCCGGTCCGGTTTTTCTCGATCCAGTCCGGTTTTTGACCGATGAGCAGCCTTAGAATTTAGGGTTGCGTTGAACTTTCTAGGTTTATATGGGTTAATGAAATTATCTCTAGCTATATCTTGATAATAATAATAATAATAGTTGAAGCGGATATCTGAATTATGCCAGTATGTACACGCTGTGTTGCGGTGACAATATAGCGTAACAAGATCAAATTTGGCGAAAACTACATCCGACACTCTTTGATAACGTATTCTGTATAGATATGAGACTTCTAATAAAATATAGACAACCAATGTTAAATTTAGCATATTTGAAATTTAAGCATACACAAGATTTGGGTTTAAATAGAAAAGAATAAACTTGACATAAAGCAAATCAAAATATTAAGCCATAAAGCAGCTGCATCGAAACATCCCTTTTCCAAAAGTTCGAGTCATGTCCCTAAAGAGCTTGAGCCGCCCCTGAGGCCTACTCGAAACAAAATGAATTTGACAATTAATGGAAGCTCTTGGATGCTTGGACAATTCTGAACGTAAACGATCTTCATCTTTCAAGGATATCGCAGTGTCACACTTGACTGTTAGCATCTCTAAAACCTTTGAATGTGTCAATATGAACTTTAGCAGCTCTGCATCATACTCATCCCACACGGCTTCTGTGTATTTCATGGTCTTTAGGTTCGTAAACACGGAAGTTGGAAGAGAATTTGAGAAATCATTTCGCGGCTTTTATTTACAAAAACAAAATAGGGCATAACGAACATTATATAGAGATAAGAGAAGTCAGGAACATTAAATTAATATAACTTGAATTTTCAAAAACAATCAAAGTACCTTTTCAATGCATAAATGTTCCAACTGAAAAGAACTTCTAAGAATTTGAGAGACTAGTGTATGTGTGAGGTTGGGATATCCCTCCAACTTCAGTTGCTTCAAATTCGGAATCTCAGGCAACGTCGGTGGAGGGTACAATCAATCCTGAATGAATAAAAAGAATTAAGCAAGTCGGGAAGATTAAGGCAATGCACATTGACAATTTCAAACAAGAAACTTACCAGGATAGTTAAAGTAATGTATTTAGCTTTACTTATTCCTTTTAGAAGATCTACCCAACGACGGCTAGAAGATACTTGTGCTGAAACTTTTGCTTCAGCCAAAGACGACAGATCTTCCATTACAAAATTAAGTGAATTAAATGACCCATAAAGAGCGAGGTATTCAAGATTCGGTAGATTTAAGACAACTTTGTCGACATCAAACAAGTATCCCAGGATTGTTAGTTTCAGTCGTTTCAAAGTCGGTATATTGAAGGTATATTCTTTACTGAGTCACAATTGATATCCTATTTCCAGAGATAAATTTTCAAGTATTGGGCAGCCACGAATAACAGTAAATGCATTATCAGGACGTTTGGAGTGAACAACTATGTCAAGGGTTTTCAGATTAGGAAGATTGGTAGAAGATGGCCAATCCCAATTATTCCAAAATTTGCTAGCATGATGTAATCTGAATTTTGTAAGACTCTTGGAAGTGAGCATTGTTAAAGGTAGTATAGGCTGTCTAATACTGGCAATTGGTTTAGTAAGGTGTATGTCAAACTCACAAACATTTAATCTAAATGCTTCAACAATCCACTTAGGCAAATATGAATCTGGAACATCAATCTTGGAAAAGTAGATTCTGAAAACATTAACTCGGGATGTTTTACAAAGCTCAAGTACCCGATCGACACCTTTCAAAAGGTCATTTGCAGATTCAAGGAGCAAGTGACTATCGTCAAAGTCAAGGTTATGTATCAACGTCCAATTGAATCTCCAACTTTTGGATAAAATGCTAGTTCGTATTGCGAATTTTGTAGGCATTAGAGAGAGTATATGTGAAAGAAGATCTTCTGGCAAGTTGCTAAGTCTATCTATCTTCTTACTTTTGAAAGTCATCTTTTAGCTTATTCACTTCCTGATAATTTAGTCACAAAAAATTCATAAATCATTCCAATTTGCAAATTATTGTTTTACCACATTTAATAAATCAAATGGCTTAGAAATAAAATTTATTAGCCCATTTGGAGTCCAGTGTATTGATAATGTTATGGAAAAAGATTGGGAGACCTAAAAGAGATGACTAATTTTGTGCCTAACTTATGTGTCATTACTTGATTGGATTGTGAAGAAGTGGGTCCGGTTTATACAAACAATGAATTGATGCCACACATGTTTAGTCACAAAATTAGGCACAAGTTTTAGGTGCGCCAATCATTTCTCTAATGTTATATCTTACGTTTGGTTGGTGGGTGTCAGAACTGTGCGGATTTGAGGGATAAATAATTGTTTGGTATGTAATCTATGAATGGAGGAAAGCATTCACACCTCAACAGTTGATTCCTTATCGAATTGGCTGGTATCATTTTCTTTTTCTGAATCATGTGGGCCATACATTTTTCTTAATCTATCTCTCTCCTTCTTTTTAATAATATAATAATTTAAATATTAATTTAAAATAATAAAAAAAAAATATTTGATACTATTTTCTTTTGTCCCCACCATATTTCTCTCTCCTCCTTTTCTTTCAATCTATACAAAATCCAAATCTCATTCTAAACTCATAATCATACCAAACGCACCCTAAGTATATATACATGAAAATACATTTGCTTAAAACTTAAAAACCTAAAAAATAAGTATTGTTGTTAAACTAAAATATACATACTTATAAAAGACAACACAATATATTAAAATTTTAAATAATTAATCACAATTTAAATCATTAACTATCTTCACCCTCATTTACTCAACAATCATATATACAGGGCCGTCCCGTAGATTTCGAAGGCCCTATGACATGATTGTAAAAGAGGCCCTCTGAAAACTAAAATTTAAATGCTTTACGGTTTTCATATTAAGACTATGTTGTTTTTGTTTTAAAAACCAACTTGTAGTGTACAATTGAAAGTTTGAAACTATAGCAATTCTAATTTTTAATCCAAGTTAAGTAAGTATATGTGATAAATAAAGAAAATCACATATCCCACATCGTTGTTTGATAGTTTGAAAGTATGACATTCGCTTGTTTGTAACTAGAAGTGCAAGAATGGTTATCAGGCAGACCTGATGTGTTTTACACAAGTCAAAATTTACCTTTAGATATGTTGGGCTTTTATCAAAATTTTGAGGCCCTTAAAATATTTTGGCCCTATGTGGTACGGTTGGGCCGCCCGTACAGACATATATACATAAGAAAAAATATTGCACACACAAATTAACATCACTGTTATGCACTGGTAATCATCTAATACTATCATATCCAAAAAGTTGTATATCTTATATGTATTTGATTTTATATATAATCTTATTGTTTTTATGAATAGAATGCTCATTGTATCATAGGATCAAATCACTGTTATATGAATCTTAAATTCGAAATCACTGTTGAAGTCATATTGTTTCGGTCATCATAACATCGATCAGAAAACATATTGAGTCACTTCTTCTACATAGAAAATTAAGCTTCATATTAAAATAAATAAATTAAGTAAAAGAAAACCCAAGTATAAGAATGTAGGATATTCAAATTTTAACACAACAAAACCCAAACATTCAATAATTAGTAGTAGTATAATGAAACCAAAAAAAAAAGGCATAGGGAATACCTTATATCAGACTTCATGCGAATGAATAATAAAAATATGGATCTTTTTTAGTCAGTATAGTGTCCAGGCTTTATTAGTTTTCTCGTGAATCGAATGTTAAATAGTAGCATATGCTGATTTTTATATGGCCATGTTTTAGTTATAATTGTAATTCAATTAGGATTCTTTGGAAGATTTTACATTTGATAACGTTGGCTCTGCATGTATGAACTTGACATTAATAACCCTCAATCAAATATTTTACGGCCCCTAATGTTTATATATTACGGTCTACGCCCCGAAGTTATTTGGAATAATGAAAGCTAAGGATGTGTTTAGTTTTGGAAAAGTATTGTGTTTTATTTCTTTCTAGAACGGCAACAAATTTTGTATATAAAAAAATTACAAGACCAAAAGACTCAAGACAACTTGGAGACAAACCATAAAACAGTTCTAGACATTGTGTACCCGATCTTCCCACCCCCTATACTAATTCTATAAGACTATTTGGATACTCGCGCACAGCGACGGTGATAAATATAGTTATATTATACTGTAATATAGTAAACGAATTGATAGCCCAATTTTTCCTGCAATTCCCTACCCACTAAATGAATTCGTTTCACAACACTCCGAATGTATATGTTAGTTGTATTTATTCATTCGGTTTCCAGTTGCTTTCCCGTACCTTTATTATTCCCGCATATAGAAAAACCCTCGCAATCTCTTACCCGTCAAACACTTTCGCCAAAAGTATATAATTTTATTGAATCAAAATTGTATTGATTGAAATAAATGTTAAAGTGGTAAAAAATTAAATTAATAAAAATAAACTCACTAAAAATATAAAAACTAAAAACTCATAAAAATATATCAAATTAGATGTTGAATTAAAAAGCACAAAATTTTAAAAAATATAGTGAAATTAGATTATAAAAGAAATAAATAGATAAAAAGATATTTAAATTTGAAAATAAAGATGAATTTTAAGTTGGGAAGTGACACATGTGATCTCATGATTGTAGCTCCTTATCTTAATTTTTGGTTAGGAGTTAGGCTTGGAGTTATTTAAGAACGTGACACATGTCACCTCATAATTGGAGCTCCTTATCTTAATTTTTGGTTAGGAGTTAGGTTTGAAATAAGATGCATTATATAGTAGTATAGATATAGATATAGAACATGAAGAATGTGAGGAGTGAAGACGGCTAAAATAAACCGTCAGTTTAGTTTTTGGCTAATAGTCTGAAAAGACATTCAACTTGTAATTTTTTTTCTTTTGTATTTGAAAGAGGTCGTTTTCCCTTCAAAAATAATTTATAGAAATGGAAAGACTATATGAACCTTAATACTAAAGTATCTTGGCAAGTATTGATCTCCCGAGTGTCGTTTCGAAGGAGTGGTGAATTGAAATACGTAAGTCAAGTTTTGTTTGATGCTTAGTTATCACAAAAGGTTTTTGTTGGTTTTGATTTTTAAAACTAATGCTAAAGAAAAACACGAATAACAAATAAAATACTTGCTTAGACCTGGTAGCTTTTAACGTTGTGAATTTAGTCGCTATTTAAATTTAGTATTTTGACTTGTAGGAAATTTTGAATTTTAAATCAAAACAAGCCAGTAAGAGGTTGCGCGACTCAAACTCGCGAGACAAGAAGACAAAACGATCTAAACAAATACTATAAGGTGAGTGTCCTTTTTTTGGCTCTAGTCAAAAAGCATTTTAATTTAGAAAAATATTTCACGACTAATTCCATAAAGATCAAACTCAAGTCAAATTACTAAGTAAAAATAACAACCAATTACTCGCAACATAAAAAATTACCAAAATCTAAGAAAGTAACAATAATCTACTCCATAATGCAAAATATAACTAAGCTAGTCATAAAACTAACAACTATAGCAATCATACTAAAAATAAAGAGATAAAATATTAGAGATAACCAAATGAGATTAAAACGTAAAGACGGCGAGATGAGACCCATTCCATAGCTCCAAAACTCATTCCAAAACTTGTCCGCTAAACTAACTAGTTAAATCATAATCACCACTAACACTATATTGAAAAACATAATTTTTAAATCAAACTTTAAATTATAAGATAAAATAAAAATAAGACTTGATTAGAGAAAAGTTATAAAAATAATTACGTGGTGAACATTACTAAAATCAAAAGTTATCATATTGATAAATTGATAAAAAGTGATTATGCCATTTTCGTATAACAGAACCAAAGCAAAGACCATTTAAGATTTAAATCATTAACTAGTTTTTAAGAAGAAAACAAATAAAGTGAAATGAAATCAAGGATTTATGGTCCCGTACAATCAAACGAAGAAGAGTTGTAATATAAAAATAATCCAAATAAAATATAACAACTAAATTAATGGTGCTTAAATTAAATATGCCATATATGAATTGCAGATGTGAGGTGTTGATTGGGGTGGGTGAAGAACCGATCCCCTGAAGGGGAAGTGGTATTAATGTCGGCTCTCTGGAAAAATAATAAAATGTTTTCTTTTAATCCTCCACCAGCCCTAATTCTAAAGAGGTAATAACGAATGTGGTTATCCATTGGACTTGGTGTGCGCCTTGGCTGTTCGTGGGCTCAATAATACAAATTCTTGAACACTTGACTTAATATCTTTTGGGCTTAAGCCGGGTCTATTTTTACGGCTTCTTTCGGACTTTTACCAAGCTTCATTAATCTTCAATAAACGCTCGAAATCTCGTACTTTTACTCCAATTTTCTCATGTCTCATGCCTACAATAATAAATAACAACTTTAAACAATATATGCATTAAAATTCACATTTTTGCTATTTATTTAGCCGTAAATGAGGGATTTTTTGCTATAAAAACATGTATAATTATACATTCATCAGTATTAAATTCAAAATGTCCCTTAATTTTCCTATTGTAGTCCCATTAAGGAGAGTATTTAACGTGGCAACACTTAATTAAATAAAACCCGTTATATTCTAAAATAAACCATTATGTATTAAATAATCCGTTATGACATTTTTAATAACGCCCACTTTTACACTTCCACCAATAATTCATCACCATCTTCCGTAGTACAAAATCATAACAAACAGATCACAAAATCATACATCATCTTCTTCCGCTTTTATACTCCCACTTTTAAATCCATCACAATCTTCCACCAATAATTCATAACAAACAGAATGAAAACTTACAAAACCACCACCATTTCCGGTATACAAAATCATATAAAGTAGGTAACATATTACCACTTCACTGAAATAAAGTGGGTAACAAATTCCGGCAAAAACAAGCTATTTGCTTCAAAGTTGTTCATGCGAAGGATGGTGTTTGGTGGTTTTGTTTGTTCATGCGATGAAGAAATAAATGGTGAAACAGGTTCCGGACAAAGATAAGGATTCTGAAGATGAGGAAAATGAGTGAGTTATTTGTCGTGAACCGAAGAAATAAGGGTTGGAAAAGAGAGTTAGAATAGCTTGATGAGCAAATCCCCATCACGAATTCACAATAAGCCCCAAAACCTTCAAAACCCAAAACTCTGGTCAATTTTCAAAGGCCCCAATTTCTTATCAATTTCTGATGAGCGAATTCCTTCCGAAATTTAATTTCTAAAACCCCAAATTTTTGAAACCCTGATTTGTTTGAAAGGGGATGTTTCTGTGGTGTATGAATACATGGAGCATAACCAAGAAATTAGTACTGATGCAATAATCAAATTAGAAGCAAATTGATGATGTGACATTAGCTTTTAAAAGCAAATTGATGATGCAGAATATAACTTAATGAGAGTTTGTGAAGAAACAGATCTGCAATGGATGAAAACATGGTGACGGGGAAGCTTGGTAAATGAGAAACTAAAGGTGAATGATGAATGAAACTGAGAGTGAGGATGAGAAGGAGCCGAGTGATATTTAGTTAGTGAATGAAAATAAATAAACCATGAAACTAGAAGGAATGGAAACTAATTTAAGGGTGGGGGCATTGTTGTTTGAGTTTTAGATTGTTGAAGAAGATGACATAAACTTCTGGGTTTAGATTTAGAGTGGTGGTGTTGTTTGATAATATTTACAGATTTGCTTTAAGAAAAAATTAAATTTAAGAAGAAATTAGATAAAGAAGATCAAGTATGGTGAATTAACTAAATTGCTCTCATTTAATGGATCATTACATGGTTAATTTGTGACACGTCAAACACTCTTCGTAACGATGCTTACAGTAGGAAGACTAAAGGAGTTTTTGAATTTTCTAGAAAAATTCAAAGTTGAGTGTCTACAAAAAGAAAATATTAGTATTATTAAAAATATTCAAAGATATTCCAAAAATATTCAAAAAATATTCAAAGATATTGATCTGTTTTTATACGTTTTCATCCATTTTTATGTTTTCATCCGTTTTTATACGTTCTTCTTACCTTTTTATCCATTTTATAGGTTTTCTTACGTTTTATACGTTTTCGTCCGTTTTATACGTTTTTATGCATTTTCGTTCGTTTTTATAAGTTTTTCTTACGTTTTTATCTATTTCTATACGTTTTCATATATTTTCGTCCGTTTTTCAAAAAAAAATTATCGGTTTTATACGTTTTCTTATGAAAAGTTTTCATACGTTTTTATCTGTTTTACACGTTTTCGTTCGTTTTCATACATTTTTATCAATTTTATTCATTTTCATACAATTTTATACCTTTTTATCCTTTGTCATATGTTTTTACACGTCTTTATATGTTTTTGTCTATTTTTATATGTTTTCATCCGTTTTTATACAATTTTTTTGTTTTTATACGATTAAAAACATGTATAAACGGATGAAAACATACCAAAATGTATTAAAACGGATGAAAATGTATAAAATGGATAAAAACATATGAAAACGTAAGAACAACGTATAAAAACGGACGAAAATATATAAAAACGTTTAAAAACAGATAAAACTATATGAAATGTAAGAAAAACTATAAAACGGATAAAAATGTAAGAAAGACATGTAAAAACGGACAAAAACGTATAAAATGAGCGAAAACTTAAAAAACATATAATAAAAATAGGAAAATGTATAAAATGGATAAAACGTATGAAATATATAAGAGAAATGTATAAAAATGGACAAAAACATATAAAAACGATGAAAACGTATAAAAACGAATGAAAACGTATAAAAAAATAGATAAAGACGTATGAAAACGTATAAGCGGGTAAAAACGTTTGAAAATATAAGAAAATGTATAAAAACAGACGAAAACTTATAAAAACGTATGAAGTAAGAAAAATGTATAAAAATGGATGAAAACGTATTCATAATTCTATCAAAAAATATTCAAATTTTAAAACAAGTTATGTCAAACAAAAAAAATTTTAAAAATTTTGGAATATCTTTGAATATTTTTTGAATTAAAAAATAATACTAATATTAATAATTTAAAAAATAATAAAAAAATAAAAAAATAAAAATAAAAATCGAGACTAAATTTGTAAAGCTTTGCACAACACAAGGACCATTTATGTAACAAAACTGAAAAGAAAATAGAAAAAGAAGAAGACAAAGGTATTTTAGTCATTTGATGTTCATCAGGAACCAAACATGCAGCAAAAACTTTAAAATAGGGACCACCATTGCACTTTCGAAACCTTAAAGACCAAACTTGCAATTTGGCCAAACCATAAGGACCAAAAATACAATTTACTCAAATTAAATTTATTTTCATAAGTATTCATTGTTCATAAGTAAATGTTAATTATATTCATTTTTCGTAAGTATTCATTGTTCATAAGTAAATGTAATTACTTATGAACACTAAGAGCGGAAGGTGCAATGCTTCGTTTACCCTTCGCCGTTCATACGTGGCCTGAATTTTGCCTCGCGAGGCTCTTCGCCACACCGGCCTCCCTCGTCGAGCCTCGCCGTTTGGCAGCTCTTCGTCTGCACGACGAGATTGCTTCGTGTACTATCTGTCAGCTTTTCTTGTTTTTTAAACGTTATACAACGTTACCTTTTTTTCTTTTTTTTTCTTTTTAAAAACCTTACTTCTTACACTATAAATACCACACCTATTTTACACATTTTCATCAAAGTTACACAACTTCTATTTCAAAAACATACACATATTATTCAAGTGTTAGCGACAAAACTTACACATTTTCATCAAAGTTCAACAACTTCTATTTCAAAAGCAAGAAACATGAGCGAATCATCTTATTCAAGTGTTAGCGACTTTGAAGAGATAACGGAGCTAGAGATGTGTGGAAAACTAGAAGGGGGGTTGAATAGTTTATCGGTTTTTAACTTGATTTTCTTTGAAAACTTTTACGTGTAATCGACAACTAAAACTAACCAAACAATAAACAATATGCAAGAATAAAAGTAAGAAACGATCAAACCATAATACAGATGTTTATCGTGGTTCGGCTACAAGGACTCTTTTTCCTTTCCCTACTCCACACCCCGAGTATCTAACTCGAGAGTTTCTTGCACTAGTCAACAAGCTCCTTTAACCGGTGGAAGAAAACTTTACACGTCGCTTACACACTATTTTCGACACTAAGCTAGATGTCGAGTTCTTTCACAAGGGTTCAACCACTCCCGATAGTTCTTTTACAAGGGTACAACAACTCCCGATACACTATGTATTTTGAGGACTAAAATACTAACCGATCACTACAAGTGGATACAATAAAAATGGTGTATAAACTTTACAAGTTTATACTATGCTAAGCCTAACAAGTCTTGCAACGTTGTGTTGAAGCTTGTGAAGTCGTGATCTTATTGCTACAATGAAAGCTCACAAAATATGAAATGGAACTGAGTTAGAAGAGAGAAATGAAAGTATATGTACTATGTTATGATTGTAAGTGATGAAAATAACACAAAGAGTGGGTTGCTATTTATAGGCAAAATTCCAGACCAACCCATCGATACGGCGGAACCAATACTTTGGTTCCGTCCGTTATACCCATTGGTTCTGCCAACATGGCTGACAGAATCCTTCAAAAAATATCTCACAATCTAACTCAATATTCTCAAGATCTACAAAAGTCAACTATGAGATCTTGGAGTGTAAATCTAAACAAAATGAGACATGTTTCTTACACAAAAATTCTTTGATAAGACATGTGTAATGCAAGTGATGATGTAAGTATATCTATTATTTCTAATTTTAGATATACTTAAAAAAGAAAGTATTCTTGTAAAAGTGTTTATGTAGAGGTTTTTTGTTTGAGATGTTTAACAAGTGGATGTTTTACTAAAAAGTGTTTGATTACTTATATCGTAATAAGACACACTATTTAGAAAACTTACTAAATATACTTATATGACATTTTTAACACATGAAATTATACTAAAGTATACTTAACCATTTTACAATTTGAAATCACTTTATGAAAACATGTAAATGTAGTTTGACCGATGTTAAGTGAAAGACTTCTAAATTATATTTATGATTTGCTAAAAATAAGCTTTACCTTTTGTCGTTAACAAAACTAAATAAAGATCGTAAAATATAAATAACGTTTTTAGGCGATATTTGTATTAACAATATGATTGTCCAAGAATTTGAGCACGAGCAATTGTTGCAAAACCAAGAAGCCGGTCCTTCACAATGCCGTAGATACATCCGCCGTGAACGTGAAGCTGCTGAAACACGTCTAAGGGCCGACTATTTTGGTGACGAACCAAAATATACGGAAGGAAATTTTCGATGTCATTACCGTATGAGCTGTATACTATTTTTAGAAATAGTCCAAGGTATTGAAACTCATCATCCTCTTCCTGCGCATTTTGATTTATTTAGAGTCCGACCCAATGTTGCGGGTGTAATGGCTTACGAGATATCATCTGATGCATTAGATGAGTATTTACAAATAGGTAAACACTGTGCACGCGATTGTCTATATTTTTTTACTATGTGCATAATCCAGTTGTTTGGGAGGGAGTTTTTAAGAAAACCAAACGAGGATGACATTCGCAACTTATACCACGCACATAACATGGTTCATAAGATACCAGGATTGTTGGGAAGCATCGATTGTATGTACTGGGAATGAAAGAATTGTCCGAAAGAATGCAATTTCACAGAGGTGATAAAAAGTATCAAACTATAATGCTTGAAGCTGTTGCATCGTATAATTTGTGGATTTGGCATGCATTTTTGGTGTGGCAGGTACGAATAACGATCTTACCGTTTTATATAATTCTCCGTTATTCGACGACCTGATTGATGATATTGGCCATCAAGTTCCGTTTGAAGTATACGGACAAAAATTAAACATGGGTATTATCAGCTGATGGAATTTACCCAGAGTGGGCATCGTTTGTCAAATCCTTCACTGTTGCAAGCAACCCAAGAAACGCCGCATGGAAAGCGAAACAAGAAAGTGCTCGAAAAGATATCGAAAGAGCTTTTGGTGTCCTTCAAGGACGTTGACATATTATTGCCCAACCGGCGCGCCAATTTACTGTGGGCAAGTTATGGCGAATCATGTACTCGTGCATTATAATGCATAACATGATTTTGAAAGATCAAGAATTTGTGATATCCGAAGCAGCCGAAATGTATATTCCTCCGACGCCAAATATGCAACAGACATGGGTTGAACGTTGCGCAACGCAAAGAAGAAAAACCAAATAACTACACGATAAACGCACACACATAAGGCTTCAACGATGTCTCATCGAGCATGTTTGGCAACAACAATAATGGGAAGAAATTCAACGGAATAGTTAGGTTCGTTATAAGTTGATGTGTTTTAGTTCGTATCGTTTTTTTTTTTTTTTTTTTTTTTTTCGTATCACATGTTTTTTATTTGGATGAAATAAAATTAGTTTGTTGTATTATTTTTTATAATTAGTGAAATGAATTTATTTTATTTAATGAAATGTATAAAAAAATAAAGTTGTAAGTGGTGGGCCCCAAATGAGTAAGTTGAGGTTAGTTGTTTTATGAGAAGGGGGTTAGTTGTGAAGAGGTGTTGGGGTGATGTGACACCCGTGAGCCCGGAATGAAGAGCTTGGGCTTTCATCTACACCTTCCGCTCTAAATATGTACATGTATAATATGAACAAGAAATTTGTAACCCGCACTCCGCCGCGGAGCGCCGGGGGTTAACTTTGTAATGGACGTATAACCCGAAAGACTAACTTTGCAACGAAACGATAACTTCAAGGCCTATTTCTGTAAGCTTTTTAAAAATATATACTAAACTTCAACATTTTTTTTATAAAACCGTGCGTATGGCAAAAGTATTGCAATATTGGGCTCGTTTGATTTGCAATTCGATGATATTTTCAGCGTCAAATTTTTTACGATTAATCGATTGATATACATTCCGTATTTGAAAAATAAAGTTTGTTATATAAAAAGTTGTAAATAGGTAAAAGTTTAAGGTTGTTTTAGTAATTATGCACATACTTTGAGGGTGGGTTTTGTAATTTTTTTTGTTTGTTTTTTATCTGCTTTGTATACTTTTTGTTTTTTTCTTTCTTTTTTACCTCGAGAGTGGTGAAGAGTATTTGTTTTTTTCTTTCTTTCTTTGTGTAAATATTTGTTACTCTTTTCGCTGAAAAAATATTTGTTTAATGGGGTTTTGGCAACTATGTGGCCCCGTAATATATATAGTGAATAGTGAGGTTTGAATTGATCGTTAGTTTATAATGATTTTAACGCATAATTAAGTAGATGAAACATATATGACTTTTACCTTTTATTAAACGAAAAAATAAAATACCAGTCATTTTAGTATCAATTTTATGTTAGCATCAATTTTAATGTTATCATTTTGCTGGTATCATTTTGCTGGTACCATACAAAGATGTTTTCCAGCACTATAAATTCAACCAATGAATCATATATATATCATCATCTAATCATAACACATTCGTAGAATTGTAAAACATAGTCTAGGGGTGGGTTCAAAACCTCATAGATAAATCAGCCAAATGGTCTGAAACCATGGATTAATCATACAAGCTCACAAACACCCCCCTAGGCTTATGCCCTTATACAAGTCATAAGCTCAACACAATTTTTTAGCTACTTTCATCTGGTTAAAAAGCACGCAAGTTAAGATGTGATGACTTGAATATTACGGAGTATAATTATTCCTAACAAGCTGAAAGTATGTTTGGTTGTTTATTTATTTGGGTAACCATGGTTTCCGACCTTTTGACTGACTAATCCACGAGATTTGAGACCGGTAAAGTATCATTAGTTGTTTCTTTATATAACTATCACTAACTGATATAACAGAGTCCCGATAAACATTGTGAGCAGAAGTCGAAGTGAACATAATAGAGTCCTGATATATCCAGCCTATGTCCTCCCTTTCTCTTAGAGAAAATTTTCCATGGATAAAAAAAATCATAACTTCCAAGTGCAAAGCATGTCAAATTTTACCACAAGGGTTTACCTAGTCATTAATTTATTTCATCAGTTAATCACCCGTATCAGAATCAGCTTGCTCTTCATCAGATGCAGCTTCAACTCATGTGTCATTGTGTCGGGGCTATACAGAACTTTCATGATCAGCTCCTCCTTAGTGTCCTGGCATAGTGACGTTCAGGTAAACAAATATAGATCTACAGAAATTTGTAGGAAAACAATGGAAATACAAAGAAAACTAATATAATCATAATGTTTTAGGTGGATATTAAAGTAGTTAGCTCTGATAAGACCATTTACATACGTAAGATAGGTGGAGTTCACACTTATGCTTTAATGTAAGGAATTATTCCAGTCAACGGATAACAATATTATGTCCAACTTGAGGCCAAAAAAAGTTTCGAGTCAGTTACAAGTATGTACATTAGTAGAGATATGTGTTTGAGTGGACCAGAGCCCAGAGGACATAGACATGCATTTTTCATGTCTCATGTGGTATGCACATAGGTGTTCTCTAGATGAAACTTTGATGAGTCCGGATACTGATGTACATTTCATTTTCTTACAACTAACATGCTTCGTCAAATGTAGAAAATCAGTATCACGTTGAATAATAAAAGAAACAGAAAGAAACAATAAATATAAATGACTAATTAATAGCAACATACTTTTCAGATCTAGTAACATTTAGTAACATACTTTCTTATTTGATATTCAGGTCACTTAACTTAAATTTTCATATAAAGTATGTGACTAATTATTTTCAGAATCCCGGTTACCAATTAACCAAATCAAACCGTTTCGTTAGTTCAGTGATGAACAGATAAAAAGTACTTTATCACGCCTATTGGTGACAAAAAGAAATAAAGCATGCACTATCATGTGGCATTAATTAATAGAAACACATAATATTACTAAATATTCTCTAAAAATCACTAAACTGGGCTATTCAATCAAAGGGGCTTATAGTGACTAATCACACACACATGGTTGTAAGTATGTAAGTATAGAGCAGTCCATTCTACTACATACACATAATTTTTCTTAATCATGTAAACGTATTCTTTAAACGGCTCTTACACGAATATTGCAAACAGTATGCCTAAAACTCTAAAAGGTTATAAAAAAGTGAAAAGAAATACCGCTAGTCATTTGTTACAAGAATTCCCTCCACGTTGTGCATCTTTCAGTAACATAGTCAGCAATTAGGTCATCCTTCCACATTCCTGAAAACCACAAAAACAGTTGATGAACCTAATACAATAATACATCTGTAACAAGATTTCAAGCAGCTCACCATTATGCAGAAACTTGATGGAAATAAATGTATACATTTGGCGATGGTATTAGACAAGTTGTTCAGATTGCTACATAGTCGTAAACAAACATTACCTGTTTTCGTCAATGAGTGTGCTTATGTTCTGGATGTTACATGAATCCTCATTTCAGAGATCCAATTAAAGCCGGTTTTGCTCAAATAAAGCAAAGAAATACAAACTTATAAAATTTGTCATTTTTAGGGACGCGTTCTGGATCTTACTTATATCCTCATATGCAAATGTGCGTGTCCTAAGTTTGCTACTGCAATACTACATTATAAGTTTATAAAGGCACATTATTCCCTTATACTTTTCTACCGTCTCTTATAGTCTTATGACAGTTGACTGTGAGTCTTATTAATCTTCTAGAACACCAAGTTCCTACCTTCCGTAACTGCCACTGCAAATACGTAGTATGCATAAGTTCTTATAAAATCCTACACTAACAGCATCTAGGTCAGATACGCTCATCCTATTCTAAACTGCTGAGCCTTAAACAATCATGCTAGAGATTCTATGGGCCATCGGCGCCTAGCACAAGATTCTATTCCCAATACCAAACTTCTGAAATAAATAACGGTAAATAAAAATCATAAGTACCACCACATTGTTGACCTAACGAATTATACTAACAAAGAGTTGATATGGTAATAGATCTCAGACATCCTTAACACTCTCTAGCATATAGGTACACCGAACACATTGTGACTTGTTTTTTAAATGGATTCTGAAATTTGAAATATAACATAAGATTTGGAATTACTAAATATACATTTCATAACATATCAAGCAATAACTATAATTATTCCCAACAAGCTGAAAGTATGTTTGGTAATATACAGCTTGAGGGGAAGACAGCATAACGCATTTGATATATTATGCGACTCCAGCTATATTGCTAACGGCATACTGAGCTAATACGTAATAGAAATGAGATAAATAACTATACATTTACCATGAAATTGATAATTATATAAATATTTTTAAATTGTACGCAAACAGAAAATGTTACTTAAGAAGTTATGGTGTCAATTATTGCTAAATACAACAAAAATAAGAAAACGAACCACCTATAATAAGTCCACCGTTAAGTACAAGATGTGATTCATAATACCTAATTGAAAACATTAGATCTCTGAAAACTGCATTTATCTTTACTCCATTGAGCTCGAGCTATGCAGAGGAGCTATAAGAAGTCCACCATTTAGCTCAAACTATGCCAGAGGAGCTATCCAGCTTACCTATAAGAAGTCCAGCGTTGAGCAGTTAAGCTCGAACTATGCCAGAGGAGCTATCTGGCTAACCTTGCTGGTATTGTGTAACATGTTGCTGATGTGGCGGTGGTAGTGGCGGTGGTTGTATTGTAACAGAATCCGTTGTGGTTGGTCTGCTGACTTGGTTAACATTATTGGGACCTTGAGAGTGATTTGCATTTCGGTTATGGAAAAACCTGTTTGAATTTCCATAATTGTGGGAAGTTAATTGTTGAATCTTGCGGAGTACTTCTTGTACAGGAGGAGGAGGTCCCGGTAGTTTCGCGTGTTTATACCGACAATCAGGACCATTTGGACAAAACCCAAGTTTGTACCTGCATTTTCAAAATTACAACTCAGAAATAATCCTATGTTACAATATAACAATAATAAGTATTAACAACAAATATAAAGATCTAAGGGGGTGTTTGGGATTGCTTATTAAGATGACTTAATGTTTCGTAAAAAGTAACCAGATTCACACTTTGGAATAAGCAAATCCTAAAACTGATTATTTGTGCCATCAAAACGCCATAATTATCTGTCATATTGTTGTATTCATGCCTTTCAAAAAAAAAATATATATTGATGTATTCATATTTGGGATTGCTTATTAGGGGATGTTTAAGTAAGCTTATATAATGATCTGACTATCTAATTGCATTTTGTCACAAGCTTATAAGCACTTGTAAATGTTCAAATGGAGCTAAAGCTTATTTAACCTCTTTCAATAAGCTACTTTCTACTAGCTTATCTCTAAACGTTTCTGCTTATTAGAAATAAGCTGACAAGCTATTCAAACACTATCTCCTGCAACTATGCTCTAATACCCCATTTAGCTAACAACCCTTCATTTATCAATAAGCATAAACTATATAATTTGCTTTAAATAAGCACTTCTAAATTACTTTCTCAGAACACCTTATTACACGCAAGGGGCGGAGCCAGAAAGTTACGGTGAGGGGGCAAACTTCGATAATTTCTAGAAACTACACTACAAATTGATTCGTTAGGAGAACAAATTACAAAAAAAAAAAAAATAATAAAAAACATATATTTTAAAAAATTTACACTACAATTTTTTTCGCTAGGGGCACGTGCCCACCCTGCCTCCCCTCCTGTACCCTCAAACAATTTTACAAAGTGATCACAGCATAAACAAAGAAGCTTACATATGACACTCCTTAACATCTTCATTAGTATGCTTATACACACAATCCTGCTCCCTACACTCGCCATACAATCGAAAAAAGCGACAAACGGGCATTCTCGACTTATCATACTGATGAAGAAAACCACATCCATCACCTTTCATACAAAGCCCACGTAGCCAGTGCCTGCACACTGTCTGCCTATAACTGTTCCTCCTACCACCACCACCAGGTGTTGAATTCACATTGATCACAACATTGTTGCTGTTGTTTTGGTGATGCTGATTGGTGGTGTTGAGATCAGTGGGTTGTTGGTGGTGGGTTGTGGGTGGGGGTTGGTTGGGAGTGGGTTCGAGGCCGGTTTCGAAATCGAAACTTAGAGATTCATCCATGGTGATGATCAGGAGATGGTGGAAGTGGTTGTTGTTGTTGACCTGGGGGTGTTTGGGTTGTATTGTAACGGTATTTCTTGGTGGGTGTGAATGTGATGATTATATTTGCCTTTGGGCATCAAAGTCAAAAAGTCACAATAACTTTAGAGGGGTGTTCTTAATTTTCATTAATTGTTTAGATTTTTTTAAAATAAAATATGTTTTCAATTATCGAATAAAAACATTCTAAAAAATAAAGAGTTGTGTTATACAAATCCTCTCTATGTTGTCACATCAGAGAGATTTGGTCAAAACGTACAACTCACACTGCATACCATATAACCTAATAAAGTATGCAATGATTATAAACTCTCCTTATCGGAGGGTCCAAATAACTTGCCTTAAAATAAAATAAAAATTATTGAATAAAAACAAGTAAAATAAATGAGCTCTGACATCTTGTGGGGAGATAAAGTGTTTAACGACTAAGCCATTTGATAGTGGTTATCTCTATTACATATAAAATATATATAATTGTGCTTAAAACTTTCAAAATGAGAAACGTATAATTACTACTAATATACCTCAAATCTCAATTAGTATTATTTCTATATCTACCACACATTAAGGGTGCGCTTGGTTCAAAATGAGAAATCGGAAAAAGAAAGATAAAAAGGAATGCAAAGGAATAGAATGGAGATTATCATTATCTTTGATGGTGCTTGGTTTAAGAAAAACACATTAACCTCCAAAGTGGTGGTGGTGGAAGCTGGTGGTGGTGGCTGGTGGTGGTGGTGGCTAGTGGTGATGGTTGTGGCTGATGGTGGTGGCGGCTGCTAATGGTGGTGGTGGCTGCTACTGGTGGTGGTGGTGAGTAATCATTACCATACCTCATAATTTACTGGGTAATGTCTCATTACCCAATACTAAACAATGATTGCATTCTCTAGTAATAAACAGACATGTTTAATCATTATCTTTCCCATTCCCCACCCCTATTACCCCAAACCAAGCACCCCCTAAAATGAAATGTTGAATTACTACTACTATTATGTCTTGCCCAAATATTGTTCCATAATATTGTTTTTAAAATTACCTAAATTTTACCATTTGTTTCTTTTTTATATATTCATCCAAATTCCAATACGCATTTCAATAGTTAAACTGAAACTCGTATGATGTTGTCATCTTGAATGATGATGAATATTTATAAACGTCAATGGCTAAGTGTTACACGAAACACTAAACTACAAATATTACTATAACTATTTGGCGTTATAAAATCCACTTTCTATGCACGGGTACACGTCACTTGAGTAAGAAGCAAGAATTTGAAGAAATATATAGGTGCTCTAGTCAGTTTTAGATACAATAGAGGTGCTCTGGGCAGGTCAAACCACTTGATTAACATATCAGATCAAGACGGGTCTGGATGACGTAGAATAGGGATTTAGCCGTACAATAGCAACATACTTTTCCAAATGTTCCATTCTAGTACGCGTACTTTTTTTTTGTCTCACTCAATGTAACGTACTTTCACGTTTTGTACCATTCTACCCCACGGAACTTGTTTAACCGGCTAGCAAGTTTTTTTCCCACAAAAGCTGTCACGTTGGTTTTCCACTATATATTATATATTTGTAAAAGCCATCAAATAGCCATATACTTTCTAAAATTTACTCTTATGGTACGTGTGTCGAAAATAACTAAAAATTTGGTTTTTTTTTTACGTTTTCATTCATTTTTGCACGTTTTCATCCGGTTTGAACATTTTCATTCGTTTTTGCACGTTTTCATCAGGTTTGGACATTTTCGTTCGTTTTCAAACGTTTTTGTCCATTTTTACACTTTTTCGTCTATTTACACGTTTTCATCCGTTTTTCCACGTTTTCTCCCGTTTTTACACGTTTTCTTCTATTTTTGCACGTTTTCACTCGTTTTTACACGTTTTCATCCGTTATTGCATGTTTTCATACCTTTGTACACGTTTTTGTTCGGTTTTACATGTTTTCGTCTTTTTTTTTTCGTGTTTTGTCTGTTTTTGCACGTTTTTCTCCATTTTTATACGTTTTCATCTGTTGTTACACGTTTTCACTAGTTTTGCACGTTTTTGTTCATTTTTTATTCGTCTTCATCTGTTTTCATACGTTTTTATACGAATTAAAAACATGCCAAAAACAGACTAAAATGTAAGAAAACGGATGAAAACATGTAAAAACAGATGAAAACGTGAAAAAATGGAGGAAAACATGTAAATATGGACAAAAATGTGCAAAAACAAACGACAACGTGCAAAAACGGATAAAACATGCAAAAACGAACGACAACGTGTTAAAACGGACAAAAACATGTAAAAACGAACGAAAACATGCAAAAACAGACTAGAACGTAAGAAAACGAATGAAAACGTGTAAAAACCGATGAAAACGTTTAAATATGGACGAAAACGTGCAAAAACGAACAACATGTAAAAACGGACAAAAGCGTGTAAAAACGAATGACAACGTGTAAAAACGGACAAAAATATGCAAAAATGGAAAAACGTGCAAAAACGGACAAAAACATAAGAAAACGGATGAAAACGTGTAAAAATAGATGAAAAGGTGTATAAAAACGGATGAAAACGTATAAAAACTTATAAAAATGGACGAAAATAGTACGCGTACTAGATCGGTACATTTGAAAAAGTACGTTGCTATTTACTCTAGTATTAAATATGTCACATAGGTATTTTTCCCGGTTTTCAAACTTTTTTCCCGGTAACCAGTAACTTTTTGGTAGAATGGAACAAAAAATGAAAGTACGTTACATTGAGTGAGACAAAAAAAAGTACGCGTACTAGAATGGAACATTTGGAAAAGTATGTTGCTATTGTACGGCTAAATCCCCGTAGAATATGGGTCAAAATAGGTGGGTTCAGCCTCCAGCAGGACCAGCACTTAACATGCTCACGAAATTTCCACCATTGAAATTCTAGGATACCAAATTTCCATGAAATAATCAATGTAATAATGTCTACAAAATTTTCCAAGAAATCATGTTCAATTGATTCACCCCATGTACAGAAGCTTTTAAGTACTCTTTGACCAAGTCTTTTTTTTATTATTTTGCAAGACTCTCATACTTGAACATCTCTTCATTAGGTTTTGCTTGCCATGGAGGACAAATCAGCCAGAAGCAAATCAGATATAGAGCCTTAAAACACTTCCTGAAAACACGCAGATCGGATTCAAAATGAAAGGCACAACATACCACATTGGCTTGGTGCAATGTCATTGGGGGTTAACAGAGCCTTGATAATGCTGGGAAGCCCAGTCATATGCAGCCCAAGCTTGCTTAAAGAAGAGGACTTGTACTACCACTCGTAACAGCACCAATATTTGACAAATCTGATTTCTTTTACTCCTGTTTAGGTCCTGCAGTGGTTTGATTCATTGACCAAAGTTACGTTTTCCAGATAAAAAGGAGACTCATCGTAAAACGGATGTTCTAGTATATGAAAAGAACTCAAATCTCCCATACTATTTAGAATTAAACAATTTAGCAAGGGTCAGCCCACCCATTTTTCACCTCTACAACTCATTTAACTATTCAAGTCACAATAATCGTTCTAAAGTGCATTCAAACACCCCCTTTCTAAGTTTGTCTATAAGCGGGTAGCATCAAGAAATGTCGACTTAATGTACAGTCAAAATGAGCGACAGGGACTAGTAATTTACAAATTCGATTACCTTGAGGTACATTTCAATGCTTGTATATAGATCATCATACAGCTCTCAAGCTCAGGAACAACATAACAATGGACTTTGACAATTGTACATTCACAAATTCATGTCACCGTCAACTCCGAGTAACCTTCTATCCTTCACCTTGAGGTTCAGATTTGGTCAAAACGAAGTTTCTTTTAATTGGGTCTTAGCCGACGCCCCTTTGGAAGTTATCTTAATCTTTGAGTTATTCACAACTGAAACCGCTCCATAACTTGTTTATTCAAATTACATAACATGTTAACAATGTGCATTCTTAACGGATGAGAAGTATCACCTGCTATAAATACATTCTTCTTCCCATCAACTTCAATCCAACTACATCCAGCCGGTTTTTTCAAATCCTTCGTCTTCATTAACCGCCTTATTTCCATTACTTCTTCCCACTTATCTTTAGCAGCGTATATATTCGACATTACAACATAGTTTCTCATATTATTCTCTTCAATTTTTAATAAATGATCGGCAACAACACATCCCATTTCAACTTCATCATGATTTTTACAAGCACCTAATAACGCCCCCCATACATTGGCACCTGGTTCAATGGGCATACTGGTTATAAAATCATATGCATCATTGATTCGGCCATTTCGTGCAAGAAGATCCACAACACAAGCATATAGCTCCATAGTTGGTTTTATACACACCTCGGTTAAAGAATGAAAAATCTTTAAACCTTCATCTACTATCCCTGAATGACTACAAGCAGATAGTATAGTAGTGACTATAACATGATCGGGTTTTCCACCGCATTCCACCATTTGATAATAAACCCGAAGAGCTTCTTCTCCCATCCCATGAATCGCATACCCTCCCACAATAGACGTATACATAACCAAGTCTTTATAACGGGATGACTCAAAAAGCTTACTCGCAGACATCAAATTTCCACATTTTGAATATGCATCTAAAAGCGCTCCCAAAAGTTGAATATCCTGAAAACATGCTCTAACCACATACCCATGACACTGTCTTACCATCTGAACTGACGCCATTTGAGTAGCAACAGGAAGTAAGCTCATTATGGTCATAGTATCGGGTTTCAGTTTATGACTCTGTAACTCATGAAACAAATCAACAGCTTGATGTAAGCAACCATTTACTGCATAAGCTCGAACCATTAAATTCCAAGTGGTTAAATCTCTTTCGGTCATGTTCTCGAATATAGTCTTTGCATTATCATGCAAACCACTATTCACGTATCCAGATATCAAAGAATTGCACGTGACTACATTCGCATTTCCAGATAATATATTAAATATCTTTGAAGCATACTCCATGTTCTCACATCTAGCATATGCATCTATTAATGCATTAGCAAGAGTAGGTTCTCTATTTCCAGGAAAAAGACCAGATCTAACTGAGAAACCATGAGCTTCTTTGACTAAACACGATTGAAGAGACTCGGCGACAAGTTGAATTACAGTTACAATAGTTATAGAGTCGGGTTTCACATCTTCTTGGAACATAATATGCAGCTGCTGATAAAACTCTTCTACAAGCCGACCCTCAGCAAGTGCATCAAGTATCGAGTTCCATGATATCAAGTCCTTTATACTAATCAATGAAAATGAACGAAATGCAGAGTCTAGATCACCACATTTCGAGTAAAAATTTATTAAGGAATTTCCAACCGATGTAATATCACATAGGCTAGGATGACGGATTATATAGCCATGAATTTGCTTCCCCGCCTGCAAATTCTGTAAATTTGCACAACAGGTGAGAACAGTTAGCAAAGTGACAGAGTCCGGTTCGGTTAAATCCAAAGAAGTAAACTTTTGAAACAAATCCAATCCTTTCAACCACTCACCATTAGAAGCATAACCCGCAATCATAGAATTCCAAGAAACCAAATCTTTTAAACACATTCTGTCAAACAACAATTCCGCCTCATTCATCCGTCCAACTTTCGAGTAAAACCCCACTAAAGAATTCACAACCGAAACATCACCAAACACTTCTCCTCTTCTCATCGCATAACAATGTATCTCTTTCCCAAACCTCAACCCACACCCACCTTCAAACACCCCACAAACCGGCAACACATTCGCAATAGTAGCATAATTAGGCCAAACACCTTCCCCAATCATCTCCCTAAAAACCCGAAACCCCTCAAAAACCAACCCATTCTCCACCAAACCCGCAACCACAGCGTTCCACGACACAACATCTCTCTCACACATTCCATCAAACACTTTCCACGCGTCCCACACACACCCCATCTTCAAATACATCGAAACTAACGCATTCCCAACCAACGTCTCACTCTCCAACCCCGACTTCACCACATAACAATGCACACTCTTACCTAAACCCAACCCTCTCAACCTAACACAAACAGGCACAACTATAGCCACACTCACTGCACTAGCCCCAACCCCAACATTTTCGCCTAATTTCATCCTATCAAACATCTTAACCACTTCTTTATCGTAAACTCGACTACCCGATAAACCCGACAACATAATGTTCCATGTTACAATATCTGGGTTAGTTATTTGTTTAAAAATGTGATGGCTTTCATTTAAGAGGTTACATTTTGCATACATGTTAAGTAATGATTTTGTAACTAAATGACATGAGTTTAATCCTAGTTTTATTATAGTACTGTGGATAGATCTTCCTAGTTTTATGTTTGAAGATGTTGCACATGATTTAAGGTTGTTTGCAAATGTTTGGTAATCAGGTTTTCTTTGTAGTTCACTCATGCTGTGGTTTCAGATTCTGCACTTCACTTAAGTTCTGGCTTATATATAGGTTTGGTTTGGGCTTGGGTTGGGCTGTATTTATTGGGCCGGGACTTAAGTCCAGTTTGCTATGTGTGACAAAAATAGTACTCCTTCCGTTCCAAAATACAAGTCCATTTTTTATTTTTTGAAGCCTTCTTTTTAATACTTTGACCTTAATTTTTTTTTATTGTGTTATATAATATTTGATGAAAAGTATACCAATGAAAATGCATCTAAAACACAAATTCATTTATATATTTCGCATCAAGTATTATATAACACGAAAGAAGATAATTAAGGTCAAAGTTGAAACTAAAAGACTTTGAAAAAGTCATAATTGACTTATATTTTGGGACGGAGGTAGTAGAAGCTACTAAGCGGTAAAGGGGTAACCATGGGTTCGGGAATTGGGTGGTTTGGTTTATTCGATTCGGTTAATTTAGTTAATTTTTTCTGAGTTAAATAGAAAACCGAATTGAACCGAATCCAATTTTGATTAAATCGAACCAAATAACACGAATAATCCAAATTACTTAATTTTATCATTTCTTTATTTAATTAATTTTTAGCACCAAAAAAATTCAAGCTTAAAAAATTATTTTATTTATACTATGAAAGAGTTTTAATTTTTTTTCTTTTATATATATATATATATATATATATATATATATATATATATATATATATATATATATATATATATATATATATATATATATATATATGTGTGTGTGTGTGTGTGTGTGTGTGTGTGTGAACTCGGCTTTCGGTTCATTGTGCCAAAATCATATCCGAAGCAAGAACCGAATACTATTTCGGTTCGGTTCCATTTTGGCAAATTCAGTTCGGTTCGGTTTCGGTTTTCGATTTTTGTGGGTGAAACTGCTCACCCGTAAGCTACAAAATGCATACAGTAGTTATAATTATAAAGTGTAAAATGATGAAAAAGTTCAACCTCAACGCTAAACGTTACTTTTATTAGCATTTAAAATAGAAGGGTTTAAACAAAATCAAAAGATTAGACGCTCGTTGTCGAACGAGCATTATTTTCAAAACGCTAAATGTTTAACATTAAATGCTTCAGGAAGCTTGTCATCAAACACAACCTTTATGAGTTGATATGTTTAATAGTGCGACAAGATTGACTTGTTACAATGATATTCTAACTTTTTTTAGTTGAGTATTAGATGGCGTGGGTAACGTAGATGTCGGTTCAAAGTTGAAACCGTTAACGGTGTAGCGAGCATGTACGATATATAACAATAATGTAGTTCGTGACATTGTTTACTTCTAGCTTATGTTCTTTTCCTAGCACCCACCTAAAGTCACTAGGTTGTCAATCATTTCGTACAATGTACATTCTAATGTCTGTAAACCCTAAATCCCCAAATCGTCAACTACTAGGCTTAAATCATTGCCTTTCTTTTGTTCTTCCAAGCTCCTTTAACATTTGACAATCTAAATCCATCCACAAAAATGCTAGCATCTGTAGGGTTTCCGCGAGCAAGGGTACGACCTTAATTTGTAACTTCTCGGTTCATGAGTGAGGACAGTGACGCTGGTGTATGCATGTCCAAGCACCTAACGTTGGTATCCAACCAATTAAGTAACCATCGACAAGAAACATGTGGCCATGGTTGATATCCAACCAATTAGTTTATTGACCAGCGATTAGCTAAAGTTGGTTTAAGAAGTTGATTTCTTAACCATATCGATGTGAAAATTTTATTGTTTTGTATTTTTGACATTGTAAACCATATAGTGATTCACCTAATAGCATTTTCTAATTGGTAAATATTTCACTAATATAGGGTTGGGCCTCAAATTTATCCGTGCTATTGAAAACAGTGTCAGTAAAATGTTAAACAAGTCTCAGAAGATACCAAGGTTTAAACATCATTGGACACTGGTTGAACATTTGAGATGGGGGTAAGAAAAGTCCGAAAACGGTCATGAGAATACTAAACCACATACACTAGAAGAAGAAAAAAATTGTTTCTTCCCAAGATAACTCAACCTGAACATGAATCATTCTCTCTCTGTTTATCCGATTATACGATTTATTTTTTGAAATGTAAATACCAAAAGGGTTTTGACTTTATTTCCTTAAACAGTTTCCCATCACCCTCAATGTATGACTAATAGCCATGTTTGCCTCCTGTTTCTATCAATGCTTAAACCCAACATTTACCAAAACAATCTTTAACGAAGCATAAATGATACACGTATGACAACTTTTCCATCAATGCCTAAACATCGACATTTTGAGTGGTCAATCTTGGCTAGTCGACAAATATAATACAATAACTTCCAACATTTTTGAAGAAACCATTCTATGGTAATAAAAAGGGTCACGTACGTGTTTGAACAAATCTTGAAAATTTTATGATGAACATGACCCTTTTTCAATACTTTTGTTTTGGATAAGAGTTGTCACATTACTCCTTACAATATAGCGAATTAAGAAAAGGATTTTGTTTGGTATATACTCTTGGTGAGAAATAATAACAAAATTGAACATTAGATTTTCATTATGTTTTACATGTACGTTTATAAGAAAAAAAAGTTAAAACCATTGAATGCTTGTCATAGTTCTTAATTTGGCAGACACCGCCACCGTCGCCAACGTACAATGATAATTTGGAACTTATGTCACCAAAATCTCAGCAGGACATTCCAAATTAAATACAGTAAGCCACAAAACAAAAACAAAAACCACACCTTCTCGTTCTCCCAGATCCCATATCTCAAAGGGCACAAATACAGCATCATCATCTATCGGAGGACACAAACGATCGCGTTCACATGAGAACAAACATAAGACATGCAAGAAGATTGTTTTTAACGAAGATGATAGCGTTAGCATGCCCTTAGTTGTACGGAACCAGAAAGGTGATACTTTTACTGTTGAAGCCGAAAGCTTGGATACAATCGGCACTGTTAAAGCCAAAATCCCAAATAAGGAGCGAAACCCAAGAAATCGCCCGATTCTCTTTTTTGAAGTTAAACCATTGAATGCTTGTCATAGTATAATTTCTATAAGCATTATGCAAAATTAGGAGGTTTTGATATTAAGCTTGGAAGTGAATGTAGAGATTCTAGTGACTATCCACAAATCAAATACTTTAGTTGTACAAGAGGTGGTAAGAAAAGAGAATGTAAGTGTAAGCATACGTTTGATTATAATGTTGATAAGCGTAGTAAGGCGAAAGGTAAGAGTGTTGATACCGGAAGTAATGGTAAAGGTAAGAGTATTGACATATCTAAAGTTAGTTATTCATCTGTTAAGAAATCTTTTGAGAAGAATACGTTTTGTAAAACTGATTGCTTAGCTCTCGGATAAGGGTTAGGAAAATTGATGGAGATATGTATGAAGTGTATGTGTTTGTGGAAAAGCATAACCATTCTCTAGTGTCACAACAATATATGCAGTTTTTGATAAATTCAATGGACTTAGGGTACTCAAAACAACATTTCCTAATGCAAGTCTCGAATTCTAGTTTAGGTCAAGTTAGAGCGTTTAAGTTGATGAAAGAAATTTATGGGGCTATCGAAAATGTTGGTGAAACTGTACCAGAATGCAAATATTTTAGGCGTGATATGAACATTTTTATTAGAAATTGTGTTACGCAGATGGCAATGGAAAAGTTAGAGAATCTGGAAAAGCATTCTGATGGTTTCTTTGTGGATTATTACAAAGGAGAGGGTGATTCATTGTGTGGTTTACTCTGGCTGATATAGCTGCAAAGCTGAATTATAAGCGTTTTGGCGATGTTATTTTATTTGATGCTACATTTAGATCCAACAAGTAATATCTTATATTTCAACTTATATTCCTTTTATATAATTTTTTTATCCAAAACAAATGGATTGCAGATACAAAATGGTTGACTTGGGGATGTTTGGGTTGTTGGAGATGGGTTGTAACAGTATTTTTTGGTGGGTGTTATTAGATGATAGAAATATGTTGGTTGACCCAAGACCGGTCTGTGGGCTTATGTCAATTAGGGTTTTCAATATTGAATTATACTCTATTTATAATGATGATAATAAAGTGTGATGTACGGGGTTTAACCTTCATGAGCAGGCCAATCTAGGACCTAGTCGACAACCATGAGCTGCCATCTCTAACCATCTTATCCCGTCAAACCTTCTTCTCTCCCACACGTTTTAAAACCCCCTGACATAGCCACCACAATGCCATCGCTTCTTTCTTTTCTCCCCAAATCCTAGTCGAAGCTTTCGTAGTGAAAGTGCATCACACGCCAACTTCCTTAATCCTTTCTATGTTTATTCCTTTTTTTTCTCTTTGTTACTACTTTTCTCTTTATTAATTTTTCTCAAAACATAATCATCCCTTATCAATTGTTCTACGTAAACATTTTTACTTTCATGTTGCTTTTAAAATAATAGAAAAAGAAACCAATTAATCCGAACCGAATTCCTTCGTTTATGTTTCATTTGCGATGTCTCTTTCTCTGTTAGTTTTATTCCAATATCAACATCCTTTTCTTTCTAGCCAAATTCTCCTCGCATTTTTTTTCTCATTTCTCTTATATTTTATGAATAGCTTCCAATCTTTGATGCAACCAATTTCTTCAACACAAACAAGCAATTAAAGTTTCTCAATGGCATCTTCACCAATGGGCTTTCTTCGGTTCCGGTTGAAGCTTTGGAAGACCCACTCAAACTGCGAGGGAGTATTAGATTGGTTCGCCCAAGCCCGGTCTGTGGGCTTATGTCGATTAGGGTTTTCAATATTGCATTTTACTCGATTGATAGTGATGATAATAAAGTGTGATGTATGGGGTTTAACCTTTCAACAGGTGTGAATGTGATATATATTGGGCATGAATGTCAAAAGTCAAGTTGGGCAAAACTCTAGCACTCTGTTCCCGAGTATAAAACGGAGAGAAGAGAAATGAAGAGATGAAAAAAGAGAGAAAAGAAGTGGAGTGGAAATTTTTTTGATTTTTAATCTTATGTTCCCGAGTTGGAAAGAAAAAAAAAAAGAGATGTTAGCAAAAGGCTTTAAAATCACATTCTCTCCAAATCATCCCAATTTGGGAAGAAGATTAGGAGAGAAGTTTTGGCATAATTTCCTCCTCTCTTCTTTTCTTTTCTTTCCAGAAAAAACTCGGGAATGCAATCTTTTCTGAATTTCCTCTCCACTTCTTTTCTTTTCTCTCCAAATAAAAACTCGGGAACAGAGTGTAGAGGAGTTTTGTTTATTTTCATTGTAGAACGATATATAATTGTTTGGAATATTTTTTTTACCTAAAAGTTTTCTATATTTTTCTGTTTGGGTAAATAAATCTTTTGTACGATTAAGGAAAACACCCATTTCAGATAGATTTTGCAGATGGTATATTTGAGAAAACCTAAGTCACAAAATTGAGTCTCCTGATTGACCGATAGTGGTTGGGTCAAGAGGGGTCTGAATCATGTAGATCAATATGGGTCAAAATAGGTTGGGTTACCAATTGTCCACCATTGAAGAAAAATAAAACTGAAAAAATAAAACTAATAAGGAATTGTAACTAACTTATTCTAGGATACCAAATTTTTCATGAAGTAATCCACCTAATATATAGTCTACAAAATTTTCCAAGAAATCATTGAAGGATTCAACTGATTCACGCCATGTACAGAAGTTCTAAGTACTCTTTGACCAAGCCTTTTCATTATTTTGCTGGAGACCATACTTGAACATCTCTTTATTAGGTTTTGCTTGCTATGGAGGACAAATCAGCCTGAAGCAAATTGGATATAAAGCCTTAGAAGTCAGACCACTTCCTGATAGCACGCATGTGCAGCCCAAGCTTGCACAAAGAAGAGGACTTGTACTACCACGTTGGCTTGATGCAATGCCATTGGCGACTAACAGTGCCTTGATGATGCTGGGAAGCCCACTAAATGTACAGCCTAAGCCTGATCAAAGAAGAGAACTTGTACTACCACTTGTAACAGCACCAACTCGTTCAGTCCTACGTGCATGCATGCTTCCAGAGATAGCTCATTAACTCCTGTTTAGGTCCTGCAGTGGTTTCATTCAATGACCAAAAAGTCTCATATTCCAGATTAAAAGAAGACTCTCATCATCTATATTTAATCGGATGCTCTAGTGTATATAAAGGACTCAAATTTAGACAAAGTGACGAACTACTCAGCCCACCCATTTTGTCACATCTACGACTCATTTACCTACTCAAGTCACAATAATCGTTCGAAAGTGCACATCCAAACCCCCCCCCCCCCCCCCCCCCCCCCCAACAATCTCTATGTTTGTCTATAAACGGGTCAAATATCAAAATATGCTTGAGTTAAAGTACAGTCAAAAAGTGTGACAAGGACTAGTAATTTACAAATTCGATTACTTTTAGGTGAATTTCAATGCTTCTATATAAATCATCATACAGCTCTGCAAGCTCAGGAACAACATAACGATGGACATTGACAATGGTGCATTCACAAATTCATGTCACCGTCTAATCCATGTAACTTTCTATCCTTCACCTTGAGGTTCAGATTTGGTCAAAACAGAGCTTCTTTTAGTTGGGTCTTAGCCGACGCCTCTTTGGAAGTTATCTTAAACTTTGCTTCCCTGCCTGCAAATTCTGTAAATTTGCGCAACAGGTGAGAACAGTTAGCAAAGTGACAGAGTCCGGTTCGGTTAAATTGAAAGAAGTAAACTCTTAAAAAAAATCCAATCCTTTCAACCAATCACCATTCGAAGCATAACCCGAAATCATAGAATTCCAAGAAACCAAATCTTTTAAACACATTCTATCAAACAACGATTCTGCTTCATTCATCCTTCTAACTTTCGAGTAAAACCCCACTAAAGAATTCACAACCGAAACATCACCAAACACTTCTCTTCTCATCGCATAACTATGTATCTCTTTTCCAAACCTCAACCCACACCCATCTTCAAACACCCCACAAACCGGCAACACATTCGTAATCGTAGCATAATTAGGCCAAACACCTTCGCCAATCATCTCCCTAAAAACCCGAAACCCCTCAAACACCAACCCATTCTCCCCCAAACCCGCAACCACAGCATTCCACGACACAACATCTCTCGACTACCCGATAAACCCGACAACATAATGTTCCATGTTACAATATCTGGGTTAGCTATTTGTTTAAAAATGTTATGGCTTTCATTTAAGAGGTTACATTTTGCATACATATTAAGTAGTGATTTTGTAACTAAATGACATGAGTTTAGTCCTAGTTTTATTATAGTACTGTGGATAGATTTTCCTAGTTTTATGTTGGAAGATGCTGCACATGATTTAAGGTTGTGTGCATATGTTTGGTTATCAGGTTTTTTTATAGTTCACTCATGCTGTGATTTTTAAGTTCTGTTTGACGATTGAATCAAATCAAGTTTACTTGCTTATTTATAGGTTTGGGTTGGGCTAGAATTCGGCTGGGCTGGGCTGGGTCACAGAGTCCAGTTTGCTATGTTCGACAAATATGAGGCGTTCATTTTGGTTATCAGGTTGTTCGGTTCTGTTAGTTCCGTTAAATATTTTTCTTTGACGAATCGAACCGAATTCAAATTACCCTTAACCGAACCAAAAACCAAATTTGAAATTAGCTTCGGTTTTTGGATTGACCCGTATAACCCGAATTACATAATTTATATTTTTTTTTCAAATTTAATTATATAGACCTTTAGAAGAAAACAAATAATTCTAGTTTAAAAAGTATTTAATTTATATTAAGAAAAAGATTTATTTGTCTTTTCATGTATATAAACATATAGGAAATCTATATTATTTATATAAATTTAGTTTTCGTTCGGTTCGGTTATCGTTTGCCAAATCCATAACCGAACCCAAAACCAGATATCTAATTCGGTTTGGTTAGGTTTTATCATATTTTGTTTGGTTACAAATTCGGTTCGATTCTGTTTCGATTTCGGTTCCTGTGGATATTACCTCACCCTAATGAAAATAGTAGTAATAAGCAATCGATAGTTGTAATTATGAAGTATAAAACGTTAAAAAGTTCGACTTCATTAACGCTAAACGTTACTTTTATTAGCATTTAAAATAAAACGGTTTAAACATAATCAAAAACTAGATGCTCGTTGCCAAAACAAGCATTATTTTCAAATCGTTAAAAGTTTAAAACAGTTCAAAAATCTTGTAGTCAAACACAGCCTATATGAGTTTATATGTTTAATAGTGTGACAAGATTAACTTGTTACAGTGATTTTCTAACTTTTTAGTTGAGTATGAGATGGTATGGGTAAACGTAGATGTCTGTTACTTGGTTCAAAGTTGTAACCGTTATTGGTGCTGCGAGCATGTACGTACTAACAATAATGGAGTTCGTGACATTGTCTACCTTCTAGCTTATGTTCAATTCCTAGTACCTACCTGAAGTCACTAGGTTGTCAATCATTTCGTACTATGTACATTCTCATGTCTATAAACTACTCTAAAACACCAAATCGTCAACCACTAGGCTTAAATCATCGTATTTCTTTTGTTCTTCCAAGCTCCTTTAAAATTTGACAATCTAAATCCATCTATAAAAAGGCCAGCATCTATAGGGTTGGCCGCGAGCAAGGGTACAACCATAATTTGTAACCCCTCGGTTCATGAGTGAGGACTGTGACGCTGGTGTATACGTGTCCAAGCTCCTAAAGTTGGTATCTAACCATGTAACCATCGACAAGAAACATGTGGTCATGGTAGATAACGAATCAGTATATTAACAGCATACAATTAGGTTATTAACGACTAGCGATTAACTAAAGTTGGTTTAAGAAGTTGATTTCGTAACCATATATATGTGAAAAAAAATCATTGGTTCATATTTTTGACATCGTAAACCATACAGTGATTCACCTAATAACATTTTCTAATTGGTAAATCTATCACTAATATAGGTTTGAAAACAGTTTCAGTGGACCTCAAATTTATCCGTACTATTTATACGCATGCCTAGCTAGCAATCTTCAATTTTTGCGTAGCATGTAATTCATTTTGTAACCATTACAAAGGTGGTGTCAGTAAGATGTTAACAAAGTCTTAGAGATATCAAGGTTTAAACATCACTAGTTGAACATCTGAGATGGCTTGAGAAAAGTTCAAAAACAGTCATGAGAATACTAAACCACATACACTAGAAGAAGAAAAAAAATGTTTTCTTCCCGAGATAACTCAACCTGAACATGAATCATTCTCTATTCATCCGGTAATACGATTTATTCGTGAAATGTAAATACCAAAATGGTTTTTACTTTATTTCCTTAAACAGTTTCCCATCGCCCTCAATGTATGACTAAGTGATAGCCATGTTTGCTTCCAGTTTCTTTCATTCCTTATCGCATAACCTTTTTCTCAATCTTTTTGGCCAAAACCCAACATTTTACCAAACAATCTTTAACGAAGCATACACGTCGTATGACAACTTTTCCATCAATGCCTAAACATCGACATTTTGAGTGGTCAATCTTGGCTAGTCGACAAATATAATACAATAACTTCAAACATTTTTGAAGAAACCATTCTATGGTAATAAAAAGGGTCACGTGTTTGAACAAATCTTGAAAAATTTATGATGAACATAAACCTTTTTCAATACTTTTGTTTTGGATAAGAGTTGTCAACACTCCGTACAACATAGCGAATTAAGAAAAGGATTTTGTTTGGTATATGCTCTTGATGAGAAATAATGAAAATTTGAACATTAATTAGCTGTTCATTATTTTTACATGAACGGTTTATAAGAAAAAAAGTTAAACCATTGGATGCTTGTCATACTTCTTAATTTTTTGAACCAGCCGCTAAGTAGCCGTATCACAAGAGAGTTGAACTTGGAGCCATATATAAGGGCATGTGAAGTGTGCAAGCGGAAAAACATGTATATGTGCGTAGATATGAATCATCTAAATACAAAATTGTATGTATAAGATTAGTTAACTTTAGATTTAGGGTCTCATATTTATATCTAGTTGAGTTTTGAAAAAGGCCTTCACAAATTTAGAAATTAACGGCTTTTATTGAGCCCCAAGCCCCCAAGCATTACTTAAAAACTACACGAGAGTATGATCATAAGTAGATTGCAAACCATATACGACACAAATGATGATAAATATTATAGATGCTATCCTTCTCACAGTGACAAGTCCTTCGGATTGAGATTGGGGAACCCGACACCAAGCATGCATAATCACTTTATAAAACTTAACTGAATTATATATTGATCGATTACGATATCCTAGCGAACAAACATCTTCAATGTTTTCCTTTACATGACTATTAAATCTTTGTAGTTTAGCTCTTTTAGAATACAAAAACATCACATTCCATGTGGGTGGTTCTTCCTTTATACAAGTAAAATCCCTTTAACAAAGCATATAATATGGTTTTAAAAACCATTTTAATGCGTCCTTCATCCATATCTTTTATTTTCTTTCTTTTAGTATCTGTAATTACAAAAGAAAAGTTTGGTGTATCCAACATGTAATCTATAACTTTTTAGGTGTCGGGGTATGTTTTTCACCCAAGTGTAAAAAGTTTTACGTAAGGTTTGGTGAAAGATTTTACTTTTCCTGGTTATTGGATATATATGAAGAAGAATTGTCATATCAGAAACTACTTTCATTGGTAATATATTGACCATATTATCTATACTATTTATAAAGGAAAAACAGTCAAAGTAAAAAGTTGAGTTTTCAACACTTGGTCATATGAGAGAGAAAAATAATATAATTAATACTCTTATTAAAACACAACATTACTTAAAAGTACAATGATTTATTCACATTGTACAACCAATTAAAAACATATCTACCAAATTAAATACAACCAATTAAAACACAAACCGGGTTGACCCGAGATGCTTCAAACCCGACGGGTTGACCCGGCTTAACTTGACCCGTTTTCGACCCAACCTAGCAAGTTGGCCCGGTTTAAATCGACCCATTTTTCGACCGAAACGGTTCAACCGGTTGAACCACCCGGGTCGAACCGGGTTTCAAAACATTATGTTTAATTCTCAAATCTTCAAACTTTTATTATTTGTCGTTTATAACCTATAAACTTTTTTTATCAATAAACTATCTGTCGCTATAAAATCCCGTTGCTATGCACGGGTACTCGTCTAGTGTATCTAATGCAGACACGGAGCATGCATGCAAATCCCAAAAACACGTAGTTTCCCTTAGACTAATTTTAAATAGAATTTATGCATGTAGCATAAATTGTAAATTACGTATGAAATGTGGAATTGACGAAGCTATGTGGAAAAAAGAAGTGTTGTAGACTCGTAGTCCCCACAATTTAATCATCTAGTGTATTTTTTAATGATTTTCATTAGTAAATTTTCTTTTTTACATATTAACCTTTTTATTTAATACAACTTTCGTTTCTGGCTCTCTTACAATAAAACGTCAAACTCCGTCATTTCAATTTCAATTGAAATGGGGAACTTTGAATGCATCAATGTTTAATTCCGCAAGCCTGATTTGTTCAGAAATTTTCTTAATACTGCTATATGTCGGGCCGCATTCTTACCAAGTCGCTTGGCGAGATTCACTTAAATATCGAGCAATAAGAGTGAAACCATTTAATTAACTCGGGCCGACAACAGAGTAGCGTAAAAATCAACAGTTTCTCTTTTCAGTGTCGACCCTCTTTTACCACTTCTCTACCTTGACTTGACAAGGACACAACCCAAAGGAATATTAGACTATCTTTAATCACAATCTCATCCAACTCAATCTTTTATTAAAATATTATTTTTTTAATCCTCCACCTATACATACAACCAAACCATTTTTTTTTACCATTTATTAACAACTCAACTCAACCAATACATACAACCAATATATTTTTTTATAATATAATAAGTATAAAAAGAAAAAAAGAAAAAGAAAACAAATAATCATTCATAGGTTGTCATGTGACAGATTGAAGGTTGTCTGCCTATGTTGTCATGTGATCTTGGTTGATGAAAAGATGTGATGATTTTGTTAAAATATTATTACTTTTCTATGGTATACCCAACCGATTGGGTTGGCAGTCCATTGATAAACATAGTCTTAATACGTTACAACCCTACTTTGACGTAAACATGTTTCACCGTTCGCCTATTTTTACCACTATAAACCAATAAACCATGACACATAAAGTCCTTCAATTGGGTCACAATTTTGATAAAACAAAACAAAACAAAAAAAATAATGTGATTTGGTAAGTAAAAGGCGCTAGAAAGGTAGAAAAGGTGCTCAAATATGTTTATCATCTTATAAAGCAAACTATAATACTTATGACTTATGAGGATAATCATCGAAAATGACGTTTAATAGATAAAAATAAAATGTTAAAAAATTATAAACAAAAGTTGTAAATACTCTTTGTCTAACTAAATGCACAAACATCCTTTACATCTCCATCAAATTAAATAAACTTATTTATGTATAACTTGACTGCACAATACTTGCGATTTTGATTAGCCAGATATGTAGTTGATTATCAAATATTTGAAAGAAATTAAGCACAAGACCACATGCATTATTTAATTTTTCTCAAACATCATCAAGAACTTAATTAACCGTATGTTTGTATGTAAATAGCTGTTTAAAAATGGTGGGACTATATTTGTTTGTAAATAGTTCCCGATCCCATTGACCTCGATATGTGGAATCGTCTGTGCCATATGTACTGAGATTGTTGAGGAAACATCCAAGCCCGGTACGAGAATGACACCTAGGGTTGCAATGAATTTTTCCTTTTTTACGTATGCGGCTCCTCGAGTTAGGATCAAATTATGAGTAGTCCTTTTCGTTTAAGTTGATTTTAGTATGATTTATTTTGCTAATTCATACTCACTTCTTTAGAACCCGTGATTAAAACTTTTTAGTTAATGTCTAATGTTGCATGTATCGAAATTGTCTAAGTTAATATTAGTATAATATAAATTTTTAAAAACATCAACTTCATTTAACATAAATTCTTGAAACTAATTACGTATTCATCGGACGGGTCTGCGATCTAGTAGAATATGTAAAGTTGTTTATAAAAGTTAAAACTTTATTATTATTATTATTATTATTATTATTATTATTATTATTATTATTATTATTATTATTATTATTATTTTTCAACTGCCTGTTATCAAATAAGGAGTACAGACCATCAAGAGACTTAAAAATACATTTTTCCCCCTTAAAATCAGTGGTGGCGATTAAGGTGTGCAAGTGGTGCAACCGCACCGGGCCTCCCTTTTTAAGGGGCCCCCAATTTAGTATACTTCCATTAATATTTATAGTTTTATATGTAAACGTTTTGAATTTTTAGTGTATTTGTTAAATATTATCAAAGTAAAACCGGGCCAAATATAAAAATCAGAAGACAAACTTTGGGCCACAAACAAAAAAGTGAAAGAATTGAATTAAATATGGGCCAACAATGTCCACATAAAAAAGAAGACAATGGCTATGTTTGACGAAGAGCTTTTTGGAGTTTTTTTTGGCGATGAGCGGTGAGCAGTGAGCAGTAATCTTTTTTTATCTTTATCTCTCTAGTCTCTCTCTCTCTCTAAACACATATATCTCAAGTCACCAAGATTAGTGATTTAGTTAGATCAAAGGTCATACATGCGTAATGTCAAATAACTTTTTATTTTTCATAATAGTTAAACTTTGTGATTTATAGGGGCCTCATTTGTGATTTCGCACCGGGCCTCCCAAATCAATGGGACGGCCCTGCTTAAAATACTTGTTTCTTGAAAAATAAACAACACCCTAATAGTTGAAGTAACCCTAATAATAATAAGTCTGTTACTATAAGATATCAGTATGCTTTTTATGAGCGAATTATTGTCTTAATTTTTACATCTGAATCATAAACAGTGATCTTTATGTGATGTTTGGGTTCATTTATAGATCTAAAACATTTGTTCGGTCAGCAAAAAAAATATATATATATAAAAACAATGTCAAACTTTTATATAAGGGAAAAAATTAGCTAGCCAATTGGCTACAATTTGTGCTATAAATGTGGGTTTATGATTTTTTTTGTTGGTCCTGGTTATTTTTTGTGAGTCTATTTATTGCTTGTGTATTTTTTTTGAATGATTTTAGCCAATTGGCTAAAAAAAATTGTAGTCAAGCTATCCCTATATATAAACATGTTAGACTTGTTATATAATATTATTTTAAATAAAATTTAGCTTTATTTTTTCTTTACTTTAGCTAGTACTACGTAGTATATATCTTTATGCGTGAAAATAATCAATTTTGTCGTCGCTGGGGATCTGTTTAGGAGCATTGCTTATGTTAACTTTAAACTATCTAACATTTCAAGTGTTTGAATTATCATATTTGTGTTTATACATCTAACGATTTTTGCAACATTGTGCATAAGACAACCTATCTTTTTTTTCTCCGAGCTCATATTATGAGCAACATTGTGCATAAGACAACCTATCTTTTTTTTCTCCGCGCGAGCTCATATTATGAAAGAAGGAGAAGAAGGAACTGAGAAATAGATATCAATCATCAAAACACTTATTGGTTTTTGGATTTAGGGTACCGGCAATGGTTGCGGTATGGGGTAGTTTGCAACCATGCCGAGCGGCAACACTGGCGCCACTGCTTCGGCATGGCTGCGGTATTGAGGGACTCGGCAAAGCACAATTCAACGGCATGGAGCAAAAGTATACGTTGGGGCATTAATTATTTTGAACGTTGGAGCAAAAGTATACACTGGGGGGAGTGGGGTAAAAAAAAAAATCTTTTATAAATACTAGACTTTTACATTTGTAAAAAATCACTTCCAATTCAAATTACCACTACCTTCTATATATCATACTTTAAAAAAAAAAAATTGTATCATGGATCCAAGGAAATCAAAAGGTGTTTCAACCTTAACAAGAGGTCGTGGATGGGTCTCTCGATCACAACCCGTTCGTCCGCAAGTTCCACCGATGAATCCACAATACCATCAACACCAAATGAGTCCTCAATTGGCCTACTATCCCCAACCTCCACCGATGAATCCACAATACCATCAACACCAATATTTTACCTAACATCCACTGATAAATCCTAGCCAATACAATATACCAATGACAAGTGATTTTGACCCGTTCAGTGACTACCGTGAAGGTCCTTCGCGGCGTGAAGCAAGTGTCGAACGACAACTACCGCTATATGATTACGAGGATGATGATGTTGATTTTGTTCCCGAAACGCAACCACAAACTCAAATTGGTATTAATTTATAATTTTATTTGTTATAATTTCGTTGATATATTATTATTCGATATACTTGTTATAATTTTATATGTTATAATTTATTTGTTATATTCTAATTTGTTATACTTGTGGTAATTTATTTGTTATACTATTATTTGATATACAGGATGATGAAGAAGTTCAAGTAAAAAAAACTAAAGCGGATAACAAAACTTGGACGTCGGTTGAAGAGGTGGCTTTGGCAAAAGCGTGAGTTCATGTCTCAACATGTCAAAAAGTCAGGAATGAACAAAACAGAGAAAGTTTTTGGGGTAGAATTCTAGATCATTTCAAGGATAGCGTGAAAGATACTACTTGAAGTCATCATATAGCTTGAACACAAAGTGGCAAAATATGAATACCGCCATGGGTGTCTTTAACGGGCTATTCATCCAACAAGTAATTTTTAAACTATATACTTGCGTTAATTTATATGATTGCATTAATTTATATGATTGTGTTAATTTATATACTTGTATTAATTTATATACTCTTACTTTTATAATTGTAGAATCGTATTCGTGATAGTGGGTGTGGCGATGTTAACGTCATGAAAAATGCCTTGGCCGATTATGATAAGAAATCAAAGGGCAAGTCTTTTACTCATATTGAAGCATGGGAGGTTGTTAGGGGAGAAGAAAAATGGTTGGAATAACCATGTTTTGTTCAAACATCTTTGGTATCTAATTCCGAAAAACGAAGAAAGTCATCGGAATCTAGCTACTACGAGTCCGGAAGCAATGACAATGTTGAGACTGTTATTTCGGATCTAAATGACGACACAACTCCTACACAGAAAAGAAAAGGGAAAAAGACCGATAGCAAGGCGTCGACAAAGGGAAGTGTTGTTGCGAGCTTCGACAACTACACGGAAAAGAAAACACAACTATTGGAGACGGTCGTGGAGAAAAGGATTGCAAAGGATGACGTTGCCGAAAAGTTGATGGCGGCACAACTCCGTAGTGTTGAAGAAAAGGCTTATTTACGTGCGCTGAAGTTCTACAACGAACCGCACAATCACATAGCCAATCCGGTTATGCGAGATATCACTATTGCCAAAAAAACGTGAGTGCGGAAAAATATGGATGGTCTACCGATTTTTAGATATAATTATGTTTTTTTAAGTATTATGTAATTTTCTTTTAATTATGTTTTTTTTAAGTATTATTTAATTTTCTTTTAATTATGTTTTTTTAAGTATTATGTAATTTTCTTTTAATTATTAATGAAAAGTTATGTTTTTATTAAATTGTTTAATATAATTTATGAATATAAAAAATAAAAAAAATAAAATTAGGTGAGGTATGTGATCATGGTTGTCACTAAAAAGTATGGTGAGCTATGGTTGAGGTATGGGATGATGTAGAATGATATTATTGGTTGGTGATGATGTATGGTTGTGGTATGAGATCATTAATGCCACCGGTAAAAAAAAATTGAACACATCTCAGGGTTCAACGTTTAGTTCTCAATAATATCATTTAACAATTATTCAATCACTTCCTTTTACTAAGTTCAATGTTAACGAAACTAGTTAGCATTTTTATGTTTCGATGCAACAACAAAATGATAATGCAGTCCTCATGCGATAATTCACTCATGGCACTAAATCATTATTAGACAAATTGACAATAAACATAGCATTCATAAACTTATGTCTAGGTATATAACAATAAGTTTATCTCTCACTTCTACTTTAATGTGACAATATCCACGTATCCATGTATCCATGTATCCATCACTCTTACTAATTATGTAATAATCACTCACACATTATCGTCATTTACATACATCAGATCGACCTAAACACACGCACACAACACACCCATACAAACACACAAAGTTTTGATTTCACCCGGTAAAGCTGCTTTACTATTTTCCCTAAACTTGTCTCTCACACGACACAAACATCTTCTTGTAACAAGATTGACGCGTGGACCAACCCCCTTCATACGTGAGGGGGTCTCCTTTACATGTAGTCATATAGTAAGTTATAACACATTTGAGTTTCAAATATATATCTAAACAGTGTTAGTATCCATCGCTCGAAAGTTCATGAGAAAACTACAAAATGCTAGAGAGAAAGCAACAAGTATGCACATGTACACGCATGGTTACGTGTTGCATGGTCCCAGCTCCCAACCATGTGTAGACGTAGTAAAGTAGCAAATGTCGGCAAGCAGACAATTGGGTGTGTTAATGTTTCTAAATCATTCGCTTCAATAGTTCATGATTCATGATTCATATGAATTTGGGGGGTTTGCATGGGTACATCGACCTTTCATGAGACATATCATGTTAAAAAAGATTAACATCTTTTACTTATATTTTGCTTGACATATCATGTTACAAAAGATATACTATCTTTTACTTATATTTTGCTTAGGTTCAGAAGAAGTTATTAGTTGATAAATAGTCAGCAAAGCACGTGTGTCGGTTAAGATCCATTAGGATTTTAATATTGTGTAATTAGCTTGAAGGGATTTAAATTGTTTTCAACACCACCATTTGAAGACCATGAACACTTCACCACGCTTGCTACTGACGTCTTCATAAAATATATGTCTTTTTATATAATCTTAGTTTTCGTGATTTCGCTGTTCGATCTAAGTGTGAGTATTAGTTGATAGATAGTCGGCTCAAGCACGTGTGTGAGTTAGGCTCCATTAAAATTTTAATATTACTTGTCATGTGTACTCTATAAAAAATAAATGATTAATAAAATTTAACCGACAAGTTTTATCATTTAACTAACCTTATTTTAATATGCTTTAATAAATACATAGCATCATATACTTTATCTTCTCATAAGTTGATATGTTTCGTATTGAATTTAGTTAAATATCTGGCTTTTTGCAATATTATATGGTCTTTTCTAAAGCAACAATTAAAGCAAGAAAAATATATTAAACTTACCAATGTTGAATGTTTAGTCACAATTTTTTATACTGTTATATGTTAGTTAGTCGCACCACAACAAATCTATTAATCTTAATAATTAAATTAATATTATTTGTTTGATTAGATGATTTGGTTAATTATCAGCAACAGTTAATTAAGTGACTAATAATCTTTTGACAAACTAAGCATCTCAGTGTACTTTTGTTCAAATTTTAATTGTCGTTTTACTTAACTAGCAAGTTACCATCGCGATGCAACTGTAAATAAAGAGAAATGATTTATTAAATGATTCACCACATTCCCTAAAGTGTAATAAACAAGTGTATATGTTATTTGCTAAAAAAAAATTAGTTTCTGTGACTTCATTTTTCTAAATCAATTACAAAAAGAAAAAAAAAAATCTAAAATTTAAGAATATCGTAATTACTTATTATTTTTTATCTTGAGTATTTTTTTAATAATTTTACAAATTTATATTTTATGGTGTATTAATTGTTAATATGAATCAAAATATTGTGCAAATTTGTAAAATAATATAGTTTATATAACTAAAATGGAGCTATATTTCTTTCAACTTACACATTTTTATTATAAAATCATAAAAGTATATTAGTAATAATTTATTTATGTTGAATTCTTTAACATTATGACCAAAATGCTTTATAAGATGATGCATGGATTTAATTAATAAACATAGCAAAATCATGATAACAATATGACTACACATACACAAAAAACACTACCAGCAAATTGCAGAATTAAAAACTCTCATAACGAAGCACAACTACCAGAATTATTATTTTTCTTAGTTTAAGTAATGAATTCAATAAAACATAACTTAAAGTTTAAAACACAAAAAACAAAATGGCCACTTTTATTTATTTTATAGAAAGCAAATGATAAGGTCTATGTAATCTACTCCCTTATCCACTTCATAAAACACTACCAAATTGCACTTTATGGAGCCAAATGACCTCTTTTCAATTCAAGTCAAAGATGTCACAATCTATCTTCTTATTCCCCTTAATTTTCAGTTGTTTTTAAGTTTCATCTCCGTTATTAAAAATAAAAATAAGAACTGATAAAATATCATTATAATTCTTTGTAGAGTTAAAAATAACTGATTAAATAATATTGTCTAGCTTTCAACAATGCCGTATGTCACATGAGCTTAATTGGTTCGGTTTCAAATGAATAAACTAACATGCTAAAAATATATTATTCAATGTTTAATTAACTTGAGAGACTTGGTCATAAAAATATTATGATTAATATCACTAAAATGTGAAAAGTGTCGAGTTCACTGTATGCTTATTGCAAATAACTCTAATGTGATCTTATCAAACCTTCTAAACAAAAAAATGCTCATATGAGTGTGTCTATGTGATCATAGGATCAAAACATGTTAATTGGCCAGTTAAAAAATCATACACAATGGTTAAAAAAGAAACACCTTGAATCTTTACAAATTCATTGATATGTTTAGTATTTGCACGTTATGGATAAGTGGAAGATGTTTTTAGTGCATAGAAAGGAAACATTAGGGGGCGTTTAATCCGGCATAATTGGATGTAATTGTAAAATTACATTACGTAGGTTGTTTGGTTCGTATAATGTAGGGAATTGTATAATATTACGTAGGCTGTTTGGTTTCGTTGTAATTGTAATTCAGTTATTACAATTATATCAAATGAGAGAATTCAGATTATATAAGAAGTTGAATGAAAAGTTTTGAATTGCGATAATTAGAATTTAATAATAACAATAATAATAATAATAATAATAATAATAATAATAATAATAATAATAATAATAATAATAATAATAATAATAATAATATTTATGAATTACTGATAATATTTATTATTTATTATTACTAATAATATTATTATATTAACATTATTATTATTATTATTACTATTATTATTATTATTTTTGTTGTTGTTGTTTTATTATTATTATTGTTATTCTTATTATTATTATTATTATTATTATTATTATTATTATTATTATTATTATTATTATTATTATTTTTTTTTTTTTTTTATTTATTTTTTTTTTAATAGTTTTTGAATAACATTACATTGAGATCTAACCAAACACAATGACATAATACATCAATTACAATTATAACATATTCTAACTTTTTGAATTAAATTCATTCAAGTTACAATTTTTTTTTTGACAAATTACAATTTCTTTCAAAATATACTACGAACCAAACGCCCCCTCAACGGAAACAACTTGGATTTGTCCAGTTTAGTGGAATCGTCAACATCAACGAGTTTGAACTTAGACTCAGCACCATTTGCATTGGCACTCAAAGACTTAGGTGCAATATTGCCTGGTATCAAAGAGAACAGCCCTACCAAGGGGTGTTTTGTTATCTGCAAATCAGTCTTAATTAAATAAGAAGAGCCTGACCAATTGCGCTGGCACCTCAACTGAACTCTCGTTTGCCAATATCCTCGCAGGTACTCAATCTAAATATAAAATATCTCAAAATATTCATCTCTCAATCCCCACGGACACAAAACGTCAACCTAACAACAGACTCATTGTCGAACTTATTTCACTAGATTGTGCACCCAACACCCACAACTTACTTCTTGACGAGGGATTTAAGGACTTCACAATCAAATATGTAGCTGGGCTGCATTGCCTCATTCAATTCCAAAATCATGTCTGGACTTCTAATGCGATGAAAAACGTCACCTTGTCTTCCCAGTTCAAATATATCTCCTGCTGGAACCTTGAATTTTGCATACATACAACTATGGTTTTCTGGCCCCTTTACATCCATTTCTGAGCATTGGGGAAAAGTCCTCATACTTGAAGAATGTTGTCCAAGACAATTCAATAGGTCAAAGGGTAAAGTTTGTATTCTCACTAGTTGAGTGAATTTCATCTAAGATACGCTTTTAATTTTAGTTGGGAGTTAACTGATCCGTGTTCCTGTTTTGGAAACGGATGGAGAAATTGACACGTTGTTAAATAGGTATGCTTTATCCTCTCCCTTTGACGATGTCATTTTTGAGAGATGATGACAATGATGAAGGTATTCTGGTGATGTTGATAACGCCAGTGGAGATGATCATAACTAAAGTGATGGTGAGGATAATTTCAGTAATGTTGAGGGAACCTCCAGTGATGACATGAAAGAGGCAGAAGGGGAAAACAATGTTTCAGATGCAACTCCAAAATTGGAAAAGTTTGGTGGGTGCATATTATCTAAGGAGTTTCCAGTGACCCATTCGGCGGAAGGTTCAACATCAGCTCCAAGCATGATGTCAATGAAAAAAGTCCTCTGTCAGATGAAGTACATATTGTGTCCCTAGATACAGAGCCAAATTCAATTAATGAATCTAGAACACCTGTTAATTTGGGTACTCGGCCCAAATCACATACTGCCAACAAAACTCATAACTTATCTAACACCCGACCCAACCAAGCCCAATCTCACCAATCCAAACGTACACAATTTTTAACCACTAACGCAACTCTTTCTATTATCGCTCATGCCCCTATAAACGTTCATGCTCTGTCTCAAATACCTATTTCGTTCATACTCCACAACCCCTAAGGATGAAACGATTTTCTTCCATAAGGCTGACACACAAAATTGTTGGTGCAACAACATAAAAGAGAAGAATAGTTAAGGGTAAAGGAAATAACGTCAACACGTCACAACCCATCCACCATATCTCATCTTCATCACATTCTTTAGCTAGCTAAAATTCCCTGTCCAAAATCAAGCGTTGCAATATTAGGATCCTTTTAAACCAATGCAATAATGTCGCTTCTGAATCTAATGAAGTTAACAACACAATTCAAGTAGGCAACAAACTCAAATTTGACATGTTGGGAAGAGAAAAATATGTCGCTCTCATCCTTACCAACAGTGATAAAACCATTATTCCATGAATAATATGTCACTTAACATAAGGGGTGTGGGGGAAGACCACAAAAGTACTTGAGCTAAGAGATTTTGTCTCGAAAATAAAGTTAAGTTCATGGGTCTTCAAAATCCATTGTTGGAAATAACAATTATTCTTCATCCAGTCACATTGGAACAACTCACCATTTGATTTCGCGGTGAAAGAGCCTAACGGTAAATCTGGAAATATTATAGTTGTATGAGACACATCATGGTTCTTTTTAAATTTGTTTCTTGAAGGCGATGGGTTCCTTGCTTTTATGGGTAAATGGACTAATTTAGACATTGTGTGTCTTATGATTGTGGTGTATGCGCCAATGATTACCACCTTAAGTGTAAACTTTGGGATGATCTCTCTAACATGACCAGTATCCATAATACCCCATCCATTGTTCTAGTTGAGGTTAACGAGGTTAGATTTTCTCATGAAAGAATGGGTTGCTCCTTTGACACTCATGGTGTTTGTGCATTCAACAACTTCATCTACATTACAGGTCTCTTCGATCTTCCTTTAAGAGGTAAACGTTTCACCTGCATGAATTATGATGGCTATAAACTTAGCAAATTTGATATCATTCTTGTCACCAAGCATCTTGTGGATATTTGGCCTAATTTCTATGTTGTTTCTTTTCTTAGAGAGTTATCTGACCACTCCCCACTCATTTTGCTTAACTCATGTGTCGATTATGGGCCCTTACCATTAATATTTTTTTAACTCTTGCTACGGCATTGGTGAGTGCTTATTCACTCACCTTTTTTGAGCCAAAATAGGACTTAATAATCCAAAAATTAACCAAAAACGCCAAAGAAAACATGTTTTTGTGATTGTAAATGTGCAGGTACGGATATTTCGTAAAATGATGAAAAACAAACAGAAATCCGGCAAAAACGAGCACGAGAGTAGAACGAGTCAGAAAGTCAATGCTGGCAATCAAGTTGAGCTTTAAAAGTCAAAAGAGATTCATAGAGTTTGAAGATTTGCATGATTCATCCTTTTTGAGAAAGTTTGAGGAAATGTCAGAAATAGTCCCTGCACTTTGGAAATGAACACATTCAGTCCCTCAAAGTTTTATTTGGAGAAAAAGTCAACTCAACCTTCAAGAATCCAAAGTTGGCAATATAAACCCTTGGAGATCAGTTTTGAGTTTTGACAGAAAAGGTCCTTAAAGTTTCATAAACTACCTAATTGGTCCTTGATAATATTACAAGTAATAATAACAAAAGGCTTGGTCCAAATCCAAAACAAATACCAAAAGCCCAGTCCAATCAAAAGAAAACCCAAGCCCAACCATCCCATAACCCAACCCATTCACCACCCACGGTCAAAATAATATCACGGGGTCAACGAAGTCAAAAGGAGGGTCAAACAATGTTAATAAAATATTACCCGCGCCCCCTTTTTCTCCCAATTCCCAATTACCAACCATGAACCCTAGAAAATTGACCGTACACAATTACCACAATTAAGGGTATAATTGTACAATCAAGTGGGATTCTAGAAGCGCGGCAGTGATGTCAGTGTGTTGTCAGAGTATAGAAGCACAAAAACGTACATTTGGCAGTCAGTGATTGGAGGAGACGCGTCATAGCTCATGATCCAATGGCTTATATCAAAGGGAAGTGATTGGGGATTGATCTAATGGTTCTCAGATGCTTCAAAGAAACACAGAGCACACGGATTGCCAGCTTGGCAATCCGTGACCCTCAACTCACCTCCTCATCTATAAATAGGTTCATTGTAAGCTCATTTGAGTGTGTAGGATAGTTAGTAGCGAAGCTCTGTTAAAATTTCTATTGAATGTACCTAGACTAGTATTTGTAATGTTTACTTTTTAGTTATAATAAAATTTTAAGTTTCCTTTATTTTCAATTGCTTATTACTCATTTAGTTCTGCTTAATTGTTTTCATATCTTTTATATTCAGTATAATCCTAGTTTCTTACTTAGCTTAATTAGTATTTCTTATAATTCAGTCAAATCATTTGAAGAATATATAAAAAAATCAGAAAATAATAAAAATAGAAAATAAGTTTTCAATCTGTTTTTATAAGCTTTTAAATAAGCTCATTTAGCTTTTTCACAATCCATACTAGCTCTGTAACTTCCCGTGGATCTGTTTTCATTTAAAATTTCACAAGTGAATAGAGATAGTCAACAAAAGTCAAAGGGAGTGAATCATTGAGAACTGTGGTGATTTGGATAAGTTGGGACAGATTTGGAAGGTCCCTGCCTATCATCAAGATAGGCAAGCATAGTGAATCAATCCTTTTCAAGCTGGATTGAATGTGATTGTAAGTACTTGATCCTGAAGTTGAAATTTGAGTATTGTTTCATTGATTAATAGCTGTTAATATTGTAGTTGATTCTGTAGTTGAGCTTGATTGATTTAGTTTTTCATTGCTTAAATAGATTTGAGTTGATTGCTGTTATATAAACTTGATTGAGTTTGTAGATCTGTGTTAGTATAGCTTATTTGAGCATCTGTCTTTCCATTGGATCTGAGATTTGTCATATCTATTGGATTTCATAGTGTATAATTGTGAATTTGGATTCAAGTTGTGATTGGAGATTGATAGTTATTCATTGATTGGAGATTACTTGACTGTTTCATCATGTTATTGTGTAACTGTAACAATAAGGGAGTGTTTGGATAAATGATTTGCTTAGTTGAATTGTTGAATCTCTGTCTCAAATAGGTTCATTTAGTAATATACTAGAGATTTGAATCCTAAAATCAGTAGTGTAGCTCTTTAAAAGTCAAAAGTAGAATAAAAAATTTCATTACCTGTTAGTAGAAGTAAAAACAGTTAGTATAGTTAAGTTGTTTGTTGAATCACAGTTAGCATACCTAGCTTGTACTATTTGCATAGTTTGTGTTTGTTTGTTATAATTTGAATTACTTGATCACTATTTTCACTTTCATCACTTTTCACTACACGATTTGCACGAATCAATATTATTTGATTCCATTCACCTTCGTATGGATACGACTTGGGTGATCCGTATTTCTTGCGGATCTCCTCGATATACTTCATATATATAATTTAATTGATTTTGACACAATCAGGCATAAAGACTTCGATTCAAATTTTCATATTTGTTGGCCTCTCCACTGTTAGGCCGTATCCACTCTTTAAAGGTTGTTACATTCAAATTGAAACTACAAAATCTGAAGCCGACATTTAAAGAATGGCGTGCATGTGTTCATGCCAATGATTCCGCAGCCTCTGTTGTACTACATGCTAATTTGGATCGATTGGAAAACCTGGCTCTTTATCAGCTTCTGATGTTGTTTGTAGATGGAACACGATTAAGGAACTTACTTTCTTGGAACACTTTAAACTCGAAGATATTTGTCAAAGAGCTAAGGTTAGATGGGCTCTTGTTGGGGGGGGGGGGGGGGGGGGGATGAGAATTCAAGTTTTTTCATGGTATGCTTAAAAACAAAAGAAATCGGTCTAGAATTAACGGCCTCAATATAAAAGGTACTTGTGTGTGTGATTCCCAACTCATTAAAAACTACATTCCTTGCTCATTTAAATCAAAGTACAAAGAAGTTAATACTTCTAGACCTGCATTTTCTAGCAACCTTTTTCAAGCATGTATCCATTGAAGATATTTCACTTCTTGATTAACCTATAACTCCTCTTGACATCAAAGAAGTGTTTTGGGATTGTGGTAGTGATAAAGCACCGAGACTTGACAGGTTTACATTCGAATTCATCAAAAAACATTAGGCTACTCTAAAAGATGATATCATCTGCTATGTCAAAAAAAAATAAAATAAAAATCAGCTTATATCCCACGAGGTTGCAACCCGTCTTTCATCACACTCATCCCTAAAATAACTGACCCTTTGGTAATTGGAGACTTTCGACCGATAAGTCTTATAGGGTGCCAATACAAAATAATCGCCAAAGTCTTGGCAAAGCGACTTTCTCAAGTTCTTTCGTTGGTTGTGTGAGAGGTTCAAATGGCTTATATTAAAGGGTGTCAAATAATTGATGGCCCCTTATAGTTGATGAAGTTATTACTTGGGCAAAGAAGTATTAAAAGAAACTAATGTTTCTCAAAATCGACTTTGAAAGTCTTTTGATACATTGAATTGGTCCTTTTTGATATCTATTATGGAACAAATGGGTTTTAGCAACAAACGAAGGAAATGGATTCTCTCTTTTCTTAAGTCGGACTACGTTTCAGTTCTCATTAATGGTTCACCAACTTCAGAATTTAAAGTGGAACGAGGTGTTAGGCAAGATAACCCCCTTTCACCATTTCTTTCATATTGGCGGTTGAAGCTCTCAACATAGTTATTTAGAAGCTAAAAACAACAATATTTTCCATGGTGCTAAGAACTTGTCTCGTATCCTCATTTCCTTTCAGCTTGCTTCAGGTCTCAAGTTAAATTTCACCAAAAGTAAACTCTATGGTGTGGGTGCTAATATGGCGAATGTCAACTCTCTTGCTTCTCCAATTGGTTTTTCCTCTTCTTTCCCTTGTAGCTATGGATCTTCCCATTGGATCTAAAATGACAAGATGCACAATTTAGACAATCTTAGTTGACATATTTCTAAAATGACTTTCAAGTTGGAGGGCAAAGTCCTTTTCCAATTGAAGGTCGGCTAACACTTTGCAAATCCGTCTTTTGTAGCCTAGGAGTATATTTAATCTCCACATTTAAACCCCCAACAAGATTATTCATAAACTTGAAGCCATTAGGAGATTTTATTATTATTATTATTATTATTATTATTATTATTTTGGGGGGGGGGGGGGGGGGGTTCGTGACACTGGTAGTTTGAAGATTTCAAACAAGCTTTATTGGCCAGATGATGGTAACAATTCCACATCAAGAAGGACATCTTTTGGTGAAAAATTGTTCGCTCTATCCATGGGCCGAGTGGAGATCTTGATGTTTCCAGCCCATCACTTCTTAAAATGGGCACGTGGTATCAAATTGTAAAACTGAAAAACGATCTCCATAATCTAGGAATCAACTCGCTTATGGTTTTCAAGAAAAAATATTGGCAATGGAATCAGTTCACGAGTTTGGGAGAACTAGTGGGTAGGTGATTCACCACTTAAATGCTATTTCCCATGGTTTTTCCAACTCGAAATCATCAAGGGAGCTCGGTTTCAGATCGACACCATAATACATATACTCACCCACTGTTTACACAACCATCCTTCATCTTGATAGCACTCTACCACCTGACTAGTCCATTGGACCTGCCATCCCCGACCTCACATTTCCTTGGTTGGACCTGCCATCCCCGACCTCACATTTCATTGGCGTGAAGACGGCCGATACGCTCCAGCTTAGAACTTGATGAACTCACTAAATGAATGAACCTAGTGGCCCATCTTCTACTTTCGGATACACCAAATTCATGGTCATGTTTGATCGATTCTTCTTGGGTATTCACTGTTAGGGGCATTAGGCGTCATATCTTCCGTCTTATCAAATTCTTTGGCTTCGAATCCCATTCGATGGAACAAGCATGTGACTGCAAAGATAAATATATTTTCTTGAAGAATCATCAACATCAGGATACCCACCCTGATCAACCTTGATATGAGAGGGATTGACCTCAACCTCGTTAGGTGTCAAATATGTGACAACAATTTTGGGACAAATAATCACTTATTTGTCTTTTGTGAGTTAGAATACTTGGACGAAGGTTCTTAATATGTGGAATTTGGACATCATGTGCCCTGCCTCCCTCATTGACTTATAGTGTCCTGCTAACAATGTTCAAATCCATGCACCTCTCGTCAAGTACTTTGATATAATGTGATTCACACAACTATTTGGCTTCTTTGGGAGTCCCGAAATGAAGTCTACTTTGCTGTTAAAAGGCACTTAAGGATTTGATTTTTAATGATGTTGTTTTGTATTTTTTTCCTGTGGATTTTTAGCAAGGAAAAAAATTAAGTATAAATTTGATAGAGTGCCTAAATAATCCGTGTAACAATCTATCCTTTCCATTGTAACCCACTTCTAGCACTTTGCTAGGTTATTAATATACTTTCCGTTTTCAAAAAAAAAAAAGATGTATATATTTAATACGACATAAAATTTTTGACATGTCTTTCATAAAAATAACTGAAACTACTTATGTCATTTTGAAATAGTTATCCGTAGCAAAATTACTTGTGGTAAGGGAGGTGATTTGCACACTACCATAATTGATTGGCACACTCAAATTATGAGTGTCTTGAGCTTTATACCCTCACATCATTTTTACTTATTTTCACCCTGTAAGGGTATAAATGTCAAAACACTCATAATTTGAGTGTGCCAATCAATTGTGAGAGTGTGCAAATCACCTCCCTTGTGGTAAATCTTACAACTTCTTAAAAATAAATAAATAAACAAATAAAAATTGAAAATTGAATTTTGTATGACCTTTTTGAGTGACTAGTTAAAACACTCACTGACGTGAGACTTTTGGAGTAAGGCTGGGCACAGTAAGGGGATTCAATCCCCTTACTTTTTTCTGTTACGTCAGCTTTCTCTCTCCAGCTACCTGCAGGCGATTCAGTGTCCCAGTAAGGGCGACCTAGTTCAGTTTTTTTTTTTTTTTTTTTTTTTTTTTTTTTTTTTTTTTTTTTAGAAATAATATCTAAAAAAATTAAAAAAAAAAAAAATTAAACGTCACATGTGAACAGCCCAAACACTACCAACTAAAAAAAAATAAAATAAAAATAAAAAATAAAAAAAGATATAATAAACATCATCTTCTCTTCTTCACCTATTTAAACACACATACACACAATCATCTTCTTCAACCTTTTTTTTTTTTTTTTTAAAAAAAAGAAAAAAAAATATACACAAAAAAGATTGAATCCCCTTTCAAAAGAAAAAGGGGCAACGGTTTGATCAAAAAGGCACCAAAGTAAAAGAAAGAAATTTCGATCCTCAAGCCGATCGTTTGGGTTTTTTTTCGTGGGTCGATCGAGTAGCCACAATAGTGGCGATCGACTGGAATCGATCGGATGAGTCGATCGTTTCCACCTTCTGTGCCCAGCCTAAGACCATTAATTAAGACACTTTTAGTACTCGCTAAGCATACCAAAGGAAAAGTTATAATGAGAAAAGTCGTGTAATTAATATGATATGTTTTAGTCTTTTAAACCGATAAATGCAACTTGTGAGAAAGTAGCACATACTCAATCACAAGCGAAATATTAATTAACACGTAGAATATCACGTTGAGCCTCAACAATGGCTGCGTTAAAAAAGTATTAAGTTTTCCATGTACATTTATATACGAGTACGATATAATCTAGGGTATCATATTTACTGACTTTCCTTGTTAAAGGTTGTTCATGTATTAATCTATAATATATTGCCTTTTTAAAGAAAATTAAATAAATAAACAATTAAAAAAAATAAAAATAAAAATAAAAAAAGATACATAATTTTGTTAGAGCGAAATATGAAAGAAGTAGAGTATATTTTCACTCGATGGTAGAAAGACTGATTCCCAAGTTGTTTTTATGTTCTAATCATTAGAGTAAGTTAATAAACAATATTTCATATTTTTTCTTTTTGTAAAACAATTTCGTAAACGAAAGAAATAATACATAATATAATAATAGAGAATATATACAAACTGGGCCGACGCTTCCCTCCAATGGTCAACAATCTGATGTAATATTTAGATTGCATGTCCTACAAATATCCTCACCTTTTTGTTGCAAAAAATATTATTAAAGAAAATAAAATTTTACACAAAGTTTGCATATCAAGATACACAATTTTATTAGTATTCTCAAACATATGTAATACTTGTAAGCTTCATATAAACGTTTGCAATTCTATATTTATAGTTCTGAATTATTTTTGCCTAGTTCTCTTAGGGGTATTGAAATTAAACTAATTCAAGGGTTTATTCTTTGTAGTATTCCGGTATTCTCTTCTAACAATAAGAATATATGCTTTGAAAAGGAAAAAAGTAGAATATACCATTTGTAGAGTTTCCGTTTTTTTAAGTAGCACCTCAAGTATTTATTTATTTGAGATGCATCTGAGCAAAATTATTTTCTTTAACAGATAACCAGTCTTGAACGGGTGTATATGTATGGTGTATATATATTCAAACCAGGGCGGAGCCAGGAATTTTAGTTAATAGGTCACGAGTATAATCTCATCTCCAGGCTAAATGTCGCTAGAATATGTGCTCATTATCGAGAGCAAGGTCAGGTCCTTGAGAAGGCTCATTAGGCATCCTTAGTTTTTTTCCACCGATTTAAACTTTTAAAAAGAATAAACATGTATGCAACTTAATAACAAATCTTAGATGGATTAAAATCATCTCTTGTTTTAATAATTATGTTGTGAGATAGTTTAGGAAGGACCGATTATATATGTAGTGAGATTGGAAATGAGCCTTTAATATGTCTAGTCTTTTCTAATTATGACTACATAATCAACATTAACATGCATGATTAATATAATAGAAAATACAACATAACCAGATCTCAATCTATGCCAAACACATACTAAATGCTTTTATTAAACTTTGAAGGGAAGTTAAACGTACATCATTATGGGAAGAATGTGTTCCCGTTTACTTTTGTGTGAAGAAAGTGATATGATGGGCAAAGTTGTAAATTCACACAGACTAACGAATTGATAAAAAGGCAAATTGTCTTTTAGGACAACTACTTAAGAGGAAAGAGAGCCCCAACCTCAAAATCAAAGCAACCTATTTAAACACTTCTCATTCCCCTCCAATTTCTATTTCTAACAAGCCAAGTAAAGAATTCCCACTTACAAAATCTCTGTACACATTCAGACGTACACATATATAAACCATAATATAGCATTCATCTTTCCTCTCCTCTCTCTCTAATATCTCATTATCTCTCCCTCAAAACATATGGAACGTTCTCTTAGATCAATCTTTATTCTTCAATGTGTTCTTGGAATCATTCTATCATTATCAGGTTTGTTTTACTTCTATTACAAGGAATATATATAATGTGTAATGTTAGCTAGCAGGCAAACGTGCATGCATGGATGATCTTTTAAAGTAAAAAACTTAAACTTTACACTACAAGAAAAAATCCCTTTACTGACTTTCTTAGCGACGTATTTTATGATTGCGACTTTAGGTGATGGGTCGCTGTAAACGAGTCGCAAATTTTTTGCGACTCGTGACATGTGTCGCTAAAAAGAACGACTAGTATAACGACTTCATAAAATAAATCGCTATAAATTTGCGACTTCAGTATTTCTTGTCGCTATTTGCATCACTGTTTCAAAGAGATGTTGCCATCTAAGTCGCTTAACGCGACGCTATTTTTGTAAAAGTCTCTATTTAAGTCGCTAATTAAGTCACTATATAGCGACTTAATTAGCGACTTAAATAGAGACTTTTACAAAAATAGCGTCACGTTAAGCGACTTAGATGGCAACATCTCTTTGAAATAGCGATGCAAATGGCGACAAGAAATACTGAAGTCGCAAATTTATAGCGACTTATTTTATGAAGTCGTTATACTAGTCGCTCTTTTTAGCGACACAGGTCACGAGTCGCAAAAAATTTGCGACTCGTTTACAGCGACCCATCACCTAAAAGTCGCAATCATAAAATACGTCGCTAAGAAAGTCGTTAAATGGCTTTTTTCTTGTAGTGTTACTGTATGTAATATTTTTTGTTCTTTGCAATATAATTTGCTTTAGCATATATGTTACTCTTAAATTTCTGTTTCTGGCCCTAATCTGAAATTCGCTAAACGACTTTATAGCTGAAATTAGTAATGTCTTTATACAAAATAAACATATTTGTAATTCATAACTAGTTATTGGCTAAAATTAAGCCAATGGCTTCTCTTTATTGAATTCATGGTGGTGTTGCATGTTTTTAACGGTGTTTGTGCGTGTTTATAGGGCTTTTGCAGGTTGAATCACTAGGTATAAACTACGGTCAACTTGGGGACAATTTGCTACCTCCAGAAAAAGTTCTCCAGCTTCTAAAATCACTACGCGTCACGAAAACACGAATCTACGACACAAATCCAGATATACTAAGCGCATTCGCAAATTCAGGGGTTGAACTAATCGTGACGGTTGAAAATGAAAAGTTAGGTCAATTAATGGATCCACAACAAGCGTTACAATGGGTAACTTCACGTATAAAACCATATGTTCCTGCCACAAAAATAACCGGCATCGCAGTTGGAAATGAGGTCTTCACAGGAAGCGATATGTCACTATTCGATAATTTAGTACCAGCCATGGTTAGTATACAACGAGCGTTAACACAATTAGGCTTACAGCAATATATTCAAGTGTCTACACCATCTTCATTAGCCGTTTTAGCGAATTCATACCCACCATCCGAAGGGGCATTTACGCCCGAGCTCATTCCAATAATGACACAGCTTTTACAATTTCTTTCTGCTACAAGATCGCCATTTTGGATCAACGCATACCCTTATTTCGCTTATAAAGATAGCCCTAGTAAAATATCTATAGATTACGCGTTATTTAACCCTAACTCAGGCATGATTGATCCACATACAAATATGCATTATGACAACATGTTATATGCACAAGTTGACGCGGTTATATTCGCTATGGCACGGCTAGGGTATGGTGGGATCGAGGTTCGTGTGTCAGAAACCGGGTGGCCATCCAGAGGTGATTCAGATGAGGTTGGCGCAACACCACAAAATGCAGCCATTTATAACCGTAACTTGTTAAAAAGGCAGATGATTGGTGAAGGGACACCATTGAGGCCGAAAATGAGGCTTGAAGTGTATTTGTTTGCCTTGTTTAATGAGGACCAGAAACCTGGCCCGACATCCGAGCGTAACTACGGTTTGTTTCAACCGGATGGAACGATGGCTTACAATGTCGGGTTGTCTGCTATGTCGACAAGTACGACTACAACACCATCTTCGTCGTCTTCGATTTCACTCACGTCCATGGCTAACAAGGTAACTACTTAGATATTATTATGCAAATTACTACTGTAGAAGATAAACTATGAACAGCTAGCACTACTCTTTATAGTAAAGTTACACGTAATTATAATGCAAAGGTGGTCTATCTATTGAGGACTTTTTTCCATAATGCAAATAATTTGGTTTATTGAGGGACGCATTCATTATAAATCTTTACAAAACGCGAATACCTTTACATCTTTATAAATTACGTCATACCCTTTATGTGTTGTTTAAAAACCTTATTTGATTGATAATCAGATTATTAGTTGTACTCCATTCATATGGGAAAAAGTACGTATCAAATACTATATATCAATTTATATTTTAGCTAGGTTGTCACAAATGCTTTACTATTTTCGTTAAAACTATATTGAAATTTAAAGTTAAAACATCATTGTGGTAAGTATCTTTAAGAATATTAGTATTAAATAATTCTAACATTTTATAGTATAAATCAAAAATAGTATGTGATTTTATTAAATAAAACACTACTCATAATATAGAGTATGTCATATACTTTACTTTCTGCTTTTGCCGGTGTTCTACAGATTCAATCTGATATATATGACAGATTCAAATCTGATATATATGCATGTGAGCCCATATGTGCACCAACCATGCAAATACATTCAACACACCGTATAAATCTTTATTGTATGATTATATAACTAAATATATTTCTTGTACAGGTAGAAAGAATGGATCACCATAAACGCCTATTGAGTTGGTCATGCGTATGCTTAGTGACAATGATCATCGGGACATTGTCGTATTAAGCATGTTCGAAAGGGTCGTATGTACATACGCTAAACGCGCGCTCTTTGGCCTTTTGAGCATCAAGAATATCTACACCGATGATATGTGCCAAAGCAACTGCTCTCCATCTCATCGAACGGTCGAACGGTCTCAATTCATTTTAGTACAAACTAATTATTTTTTTCGTGACGATCACTTGTGTCGCAGAAAAATTTAATTAATTGGTAGTTGAGGAAATTGTTACCATATTCTATAGTCAAAAAGGAACAGTAGTATGATCAATGTATGTATTAATCTTAATTACGGAGTAGTATATTAATTTACTTTCTAATTATATTAATGAAAAGAATTATTATAAAGACTGTGAAGGTTATTGTGATTGGATACAAATAAAAGTATATACTTTTGGACGTGGAATCCATGATTGTTTCCACATTAAATTCCTAAAGAAAAGGAATCACACGGTGATGTAAAAAATCTTCTTTCTTTCATCTTTTTTACATTTTTTTACCGTATCTATTTTAGAGGGGTAGCAACTTTGCCACACTTTGCCTCAACATTAACTAAAATCAACCAATAAGATGGTCACAACACATTTCATGCCTAACCATGTCTCAACATGGATTTTAAGTGGCAATCTTGGTCCTCTCATGCCTAACCATGCCTCAACATTTCATGCCTAAAACCAACGTCTCTTTTTGTCTTGGAAAAGATCACACCAAATCAGTGATACTTACCGATTGGGGCACCGAATTGAACTTGCCGAATGGGTGACAGCCATGCTTGCCGATCGGCACTCTTTGCTGAACACATTTTGCCGCAAGGATGCCAGTACCCTTATACAGTGGAAGTAACTATATATCGAAATGAATCATAGTGACTGCAGGTCTTGTATCATAATGTAAGATCGACATTTCAGTCCATAACATGTAACTAGCACTGATTCACATTAATTATGCTTAAACATGATGATTAAACTTTAAAACTCGTTTTTAACACGCACGCTTATATAATACATAAGCCTTTATGGTCACTTGACCATAAATCGCTCCGCTTGTTCTCTCTTTATCTTTACTATTATATATATAACATGTGGTACAAAGTGTCTAAGAGATAATATTGTATACAATGAAAAAGAAAAGTACTAAAAGAACTTTTTTTTTTCATGATCATATCGTATAACTACGTATTTCATTTCAATATGTAATATTACACAAGTTAATCTTTTTCATGCCCAACATTTTAACAAACGAGGTGTGCTACACCCACTCACAATTTACACAAAAAAACCCACTCGCTGACGTGTCAGCGAGCTGATTGGTTGGTTTTTTGTGATGATTGGTTGGTTTTTTGTGACCCACAAAAAACCAACCAATCAGCGAGTGAGTTTTTTTGTGTAAATTGTGAGTGGATCTAGAATTATTCTTAACAAAATCGAACACAAAATCATAAGTTTTACAAAAACAAAAAGTCACACATGCATGCATCAAATAACATTTGATACGTTTGTATCATTGTATGTATAGCTTTATTCCCTCCGACACACATAACTGTCAGCATTCATCCCTGCCAATCCTTTTCTCAAAGCACCTTTCATATCTTTATTACTTTTGAGGTTTCATTGCATAAATTTCTTGTCATACAGAATCTATTACGTATTAAAGAAAAATACGTATATAGATTTTTAGCGATAAGATCTGAATCTATGATTTTACTTGACTGTTGGTATCAATGATTCGGTTGGCATCAGTTACGACAAAAATTTACAGGTACTTTTGATAAATGTGATAGAAGCAACACATTTCACACAAAGCCATAATTTACATTTCTCAAGAAAAATTTACAGGTACTTTTGATCTAATGTTTATAATTAGAGATATTAACTTTTCACGTTTTCACTAACAGTAACAAATACACATATCAAAGTAATGCATGGTAGTACTTAAACATTCAATGTATCATATAAAATCTATATTGTCTACATTGCAGTTCGAAAAATATCTAAGTTCAAGAGAATTTTAGGGCATTAGGGCATGTCCTCATTATAATCTACACAACATTATTGTTCTCATTTTTTACAGAAACACACACATACTCATGCCCTAAAAGTCTAAAACACGTAGATACTCACACCACAAAAATATATAAACTTGTAATATAAACTATTTGTCACTCTGTTTAGAGCAAGTTTTATAAAACATTAGTAGATAAAATTTTTGTATTGGTAAAGGAAAAAGATAACGGTGGAAAGTGAGACACTTGATATGTTTGAATATTAATGGTGAGGGAGTATGTAAACATCAACATCAACCAAAGGTGTTACTTGTTCAACTAGATATTAATTTTTTTGTCTACTAGTGGGGTAATTGTAGTCCTTTTAGATATAGGAAATACTTGAATCTAGACTATATGACGAAGGGCAATTTGGTGCAAAATTTGTCGTTGTGCTAACCAAAAGTATGTGTGACTGCTTGTTATGGCAACCCAACTGATTGATCGGTTGGGTATATGCAATGCGTCCCCCATGACGAGGCACCAAGAATGACGCGGTCCCCCAAGCCAATTTGCTCCATTCGGTTGTGCAGCCGACCGAAGTTTGTGTTTGATTTGTGAGCGCATTTTTTTTGTTTATTAATTTTTTGTAGGGTATGTATTTATTTATTTATTTATTTTACTTTTTTAGGGTATGTATTTTGTTATAACTAGGGTATGCATTTAGTTATGTATGGTTGTGACTATGTATTTTGTTTGTGAGTGTGTTTGGTCTAAGAGAGAATCTGACGTGGCGTTAAGTTGGCAAAAAAGACACCGAAAAGGTTACCCTAACTAGGATCAATATACTTTAAGGGTGTGTTTGGTAGAGAGAAATGGCATATGAGAAATGGAAATGAATTAAATTCCAATGTTTGGTAGCTTAAAGAAATTAAAAGGTGGAGAATTGTGGAGAATTGGTGAAGAATTAATAGTGTAAATTTTAGAGTTTCATCTCCATCCATTTTGATTGGGAAATTGAAGAAATGAGAATTATTAGTATTTAGTAATATTTTTTCATGATTTTTGTTTTGTTTTTTACAATAAGCTAGTGATATTATCATTAAAAATTCAAACAAATGTTATTAAAAAAATATTTTCAAAAAAAAAATTATTTAAAAAAATACGTTTTTGTAAAATAATTTTTTTAATTATTTTTTTAAAAAATTATTTTTTTAAATTATTTATTTTTTAAAAGAAAATTAAGAAAAAATAGATTTTTTTAGAAAAATTATTTTTTTTAAAATATTTTTTTAAATACTTTTTTTAATAAATTTTTAGAAAATATATTTTTTTAAAAATAAGTTTTTATTTTTTATTTTTAAAAAATATTTTTTTAAATAGTTTTTTTTTAAATTGTTATTTAGAAAATAAAAATAATAAACAAATACATGTGAGTATCATATGACAAAATGTTATTTATTTATTTATTTTTATTTTTTCATTTCTCGAGTCAAGTCTCTGTTGTTACTAAACGTTAGAATTGAACAAAATTCTCTACTGATTTCTATTCTCTAAATTTCTATTCTCTACCTCATTTCTAATCTCTAAAATTCTCTTTACCAAGCACAACCTAAAGTTAAATTTGAACATGATACATCATGTTAGTGTATTTGTGAGTGAAATTTTGAATTTAAGTCAAACAAAAGTTTAACTTTTAAAGGGCCCACTTTTTTTTATACTCCACAAAACCTCAACATGATCTATCATGTTCAAAGTGAACTTGAGATGATCTTAATCTCCATAACTACTATTCTTATTACTCCTTCCGTCTCAAATTTATTGTCCATATTTCTTTTTTAGGATGTCTCATAATAATTGTCCACTTTTCTTTTTTTAGTAAAAACTAGAGAATATTTTTAGGGAATATTCTCATTGAGTGGTTGAGATTTATAGGGGTCTCATTTTTATTAAACTTTGTAATTTCTCTCTCATGACAATTAATTTGAGACGGAGGGAGTATTATTCAGTAGTGATACTTTCTACGATCAACTCTAATATGTAAAATGATAAATACATTGAAACAAAATATTTTGATTGCGATAACCTATTGTTTAACAATTATAAGTTTTGACTTGTCAAATTTTCCCGTTTAAACCCCATCTTGTCCTGGTTCAAATCCACAAAGGAGTAAAATAGTTTATGGTATCATGTCATGAATCATGATACAAAGCATGTTATGTGTTGGATAGAAGATAAGTGTTGGGAATTCTGCTAAGAGAGAATTCTGCTGAAGAATCTGCTGATGGTTTCTACTGAAGACACAGATTCTGCTTATAGTTTAGTTTCTGCTGAAGTTTAGTTTCAGCATTAGTTGTTTCTGCGGATATAGTTTTTTCGTGTTTTATGTAATATAGTTAGGATATGCATGAGTTTATTTAGGAAGTGATAATGGATATCTTTTAGAAGTTTTAGAATATACGTTTCTTGGGAAACGGTTTAGGGTTCCTTGTGTATAAAAGGAACACACGATTATGTATTGAGTTACGTTTTTTAGAAAACACTTTCATTGTTATTAAAAGATCCATAGAGGATCAACAATTTTTAGTATTAAAACTTGTGTTTGTTTCCGCTTTAAAATACAAGTTACAGAGATTATCTATTAGTGTGTTAGTGATTACATTAACATAACTAACGATTCTAGATTGCTTAGAAGATCTATCAAGGTCTAGTTTCAACAAGTGGTATCAGAGCCTCGGGAGAGTCTCTGTGATACTGATAAACACAAATCTTACACCATCAAAATCCAAACCAATCAAGGAAAATGCCTGGATCAGACGATAAAGTTGATACAACCCAGAACCTAAACACCACTTCTCTCCAACAACTCAACCTCTCCAACAGTAATGCTAAATTTCCATACTTGAAGAATGCTTAAGACTATGATTTGTGGTCCATGAAGATGCAAAACTGGATCACAAACATTGACTGGAATCTTTGGGAGGTTGTCCGAAAGGGGAACAGCCTGAAGAAGCATGTTAAAGATGTTGATGGGATAGTTACAATTGTAGGTCCCAAAACTGCTGAAGAGGTTCTAGCCGTGCAAAGGGAGAATAAAGTAAGAACAATTCTGCTCCAAGCTATACCAGATGACCACATGGGTGACTTCCACTTCATGGAGGATGCCAAGGGCATTTGGATGGCAATAAAGGCTAGATTTGGTGGGAATGATGAATCTAGAAGGTTGAAGAAGTCAATGCTGAAGCAGCAGTTTCAAGAGTTTCAGATATCTGAGGAAGAAGGAATCCACAAAGGCTATGACAGGTTCCCCCGGATCTTAAGTCAACTTAATCAGCTGAAGGCTAGGCCAGATAATGAGGACTGCAATGCTAAGTTTCTGAGATCTTTGCCACCATCTTGGTTGCAAGTCAGCATTGCTCTCAAAACAAAGGGTGGATTGGACTTGATCTCCTTTGATGACCTCTACAACAAGCTTAAATCTCTTGAGCCTGATGTTAGAAGTCCCATTCGTCCATCTACTCACTCAGCCTTTGTCAGCACCACCACAAAACCTGTGCACCAAGCCTCAAGTTCTTACACCTCAGGAGCATCTTCTCAAACCCAGACAAAATTAGCTCCTAAATCAAAATCCAGTAGTGTAATGGATGATATTGTTCATTCATTTGTGGCTGAATATGAACATCAGTAGTTTCTTCCTTATGAGGATTTTGAACAGGTGGATCCATTGGAGATGGAGGAGATGCACTTGAAATGGTAGCTAACAATGATTTCTATGAACATTAAGAGGTTTGAGACTAAGTCTGGAAGAAAGTTTGGTTTTAATGGAAGAGAGGCAGCAAGGTTTGACAGAAGGAAGGTTAAATGCCACATTTGTGGTCAAGTGGGCCATTTTTCAAGAGAATTCAAGGAAAGAAAGTCTGGTGATGAAGTTAGATATGGCTCATATCCATTGGAATCAGGGACTTATAAGACTACACCTTCAAAAGCTTTGGTGACTCTGGATCACCAGATTGATTGGGCTGAACATGAACCTGTTGAAGAAGAAGCTTCTACTTCTACACAAGTGAATTTGCTGGCATACTCACCTTCAGAGGACAAGAAGGAACAAGTCTCCTTGATGGGAATCTCTCAGGTACACAACTGTGTGTTTGGATGTAGTGTAAGATACAATAAACTTAAACAAGAATATGATGAATTGAAACATAAGTACAATGAGTGTTATATAGAAGTTGAGGCCTATAAAAAGGCTTTTAAAACTTTAGAAAAACAAAAAGTCTGGTTTCAAAAGAATCAAGTTAAATATGATGAAAAGATAAGAGTTCTAGAAAGTGATTTAGAATGTGCTAAGATAGACTTAAGACGTACTGAAAAAGAGAAATCTGATATAGAAAAGGAAAAACAAGAATTACAAGTTAAGTTAGATAAAGAGATAGCTGGTCGTATGAAATGGCAGGAAGGAGCATCTAATTTGAATAAATTGATTGATGGTCGCCAATCTATTAGGTCTAGAAAAGCATTAGGATATGAGAAATATATAGATCCTGAAGAGTTAACTTATCCTGATATGTCTAGTGTTTTTGACCCTGAACCAGCCTTAGCATATCAAACACCTGTAAAATTTGTTAAGGAAGGGGGAATGAATGCTGTCCCTGGACCTATAAGAGGGGAACATATGCCAATAGACCTGTCCATACCTGTTGACTTTGATGGATCACACCATCTCTATGGCAAAAAGTCAAGTGACTTGCCAGACCCTATTATTAAATCTACTGACTTTGTCTCTTGTTGTGATAGTGACAAGTCTTCTGATGAAGGGTCTACTTCATTTGCCAGTTGTGATTCAAGTGAGAAGTCAGACCTGCCCAAGACCACACCCAAGACTCCCCACAAGCCTGCTTGAGTTACTGCTGATTCCAAGACAGTTTATTCTGAAGACTTGTTTTCTAATTCTTTGCAAAACAATATGTCTAGTTCTGTTAAAAACAATTCTGTTAATCATTGTGATTTGAATACTTTTTCATGTTATGGAACTTCCTTCAGTTTGAATAAATCTTCTAAAAAGAAGAAATGTTTTGTGTGTGGAAGTAAATCTCATTTGATTAAGGATTGTACTTTTCATGAGCAAAGAATGGGTGTATGGTTTAGTCATAGAAAACCTAGGCAAATGTGGAAGAATGTTAATGATATACCCTCTTTTATTCCACATCAGCAGAAATCCAATTCTGCTGAACCACATTCTTCATGGAGAAGAACCAGTACTAAACCTTATGTTCGACCCACTAGTTCTTTCTTTTCTAATGGTTATTGGCCTAGTCACTTTGACTCAATGTATTATGGTGGGGGATATTGGGATACTGCTGTGAAGCCCTCAGCAGGTTGTTCTTGGACAAAGAAGGGACCTAATTTGCATTACAGGCCCAAGAACAATGGTGGATCTAAAACATCTACATGGCCTATCTCTAATGATCCATAAGGCAGGCTTAAGTCAGCAATGACTTGAGTCTCCAATGTGTACTAACTTTTGTATATTTTTGTTGTTGTTGTAGGATCATCCTTTGAAAAGTACTGAAGTAGGTATAGTTTATAGTGGTTGTTCCAGAAGTATGTCAGGTAACAAGGACAAGATGCATAACTTTGTGCCTATAGAAGGAGGAGGCAGTGTAACCTTTGGTGGTGGAGATGGCAAAATTACTGGGAAAGGAACGATTAAAACACCTCTGTTAGATTTTGAGAATGTGTATTATGTGAAGGAACTGGAGCATTTTAATCTGTTCTCTGTATCACAAATTTGTGACACTAAGAATAATGTTTTCTTCTCTGAGGATGAATGTCTTGTGCTCTCCAAGGACTTCAAACTTCCAGAAGACACAACTGTTTTGCTGAGAGTTCCTAGAACCTTCAACTTGTACACATTCAATTTGAATGATGTTAAGCCAGAAGGTGATCTAACATGTTTGGTGGCCAAAGCTTCTCAGGATGAATCTACCAAATGGCACAGGAGAATGGCTCATGTAAACTACAAGACTATCAATAAGTTGTCTAAACTTGGTCTTGTTCAGGGCCTTCCTTCTAAACTCTTCACCAATGAACACAATTGTATTGCTTGCAACAAGGGAAAGCAACACAGAGCCTCTTACAAAGCCATAAAAGCTGTGAGCACCATCACAGAACCTCTTCAGTTGCTGCACATGGATCTCTTTGGTCCAACTCCTATCAGAAGTATTGATCATAAGTACTTCTGCCTGGTTATCACAGATGATTATAGCAGGTTTTGCTGGGTATTCTTTCTAAAAACTAAAGATGAAACAACTCCCATAATGAAAGAATTCATCACTTTAATTGAAAACCAGCTAAATAAAAAGGTTAAAGGCATTAGGTGTGACAATGGGACAGAGTTCAAAAATGTTGTTTTCATAGAATTCTGTAAGTCCAAGGGGATTAGAAGGGACTATAGTACTCCAAGAACCCCACAAAAAAATGGGGTTGCTGAAAGGAAAAATAGGACCTTAATTGAGGCAGCAAGATCCATGCTTGCAGACTCTAAATTACCCACTATGTTTTGGACTGAAGCAGTAAGTACTACTTGCTATGTCCTGAACAGGGTATCCATCACTAGACACCATGTCAAGATACCTTATGAACTTCTCACTGGGAAAGTTCCAGACATTCATTACCTTAAGCCTTTTGGTTGCAAAGTGACCATCTTGAATACTGCTGATACACTGGGTAAGTTTGATGGGAAAGCTGATGAGGGGTATGTTGTGGGTTATTCAGCTCATAGCAAGGCCTATAGGGTTTATAATCTAAATGCCAAAAGGATAGAGGAGACCCTTAACCTAAGATTTCTTGAAGATCAGCCTAATACTCAGGGACAGGGCCATTCTTGGTATTTTGACCTAGATTATTTGACTGATTATTTGGGGTACACTAGACATGCTTCTAATCCGAATGCAAGTACCAAAGATCCAATTTCTAACCCTGCAGGTTCCATGGATGATGACTCAGAAAGTGACTCTGAGCCAGATGAACATACCATTGTTGTACCTTCTTTTCCACCTAACCATTTTGTAGGAAATCATTCTGCTGCTGAACAAGATGATGAGTCACATTATGCAGAGGATCTTGCAAGACTTAAGAAGCAAGAACATGCTGCTACACAGGAAGCTCAAAGACTCAGTAAAAAGGTTGCATAAGAGACTGATGCCATCCTTCAACAATCAGCACAAGCAGTCAGTGGAAACTAGGATGCTGCTGACAGTTCTACTGAAGGCACTTCTATTCCCACTGATGAGCTCAAAGCTGCTGATACTCCTGCTGCACAATCTCCCATTTCTACTGAAGCTTCTACAGACTTTGAGAAGCCTTTTACAAGATTTCCAAGTCCTTCTGATCTTGGAAATTATCAGCCCAAGCCTGGCCTGTTTCACTCAGCTTCTTAAGATACTGAGTTTGGGCCTACAATCAACAACCTTGATGCCACAATTGATGTTAACCCTACAGCAACAAAGAGGATTCATCATGATCATCCCCTTTCTAAGATTATTGGTGATCCTCAAGCACCTGTTAGAACAAGAAGCACTATAAAGAATACTAAATATGGTGAAGTTGCTTTCATTTCTTATGTCTACAATCAAAAGAGGGACAATCACATAGACTTCAAACATTGTCTGTTTGCATGCTTTCTTTCTCAGATAAAGCCAACTAGTGTTTCTCAAGCACTGGCTGATTCAAGTTGGCTTAAAGCAATGCAAGAAGAGATGCTGCAATTTAAGAATCAGCAGGTTTAGATATTGGTTCCTCTCCCTGATGGTAAATATGCCATTGGGACAAAATGGATATTGAAGAATAAAAGAGATGCAAGGGGGATTGTGGTGAAAAACAAAGCAAGATTAGTGGCTCAAGGGTTTAGGAAAGAGGAAGGCATTGACTATGATGAGGTCTTTGCATCAGTTGCCAGAGTTGAAGCAATTAGAATATTTTTGGCATATGCATCATATATGGGCTTTATGGTTTATCAGATGGATGTTAAAGGTGCTTTCTTATATGGTGAGATTGAAGAGGAAGTTTATGTGACTCAACCCAAGGGATTTGAAGACCCTGATCATCCTGAGTATGTGTACAAGGTTGTCAAAGTTCTCTATGGACTTCATCAGGCTCCCAGAGCTTGGTATGCTAGACTTTCCACATTTCTGCTGAAGCATCGCTACAGAAGAGATGGCATTGACAAGACTCTATTCCTAAAGAAATATTCCAGGGATATTATTCTTGTGCAGGTTTATGTGGATGATATTATATTTGGTTCCACCAAAGAAGTATGGTGTAGAGAGTTTGAGGATTTGATGAAGGGAGAATTTCAAATGAGTGCCATGGGGGAGCTCACTTTCTTTCTGGGTTTACAGGTTCAGCAGAAACCTGGTAGTATTTTTATTCATCAGGAGAAGTATGTAAAGGATATGTTGACAAAGTTTGATATGGAGAATGTCAGGACTGCCACTACTCCCTATGAAGCTCCCAAACCAAAGAACAATCTTGATCATGATCTTCCTGTGAATGTTCGTTTATACAGGTTAATGATTGGTTCTTTGATGTATTTGACTGCTTCTAGACCTGATATTACATTTGCTGTGAGTGCATGTTCAAGGCACCAAGTCACTCCACTTACCTCTCACTTGAATGCTGTCAAAAAGATTTTTAAGTACCTGAAAGGCCAACCCAAATTAGGTCTTTGGTATCCCAAAGAATCTCCATTTCAGCTAGCAGCTTATAGTGATAGTGACTATGCTGGTGCCAATATGGATAGAAGATCCACAACTGGAGGTTGCCAATTCCTTGGAAGGAGGCTGATTTCTTGGCAATGCAAGAAACAGACCATTGTTGCTACCTCTACTACTGAAGCAGAGTATGTTGCTGCTGCCAATTGTTGTGGACAGGTTCTATGGATTCAGAATCAATTGCTGGATTATGGGTATAATTTCATGAATACTACTATTTTCATTGACAATCAAAGTACCATTTGCATTGTTAAAAATCCAGTTTTTCATAATAGAACCAAACATATTGAAATCAGGCACCACTTTATCAGGGATGCTTATGAAAAACATTTAATTAAAGTGGTAAAAATTCACACAGATGAGAATGTGGCAGATTTATTAACCAAAGCATTTGATGGACCAAGGTTTCAATATTTGGTGGTCCATATTGGTATGCTTAACCCTTAAATGCAAAGTTTAAGGGGAGGCATAAGCCTCGGGGGAGGCATATGCCTCAGGGGAGGATTGTGAGTGTAAACTTTGTAGAATTTGTAAACTTTGTATACTTTTTGAGTTCTTAACACTAACCAACTAATGTATTATAAGTTTGTTTGGTCTTTTTGTTAGTTTGTGTCTGTTTTGCAGAATGCCATTGCAAGTTGTTGATAAGTTTAACCATGATATGTTAATGTGGTTGCTGAGATGTGTTTCTTCTGAAGTCTAATAGAGGCTAAAATTGATTTCTACTGATTCACAATATACAGGGATCAAAATTAGCAAATGAGTTTTCATTCATTCTGAGAACATATTGCAGCTTACAAACTACTTCAAATGAAATTACAAGATGCAATCCTATACAAGTCTAATTAGTCTAGCTTCTATCATCTATTACAAAAGCTGATTCATAACCAGTATGATGAAGAAGCTGAATCTGAAGATGAAAATGGAAAAAGAAGAGGAGGAAGAATGGATTGATGAAAACGACGATGAAGATGCTCAAGAACCAAGTATTTTGGTCCCTGGAAACATCCCATCATCACCTACACCATCTTCCCTTTCCCCTTACCCATGACATCTGTCCTCTTCTCCTTTCCCTTGCTTCCATGGCATGAAGAACCAGGTCCTGGAGCAGGAAGACCTAACACCACACTTCGTGATGTTGGAAGAGATGGATTTCTCATCCTAGGCCTTATTTAAGGTCTCTCTGGTGTGGAAGGAGGAAGAAATGAGGGATCTTCGTCTTCATCCTCTGAAGAGTCTTCATCAAATGTGAAAATGAAGGGAGAGACATATTGCCTCTCAGCAGGAATGGGAGCATTACTTGCTTCCCCCTTCTCCAAGGCATTCCATCGCCTTTCCAACTCACGTGCATAATCAGAATCATCAATTTCTGAGGGATATGGTGGACGATCATCGGATGAGGAGGAAGAGGATGAGGATATGTCTATGATTTCAGGTTTGGAAGACATTATTTGAGAGAAAATTGAGGTTAATTGGGAAATTAGGGTTGTGAGAGGATTTGGGCTTAATTGATGTCTGAGAAGTGTTATTTGGGGGTTATTAAATAAGCAAAGTTTAGGCGTTATGATAATTAATGCGAGTTGGGTGGCACAGTAAAAATCAAGATATTCACCGAAGATATTTTTACATTTACTTGGTTTCTGCTGATGTTGACCATTCCTCAGTAGATTTGACTTTCATTTCTGCTGAAGGGTAATTTTGAATTTGGAATTTTTTTAATTTACACGTCAGACTTGGTCAATAATTAGTTCCGATAATTTTGACCACGATTAGGGAACTTCCAAATATAACCTACTTCGCATATCTCTTCCTAAACAAAATTATTCGCTTGTTACTCCATTTAAACCCATAATTCTTTGAGTGATTCATAACCGTCTCACACAAATTTGTTCAAATGGCACAACTTGAATTGAAGAGAGATCATAACAAGTATGCTATTCTGAAAAAGGCTAAGGGACATGAAGAATTTGATTTAATGGTGGAGTTTCTACAAAGATCAAAGATTCATTATGCTTTGACACATTGTCCCAACCTGATATGTGAATCAATGGTGACACAATTTTGGGCATCTGCTACAAAGAGATCTAACACAGAGATAGTTGCTGTAATTGAAGGTGTAGAGTATGTGGTGACAGAAGGTTTGATCAGGACAAAGCTTCGGTTGGATGATGAGAATGGTGTTTATCACTCCAACACTGCAGAGATTCTTGCTGGGCTAAGGGAAGCTGGATATCAAAGTACTGAAACAATTAAGTGGCAGAAGAATCAATTTTGTCCTAAGTGGAGGTATTTGGTGCATTTGCTGCTCCAATGTATAAGCAACAAGTGTGGTGGATGGGACTAATTCTCTCTACAATTGGGTTGTGGTATTGTTTGTCTCTCTAAGGGTCTAACTTATAATTTTTCAAAGTTTATTTTTGAAAATATGCTGGAAAATATTGATAAACAACAGCATAAGTTCTTAATGTACTCTAGGTTCTTACAAATTATTTTAGACATAACCACTGAAGATAGGACCCATGTGCCTATTAAAAGTCTTGGTTCTAAGTTGTTTGCCTCAATGAAAACAAATTATACTGGGGAACATCGTCCTATGTTAGCTGCTATGTTGTCTCATGGCAATGATAATGTAGTTGAGGGTGATACTGTTGGCAATGTACCTACTCAAAATGCTGCTGATGATGGTAATCCATCATCTTCTGGTGTTGCTGCTGATGGTAATCCTTCAGTGGTAATTGAGGAAGAGCTAGCTACAACTGCTGAACCATTACCTATTTCTTCTGACCTACCACCACCTTCACCTGCACATATGTCACCTAGTCTTATTAATTCACCATCTCAGGTTGCTCCAATTGAGCAAACTCATGAGATTGAAGATACATTTCAGTCTCTTGAGCCTGAGATCACTAGACTACCTACACCTAGTCCTATGAGAGAGCCATTTGATGAAGGCTATCCCAATGTTGTACATGAGTCTGTTTCTCCTGCTAGGTTCAATGAAACTCCACTTACCACTGAGCAATTGGCTGGTGGAGCAGAGGACCCTGTTACTCACACTTCTGTATATGATTCACTTTGCAGGTATATGAAAAAGACTGATGATCTTCAAAAGGAGCTTGCTGATACCAAGACTACTCTTGGTGGTGAAATTGAAAGGCTGAAAAGTAAAGTTAAGGATTTGGAGACACAGTTGAATCAGCAGAAGAACAGTAAGGGTGGACTGGATACTACTGAAGTGCCTCAGGAGGAAAATTTGGATTCTCTTGAAATTCTAGCTGAAGTTGCTAGACAGTCACATGTTGCTTCTCCTAAAACTGCTGAAGTACCTTCATCTAAGCCAACAATTCACTTCAGTAGAAGAAGAAGTAGAAGACAATATTTGGCAAAGAAAGCTGCTGAATCTTCCAAGGTATCAAGTGGTGATGATATTCTTATGGCAGAAGCTACTGATATTCTTCAGGAGCAACAATCACCCAGTGCTATTGCTGCTGACAAATCTACTGATAAAGCTCATGCATCAGGAGATACATTCTTTGTAGCAGGAAAGAGTATTTTAATTCCCCTGTTCATAATTCATCTGGGATTAAGAAAGTTTTTCCTGATGACATCACTGAAACCCTCAAGCCTCAAGGATCTACTGATAATATACTTAATTCAGATGTTCAAGAATTGAATGATGATCCTATGGAAGATTTGGAAGTTCCTCATGATGATTTTACTGAAGGAACTGAAGTGGGTGAGGATGAGATTGTTACAGCTGAAGAAAGAGTTGAACAAGAAAAACTCTTTAAAGAATGGGAAGATTATAAGAAGAGTTCAGATATGGCTGAGGCAGAGCAAGCCAAGTTTGATTCAGAATACCAGTCTGCTACAAAAAGATATATTTCTACCTTGCCTATTGACAGACAGAAAGAATTGGATGCTGCTGTTCAAGATTTTGATAAGTCAGATTGGCAGCATATTGGAGAACAAGTGATTGCTAATCCTGATTTAGCTGCAGAAATTCTTGGTGATGGGGTGGAGAAAAAGGACTGGGTTTCTGAAATTGTGAAAGAGATAAAGTTGAGGAAGAAAGCAGCAGATGAGCAAAAAGCCAAAGCTAAAAGAGACAAACCCATGACTCAAGCACTGCAAAGGGATTACATGAGAACATATGTGAAAAGTCAAAGCAGTGCTTTATATAACAATGCTTAGACTAGGAAACAAGTGTGGGCACTTCCAGATGACAAATTGATTCAGATGTATAATAGAATCAATTCTAGATGTGACAAAAATGGAATGGGTGCTTCTAAGAATGTTCCTATCACTCTTGCCACTGCTGGTTCATCTGTTAACATGGATATTCCTATTGTTGCTAATAAGGTATCTTTACCTGCTACTTCTGCTGATGTACCACATGTTGTTGCTTCATCTTATGTGGATAAAGGTAAAGCTCAAGTGATAGCAGAAGATCCTCCATCTAGAAAGAGAACCAGTAAACAAATGGAGGAGGAAAGGTTGGGTGAAGAGGCTGCTAAAAGGTTAGATGATGAACAACAAGCTGACCTGACAAGATTTCATGAGATTAAGGAAAGAGAGGTTGAACTTCAAGCTGCTAGAGCCAAACAGGTGAGGAAGGCTATGGATGAACAATATGCCTCTGCTGCACTTGAATCTTCTCAGGATTCTACTGATGAACAATTGGATAATCCATCAGTGGAAACTGATGCTGCAGAAGGTGTATCTACTGAAGCTGAAGTTCTTGATGCATCTTCTCTACCTCATGATGCTATTTATGTTCCTGGAAGAAGAGCTAAGAGAATGGCTAGAGTCAGAACTTCACATTCCACACAAAGACTAATAGATATGAATGCTTCTGATGCTTCATTTATCATAGAAGGATCCCCTGATGATTGGCCTGAGGAAACTAGAGATGTTTTGGTTCACTGGGAGTTAACTAAAAATGGACAGATTAATACCATTTATAGATTAGATAAAACTTCTATATCCTTTACATTTCTCCAAGAAATACTACATCTTGTTGATCATTAGGATTTGCTCCCTCTAAATGATTTGGTTCACAAATTTTATGCAAATCATACTCCTACAGGGTCTGGATTGTATTTATTGGGTGATCTAAGAGTGTTGTTTGATTCTTCTACTCTCACTGGTGCTGGTTATGACATATGGAAAAACAATCAGAGATGGAAGGTTCAGAGTTAGAAGTTTTATCCTATGCCATATGTTCATGTGTTGGAAACTACAACTGGTCTAAAGCTTATTATGGATCTTGGCAAAAGATATCCTCTGACAGTGTCTCTGATGGAGAAAATGCTTCAACAAAAGTTGGAGATTCCTCCTGATCCAGTTGGGAATGCAAGATTGTTTGCTGAATCTTTGGTAAAAGTCTTCAAACTCAGAATTAGGACTTCCAGAGCAGCTTCCAATTGATGGTATATTGTTGTATATTTCTTTCTTTTATTATTATTAAAAAAAAAAAAAAAAAAAAAAAAAAAATCTAACATTTTTGTATAGTATTGTGAATATTATATGCAGGTTTGGTGTTACTCACATTATTTTTGGTTATCAACTTACCTGATGTTGACTATTCCATCAAAAAGTTGGCTAGTCCAAAGGGTACAGCTTTGGTAAAGACACATCAAATCTGTTGATAGCTGTAATGGTTTGCTAAAAACCATAGGGTAATCAACTCACCCATGCTTCATTGCTGAGAGTTGAAATGGTTGTCAATTGACCACGGATTTTTCCTTTATGGATTCCAAATAATTGGCTAGCCCACATGTATATGGCTTGTGGTAAAGGCAGTGGAAAACCATATTTGGTAATCAGTTGACCAAGATGATTTTTCATCAAAATAATTGGCTAGTCCTGAGCAAACGGCTACAGGTAAAGACATCTCAAATCCGTTTATAGCTGATGATTTGCTAAAAATCATGTGGTTATCAGTGTACCTTAAAACATTTGGCTACTCCAGTAGTGATGGCTATTGGTAAAGAGACATCAAATCCATTATTTTCAATGATTCACCTCTCACAGGAGTTAACACACCTGGATGTGATGAGAATAGTATGAAACTAATTTGTTTTGATGTACATTTAGTCATTTGTTGCTGCAAAGAATGGAGTTTTCAAGTATGTGCTGATCATAGAGATCTTGCTGATGATGATTCTTTGTTGATGCTGTTTGATTTCAATCCTCTTGGTATGTAACTTCAAAGATCTATCAAGAATCTTGAACTTAGCCCTGTCAAATTTAAGATTAGGGGAGGATTGTTGGGAATTCTGCTAAGAGAGAATTCTGCTGAAGAATCTGCTGATGGTTTCTACTGAAGACACAGATTCTGCTTATAGTTTAGTTTCTGCTGAAGTTTAGTTTCAGCATTAGTTGTTTCTGCGGATATAGTTTTTTCGTGTTTTATGTAATATAGTTAGGATATGCATAAGTTTATTTAGGAAGTGATAATGCATATCTTTTAGAAGTTTTAGAATATACGTTTCTTGGGAAACGGTTTAGGGTTCCTTGTGTATAAAAGGAACACACGATTATGTATTGAGTTACGTTTTTTAGAAAACACTTTCATTGTTATTAAAAGATCCATAGAGGATCAACAGTTCTTAGTATTAAAACTTGTGTTTGTTTCCGCTTTAAAATACAAGTTACAGAGATTATCTATTAGTGTGTTAGTGATTACATTAACATAACTAACGATTCTAGAGTGCTCAGAAGATCTATCAAGGTCTAGTTTCAACAATAAGTTATTGATTTGATACTTGATACTTGAAGATAGGTTAAGTACAAATGGCATGCCATTGTTATGATTTCAAGGTGAAAAATGAATGGGTTGTGTTTGTTAATGTCAAAATGGGTAAGTTTAGCTAGCTGTAAGAATGGAACAAACAAGGATGGCCAGTTTGACTTTTGTAACACCTTCATTTTTAGCTAAACGAAGCTGACATATAGTTTAATACGGGAAATTGGTAAACACAATGCTCATAGTTATGCTTAAGAAACAAAAATTTATGGTACATAAATTTAGATTTGAGTTATTATATTCGAAGTACGAGTAAGTAAATGTTTTTCAAAAGTCAAAACACTTTAAAAGTAGAGTTAAAAACTATTTGATACGGATAAGAAAGCATAGAACACAATAGAGGTGTTTGGATATTACTTTGTTTTGCCTGTCATGTTCTACCTAGATACCATTTTTTCTATCTATATGCCAATTTTATTATTTTTTTTCGTTATTGTTTTCAAAGAATTTCGAATTGAGTTTGGAATTAATTTTTCTTGTTTAAGTAGGTGTTTGGAATTAATTTTTCTTGTAACTTTTACTTTTGATCTTGGATTGTTAATGAATTATGTGTTTTAGAGTTTTATCACTTGTTATGGTTTTATTCTTGGTGTGTGAATTCCGTTTTTAAATTTTATACACAAGAAATACTACTAATTAGATTAAACACAAAGGACAAGTGGACCTCATCGCATTTAGAATACTTGTAAGACCATGTCAAACACAATGACTAATTCTAAGACTAAGAGCGAGTGTGGTTTAATTAGTTTAAATGGTATTTTGAAAAACATATAAAAGGAAGTTACTTAGAAACTTATCACTAAGGAAAATGCAAATTACTTTGTTTGTGAAAAACTTATATCATTAAAAACAATACTTGCTTGGACTATGATTGTTATTCAGGCTGTTAACAATTCTATGATTATGGTTGATATGCCAATTACGAGAAATAACACTAGTGCGACCTAATCCTATGTCTTTGACTCTTAGAAGTATTCATAATTCCAGTCAAAGGTTGTGTCACCAAAAGCAAGCTTTATAACCAATTAACTTATTTATGGCTTAATCTTTTACTTTACTCACGTCAAGTCAACTAAAACAAGCTCAAGTTTGATTCCTCTAAACCTAAACTTATTATCAATAACATCTAAGTTTTATACTTTTGCCACTAAATCCACCTTACTTCTGGAGGCATGGACCAATTACGCATAGACAAGCAACTGAAATGGATTATCTAATGCAATACTTCCGTCATTAACATCAGACAATTCATCAATAATGGTAAATCAAACAAATGGATCTTTGGTTAAACATAAAATCAATCGAACTATATTCATAAAACCGTAACAACCATAATAATAATCAATTCATCTAAGCAAGTATATAAAATAGAGCCAACAATCATGTTTGAAATAAATAAATGAAAGATTAACATCAAGTTACTCATGAAGAATTGAAAGTCACGATGATCATGATGATAAACTATGGTGATGATATGCGTGATCCTTGCTTCAAATTTCCTTCTTGAATGTTTGATCTCTTGGATTGGTGTTGTTAGGGCTTTGAGATGTGCATTCCTTGAGAAATAATGATGTTTGATGTGTTTTGGAGTCTATGTAAAGTCATGATTCCAATATGGTTCATTAGCTAGGTTTATATAGGCTTAGAAAACAAGTTACCAAAAACTGGTCGGGTGCTAGCATGATTAAAAGTAAGGGGTGACGCATCGAAGGTATTTGGGGGAGGGGGTGTTTTTGCACGTCTATCAGAGAGGGGTGTCACATCTAGAGCCTTTGGAAGTGTTTTAGCACGTCTATCAGTGAGGGGTGGAGTTCTTCAAAGTGTTGGGGTGTCGCATTTTAGATTTAGGTTGCCTAACACCTGTAAAATGCAAGCTAAGTCAAAATCCCTAGGCGTGATCCCTTGTTGCAGCATTCCAGCTCTTATAAGGGCGGCGCAATTTCAAGTCTTGGTAAAAACACGAAGGTTCTAGATCTTTATCTTCTCATTAAGTGGCCTTTTGAATAACCCAAAAGGGAGTTCATATGAAGAACATATGGCCAAAGTACTACAGCTACTTCAACATACGTCGTGCTAAGATTGTTTTATACGCTCAGCTTCTTTCCACTTTATACTAATGCACTCTTTTGCTCCAATTAACTTCATTTCTTCATGTTTCATCCCCTAAAGGTTCCAAGAGATGCTAAAACTTATATAAAAACAATGATAACTCGCAAATGAACTTGTATATGTTAAGAGTTATTAATTTCCTAAGGATTTCATCTGTTAGGAATTATTTAAGTTAGACTAGTTTCTGTTGATGGTTCCTACTGGCAGGTATGTAGTTCCTACTGGTATGGTTCCTGCTGACAGTTATAGTGGTTCCTGCTGATAATGGTTCCTGCGGATGTAGTTAATCCGTATTATTAGAAGTTGTTAGAAGGGATATGCATGAGTTATATTAGGACAAGATATTGCATATCTTCTATAGTTTTCTTTACATGTTTTCATGTAATGAGTTGTTTAGGGTTTCTTGTAGTATAAAAGAAACTCATGGCTATGAATTATGTACGACCTTAGAAACATTCTATAGTGATTAATATAGATCCATAGAGGATCAAAGTGTTTTAGTTATTCATCTTCTTTAACTCTTGTGTTTATATTCCGTGTAAACATAAAATTATTAGAGATTCTCAATATAGTTTACTTTTGACTACATTAGTATTCTATCAATCACTAAAGGCTCAAAGATCTATCTAGGAGTTGGTCCAACAAGTGGTATCAGAGCTTGGAGAGAGTCTCTGTCAAAGAAGAAAAACTATTTATCTCTTAAAAACCCATAAACCTTAAAACAATGTCAGATCCAGATGCAGCAGCTGATTCTGGTGTTACTCAAGCAAATACTCAGACACAACCAATCCAACAAGTGGTCACAACCACTGTGTCTAACAGCAATGCTAAATTTCCTTACCTCAAGAAGGATGAGTATGAGATATGGGGGATGAAGATGGAAAACTGGATCATCAATAGTGATTTCAACCTCTGGAATGTGGTTCAAAATGGCAACAGCCGGAAGAAAACAGGAAGAGACAATAAAGGCAACATAATAATTCTTCCTCCTACTACTTTTGATGAACGTATTGTTGTCTAGAGAGAGACTAAGGCAAGAACTATCATGCTTCAGTCTCTCCCAGATGATCATATGGGATATTTTCATCATCTTGATGATGGTAAGGAGATCTGGACGGCTATTAAAGCAAGATTTTGAGGAAATGATTAGTCAAAAAAGATGAGGAAGTCCATGTTAAAGCAGGAGTTCCAAGAGTAAAAGATCTCAAAAGAAGAAGGCTTGTATAAAGGTTATGACAGGTTTCAGAAGATCTTAAGTCAGCTAAATTAGTTGCAAGTAAAGCCTGACAATGAGGATTGTAATACCAAGTTTTTAAGAGCCTTGCCTCATTCCTGGTCACAAGTGTGCACCACTCTTAAAACAAGAGGTGGTCTTGAGTACTTGAGATTTAATGACCTTTACAACAAGCTCAGGACTCTTGAGATTAATATCAAGGGACACTCAACCTATTCGCCAACTCCAACAAATTCAACATTTGTTACTACCACTAGCAATAACAAGGTATCATATGCTGATAGTCCAAGCTCTTCATCAACATCATCTTCCTACACCTCTACTGGACCAAAGACACATTCAAAATCTAGTAATTTATTAGAAGATGTGCTTCATTCCTTTGTTGTTGATTATGAACCACAACAACAACTAGATTTTGAAGATCTTGAGCAAATTGATAAGATGGACTTGGAGGAGATGGATATTAAGTGGCAGATGTCTATGCTTTTAGTAAAAATCAAAAGGTTCGAAAAGAAGGCTGGAAGAAAAGTCCACTTCAAGGGCAGGGATGCAGCCATGTTTGATAAGAAGAAGGCTATGTGTTACCAATATGGCCAACTGGGTCACTTTGCTGGAGAATGCACTGAAAAGAAGGCTGATGACAAAACAAGATACAATGCATTCAAGCAAAAAGAACTGGAATCGGGGCAATCTAAAGCCTTGATATCTGTGGATTCAATGATTGATTGGAATGAGCATGAGTCTACAGATGTGGAAAGTGGTGCTTCTTAGGTGTATTGAATGCTTGCTGGATGTGAGACAAAATATGAGAGTGAAGAATTTGCTTTAATGGGCATCTTATCTCAGGTACATAATTGTATATTTGGTTGTGATAGTAAATATGCTAAACTTAAGAAGGATTTTGATGATATAGAAACTCAATATAAAGACTACTATATTCAGGTACAAGCCTATAAATGTGCACTTAAAACTTTAGAACAACAAAAGGTTTGGTACCAAAAGAATCAGTTGGCATATGAAGAAAAGATTAGGGTTTTAGAAAGAGATTTAGAAAACACTACTAATTTGTTAAAATATTCTGAGAATGAAAATGCTAAGGTGAACTTAGAGAAACAGGATTTAAAGGCTAAATTAGATAGTGAAGTGGCTAGACATATGCAATGGCAAGAAGCAACTAAACATCTAGACAAGTTAAACAACAGTTGTCAGTCTGTTATGTCTAGGAGAGGGTTGGGGTATGGAGACTATAAAGGACCAAATGAAGTTTCTGACCCTACTGAACCAAGCATATTTGACCCCACCCCTGAGGAAGATTATCAGATTCCTGTTAAGTATGTTAAAGAAAGAGAAATGCATTATGTTTCACCACCAATTACAGGAACATTTAAGCCACCCTCCCAACACACAGACTTTGATGAATCACACATATGGCAAAAAGTCTAATGACTTACCTGACTCTGGCAGTGAATCTAATGACTTTGTATCTTGTTCTTTCAGTGACAAGACCTCAGAGACCCATACTAATGACTTTGCTAGTTGTGATTCAAGTGACAAGTCTGCCTCACCCAAGTCCTCACCCAAGTCTTCACCCAAGTCTTCACACAAGTCTGTTGACTTCTCCCCAAGAGTTGCTGCTGATGAAACTATTTCAAAGTCAGCTTCTTTTGAAGACTTATCTTTTAATTCTGTGAAAAACAATTCTGTTTCTGGTTTTGGTTTTAATAAGTTTGTTTGTAATAATACATCTCCTGCTATGAACAAATCTTTTAGAAAGAAAACTTGTTTTGTTTGTGGTAGTTCTTATCATCTTATAAAGGATTGTGATTTTCATAAGAAAAGAATGGGTGTGTGTGCTGACCAACAAAAATCTAGACCAATGTGGAATAATGTTAATGATATTCCCCCATTTGTTCCACAAGCAGCGCATATGAAAACTGGCCAAACTAATCCTGCGGGTAAATCAGTCCCTGCTAGTAAACCAGTTCCTGCTGGTAAGCCAGTTCTTGCTGGTAAGCCAGTTCCTGCTGGTAAGCCAGATTCTATTGGTAGACCTTTTCCAGCTGGTTGGAAGAGAAATGTTGCTAGACCATTATACAGACCTACTGGCCCTTACTTTCAGAATGATTTTTGCCCTGTTTATTATGACCCAATGTATATGGGGGCAAGATGGGATATTGTTGTTAAGTCCTCAGCAGGTTGTTCTTGGAGACAAAATAGACCATATCTGAAGAGGGGATCCAAGAACAATGGTGGATCTCATCAATCTACATGGTTTAACTCTTATTGATCCACAAGGCAGGCCCAAGTTAGGTATGACTTGGGTCTCCCAATGATACTAATGTTGTTGTATATTTTTGTTAATGTAGGATCATCCTTTTAAGAATAAAGATGTAGGTATTGTAGACAGTGGGTGTTCAAGGAGTATGTCAAGGAACAGTGAAAGATTGGAAGATTTTATGCCTATTATAGGTGGCACTGTGACTTTCAGAGGTGGAGATGGCATGATAACTGGGAAAGGAACCATTAGGACTCCAAACCTGGACTTTGAAAATGTCTATTATGTGAAAGAGCTTCAAAACTTTAACTTGTTCTCTATTTCACAAATGTGTGACAAGAAGAACAATGTCCTATTCACAGAGAAGGACTGTCTTGTGCTTTCTAAAGACTTCAAGTAACCTGATGATAGTTAGGTTTTGCTTAGAGTTCCAAGAATCCTCAATCTCTACACATTCAATTTGAATGATGTCCAGCCTGAAGGTGATCTAGCTTGATTGGTGGCAAAAGCATCCTTGGATGAGTCTACTAAATGGCATAGAAGGATGACACATGTGAACTTCAAAACCATCAACAAGCTGGCAAAACATGGATTGGTCCAAGGGCTTCCTTCTAAAGTTTTTACTAATGAGCATAATTGTGTTGCCTGCAACAAAGGAAAGCAACACAAAGCTTCCTACAAGGCCATTACAGCTGTGAGCACAATTTTAGAACCTCTCCAATTACTTCATATGGATCTCTTTGGTCCTACTTCTATCAGAAGTATTGATCACAAGTAATTTTGCTTGGTGGTTACTGATGATTATAGCAGGTTTTGTTGGGTATTCTTTTGGGGAACTAAGGATGAAACCTTTCAGACTCTTAAAGACTTTATTGCCCTTATGGAAAACCAGCTAAACAAAAAGGTTAAAGCCATGAGGTGTGACAATGGGACAGAGTTCAAAAATGCTAAATTAATTGAACTCTGTGGGTCTAAGGGGATTAAAAGGGACTATAGCAATTCCAGGACCCCACAACAAAATGGGGTTGCAGAAAGAAAGAATAGAACCCTAATAGAAGCTGCAAGATCTATGCTTGCTGACTCTAAATTACCCACCATGTTCTGGACTGAAGTAGTTAGCACTGCTTGCTATGTTTTGAACAGGGTATTGATTACTAGACCACACAACAAAACACTTTATGAACTGTTGACTGGGAAAGTTCCTACTATTGGCTACTTTAAACCTTTTGGATATCATGTCACTATTCTGAATACCAGTGATCACTTGGATAAATTTGAAGGAAAAGCTGATGAGGGGTATATTATTGGTTTATTCTGCTCATAGTAAAGCTTACAGGGTCTATAATTTATCTGCTAAAAGGATAGAAGACACACTGAATCTGAAATTTCTTGAAGATAAACCTAATGTTCAGGGAGCAGGTCATGAGTGGTATTTTGACCTTGACTATTTAACTAATCATTTAGGGTATACTCGTTTCAAAGCTAATCAATCTGCAGGTACACAAGATTCACAAGCTAACAATGCAGGTGCCTCATATGATAATTCAGACTCAGAGTCTGATAAACAAGTTATTGTGGTTCCTTCTTATCCTACTAACCACTTTTCAGGTACTGAGCTCAAAGATTCTTCTGGTATGACTGAAGCTGATACAAGTTATGCAAAAAAACTTGCTAAGCTTCAAAGATAAGAGCATGAAGCAAATGATGCAGCTGAAAATTTTGGTTTTGAATTCTCTAAAGACACATAGGAACTATTGAGACAAGAAGCCATTAAACCCCGCAGGAATATGGATGCTGCTGGTAGTGGTTCTGTTTCTGCTGGTAGTATTCCAGTTCTTGCTGATGTAGATTCTGCTGGTAGTGTTCCTACTGATGATAGTTCTGCTCATTCTACTACCCAATATGTTGACTCACTAGGGTTTAATGAATCTCCCACAAGATTTCCTAGTCCATCTGACCTTGCAAACTCACAATCCTCAAGCTCTGAGTTGGAAGGTATTCATTATCAATCAAGAACAAAGCATATTGAAATTAGGCACCATTTTATCCGAGATGCAAATGAAAAACATCTTATTCAAGTGCTTAAAATCCATACTGATGAAAATGTGGCTGATTTATTAACCAAAGCTTTTGATGGTCCTAGGTTTAATTACTTAGTAGTCCATATTGGGATGGTTAACCCCTGATTGTTCTGTTTGAGGGGAGGAATAAGCCTAAGGGGAGGCTTATTAATTAAGGGGAGGATTAATGTTGTACGTTTTTGTAACTTATTTGTATAATTTTTATATATTCTGTATTCTTTGTCCACTAACAATTTGCAGACACTCAAGTCAAACAAGCACAATTAGAAAAGAAGAATTCAATGAAAAGAAGAAACTTGCAATTTTATTCATTATTAAAGATTACAACATTACAAAAGCAGGTTTTTAATACATCAAACACCTAAACCACTACTCCATGGGCCTCTTGCCTTTGTCCTTCAAGTCAGGTATACACTTATGCACTCCTCTATCCTTGATTTCCTCCCACAACCTCTGGCTTGGCAGCCCTAGAATTTGATTGGGTGGTTTTGGTCGACTGTGAGCTGGTTGACTGGTCTCAGGCATTGGAATAGGCCATATTGATGATGCAGCCTTCTCAAGTTTACTTGTTAACACCTTTGAAAGTCAAAGAGAATCATCATCATCTTCATAGTCAACATTAGAATCGAACACATATGGTGGAGGAGTAGGGAGGTCCTCTAAGGCAATGGGTGATTCCACTTTCTTCTTTCCTGAAGTTGAAACCTTGGGTGGAAGGTAATTACTCCATCCTGCTAATTCAGAGGATGAATCGGATGAGATATCGATAATATCAGGGTTAGGGTTCATGGTGTTGCTGCTAATGGAAGGTTTTGAAGATTAATTGGGAAATTGAAGATTGTTTGGTGTGTTTGGATTGGGATTTGAAGCCCCTTTTATAGGGCTGGTCAAACCTGAAATCTCAATAAAGAAGTTAATGCAATTTAATGTTAATCGGTTGAGAAGTAAAAGTTGGATATATTTACTGAAGAAGAGTTGACCATAAGAAGATATTTTACAAAGGAGTTGTTCCTGCTGATGGGTTATTTTCATTCCTGCGGATTGACCGTCATTCCTACTGATGGTTCATTGTTCTTGCTGGTCGAGTTGATTTATTGACCATGGTCAAACGAACTTGGGATGCTGCTAATTAACCAAGTGCTCCTTCTATTTGACTTGTGGTTGCTGCTGGTAGAGAAAATTTGGGTATTTTATTTTGGGCAAAAATTAAATTCAAAATTGGCCAAAGATTCTTTCCGAGAAACTTGCCAATCCAGTTACTAAGTTGCGTAACTACGTTTTATATCCTAACGTGTATATCCCACACCCAAAATAACTGATTCCCTCTCGCTAAAAACTCAACTCCATTTCATAACTTCTCAATTTCACAAATCATTCTCTCAAATCTTCAATGGCGGCTCTTAAATTCAAAGGCGACCACAACAAAGTTTCATTCTTGGGAAAAGCTAAAGGACATGAGGTGTTTGAACCAATGGTGGAGTTCTTGCAAAGGTCCAAATTCAGATATGCTTTAACACACTGCCCTCCTGTTGTGTAAGAGTCACTGGTCATGCAATTCTGGGCCACTGCTAAAGAATGATCTCTTGAAGGCCAACCGAAGGAGATTGTGGCCACCATTGCTGGTAGTGTTCCTACTGATGATAGTTCTGTTCCTTCTGCTCATTCTACTACCCCATATGTTGACTCACTGGGGTTTAATGAATCTCCCACAAGATTTCCTAGTCCATATGACCTTGCAAACTCATAATCTACAAGCTCTGAGTTGGAAGGTATTCATTATCAATCAAGAACAAAGCATATTGAAATTATGCACCATTTTATCCGAGATGCAAATGAAAAACATCTTATTCAAGTGCTTAAAATCTGTACTGATGAAAATGTGGCTGATTTATTAACCAAAGCTTTTGATGGTCCTAGGTTTAATTACTTAGTAGTCCATATTGGGATGGTTAACCCCTGATTGTTCTGTTTGATGGGAGGAATAAGCCTAAGGGGAGGCTTATTGATTAAGGGGAGGATTAATGTTATACATTTTTGTAACTTATTTGTAAAAATTTTGTATATTCTGTAATCTTTGTCCACTAACAATTTGCAGATACTCAAGTCAAACAAGCACAATCAGAAAAGAAGAATTCAATAAAAAGAAGAAACTTGCAACTTTATTCATTATTAAAGATTACAACATTACAAAAGCAGGTTTTTAATACATCAAACACCTAAACCACTACTCCATGGGCCTCTTGCCTTTGTCCTTCAAGTCAGGCATACACTTATGCACTCCTCTGTCCTTGATTTCCTCCCACAACCTCTGGCTTGGCAGCCCTAGAATTTGATTGGGTGGTTTTGGTCGACTGTGAGCTGGTTGACTGGTCTCAGGCATTGGAATTGGCCATATTGATGATGCAGCCGTCTCAAGTTCACTTGTTAACACCTTTGAAAGTCAAAGAGAATCATCATCATCTTCATAGTCAACATTAGAATTGAACACATATGGTGGAGGAGTAGGGAGGTCCTCTAAGGCAATGGGTGATTCCACTTTCTTTTTTCCTGAAGTTGAAACCTTGGGTGGAAGGTAATTATTCCATCCTGCTGATTTAGAGGATGAATCAGATGAGATATCGATAATGTCAGGGTTAGGGTTCATGGTGTTGCTGCTAATGGAAGGTTTTGAAGATTAATTGGGAAATTGAAGATTGTTTGGTGTGTTTGGATTGGGATTTGAAGCCCCTTTTATAGGGCTGGTCAAACCTAAAATCCCAATAAAGAAGTTAATGCAATTTAATGTTAATTGGTTGAGAAGTAAAAGTTGGAGATATTTACTGAAGAAGAGTTGACCATAAGAAGATATTTTACAGAGGAGTTGTTCCTGCTGATGGGTTATTTTCATTCCTGCGGATTGACCGTCATTCCTACCGATGGTTCATTGTTCCTGCTGGTCGAGTTGATTTATTGACCACTGTCAAACGAACTTGGGATGCTGCTAATTAACCAAGTGTTCCTCCTGTTTGACTTGTGGTTGCTGCTGGTAGAGAAAATTTGGGTATTTTATTTTGGGTCAAAATTAAATTCAAAATTGGCCAAAGGTTCTTTCCGAGAAACTTGCCAATCCAGTTACTAAGTTGCGTAACTACCTTTTTTATCCTAACTTGTATATCCCACACCCAAAATAACTTATTCCCTCTCGCTAAAAACTCAAACTCATTTCATAACTTCTCAATTTCACAAATCATTCTCTCAAATCTTCAATGGCGGCTCTTAAATTCAATGGCGACCACAACAAAGTTGCATCCTTGGGAAAAGCTAAAGGACATGAGTTGTTTGAACCAATGGTGGAGTTCTTGCAAAGGTCCAATTTCAGATATGCTTTAACACACTGCCCTCCTGTTGTGTATGAGTCATTGGTCACGAAATCTGGGCCACTGCTAAAGAACGATCTCTTGAAAGCCAACCGAAGGAGATTGTGGCCACCAATTATGGTGAAGAGTATGTGATTACAGAGTCCTCTGTAAGGACTCAACTTCAATTAGAAGATGAAGGTGGTGTATTTGATGCTACTAGGGAGGAGATTGTTGAGGGCTTGACAAATCTTGGATACCAAACTGATGGGAAGAATGTCTGGTACAAAAACAAATTTTGCCCTAAATGGAGGTTTTTGGTACATACTCTACTTCAATGTATCAGTCCTAAGTCAGGAGGCTGGGGTCAATTCTCAAGCTCTCTTGCCTATGGCATTATTTGTTTATCACAGGGTATAGTTTACAATTTTTCTAGGTATATATTTGAGGAAATGCTTAAAAATGTCAAGGATACCAAATATAAATTTCTTATGTATCCTAGGTTCCTACATATAATATAGGCATTGAGACTAATGACAAAACACCTAGACTTATAGGCAAACTGACTTCAAAATTGTTTGCCACAATGAAAACCAATTTTGCTGGGGTACATAAACCATTACTGCCTGCTATGTTGCCAATTGGCAATGAGGCTGCTGGTGAAGGTGATGCTGCTGGTGGTAATAATCCACCTACCCCTGATGCTGTTGGTGCCAATGCACCAGTTACTGCTGATGTTGGCCCCTCAGATGCTCCTGATGCAAGTGCATCTGTTGCTACTGATGACCAACCACCACCATCTCCTAGACCTTCAACACACAGACCGCCCACACCACCATCACCTAGGGTTGCTGCTCCTAATGAGCAAACTATTGCTCCTGATGAGCAACCTCATGGTTCTGTTGAGACATTTAAGTCTCCTAAAGCACAGGTAGATAAACTTGATGAACCAGAGGGTACATTCATTGACCAACACTTTGACTCACCAAAGTATAGAAGGCTATCCACACCTAGTCCTCATAGGCCTTCTTTTGATGATAATGCAGATATAGGTGCAGGTTTTCATGATTCTCCAACCAGGACCAATGAAGCTCCTTCTACCACAGGTAAACCTGTTGGTGGAGCTGAGGGTCCTGTTACTCTCACCTCTTTATCTGCTTTGGTAAACAGGTGTGTACTTAAGATTGAGGAGTTGGAAGCAAATCTTAAAGGCACAAAACATACACTTGGCACAACTGTCCTTACATTGGTGAAGAAGGTTAGGAAATCAGAGGATCAATTAAAGACCAAAAAGAGAAAGGGTATGGTCTTTGACTATGATGAAGAAAAGGATGCAGCTAAGGAGAATGTTGACTTGGATGGTCTCTATTTATTGGCTAAAGCTTCCTTGCCAAGTGCAAGTGCAGATGATGCTGCTGTTGACATGGATGCACATGTTCAACCTGCTGATGATCAAGAGCCTGATGATGTTCAGTTGTCATATTCCAGAAGAAGACATCTACATAGGCTTAGAAGGAATTCAGAAGGATCAGCATTTGACAAATATAAGTTGAATGTTGTTGCTGGTAGTTCTGGGGTTACTTCTTCTAGTACTCCAGATCCTACCATTCCTGCTGCCAAGGTTGATATTTCTACTGATCATCCTTCCACTGAGGTTCCTCCTGTTTTTACTACTACTGAGGTTCATGTTGTTGGAGTTACTTCTGATGGACTTTCTACTGGTGTTCCTGCTGATAATGTCACTACTGATCAACCAAATGCTGGTGTTAATGTTTCTTCTGTCCAATCCTCTGTTTCTGCCGGTGTTCCAAAAGTTTCTGCTGACAAGGGTAAAGCACCCATGGTAGAGGAAGATCTTGGTTCTGATCATGCAAAGTTTGAGCAAGAAAGGATTCTCAAACGTTTGGCAGTTGAAAAGGCAGATACAGAATTAGCAGTCAAGATGCAAGCAGAGTTGAATGCATACTTTTAAAGGCTAAATCCATCAGTTGCCTCCACCTTACCTCCTGAAAGACAGAGAGAATTAGACAGTGCATCTTTGAAACTTGATGCGTGGGAATTGCACCAGGCTTTACCTCTCAAGGGATCTCGAGAAGCTTACAACCCCTACCAGGCAGTGTACCTGATCGTTGTAGTATAGTATAGTGACAAGTACCAGGGGATTGATCGTTCAACTCAGGAATAGTGTCGCTAGGATTAGAAAGCCTAAAAACTAGGTCTAGAGGTGAGGGATAATTCTTTTGTATTTTTATATTTTTATAAAAGCAAATAAAATCTCGGGTTTTTGGAAGAGTGGGCGGAATTAGTTGCTAATCAACTAACCCAATAACTAAAGATGCAATCAAAATAAAATAACAAAAATGTAAACAAAGCTAATTAAACTAGTGGTGTGAACAATAAATGGGAAAATTATGTTTACTTAGATTTTATTACTCCCTAGATATCTTTTACAGGTTGATAGTTTGTTACAATTGCGTGGATGATGGGTTATATTCCTTAATACCATTTGTGGGGTGGCGTACGTACTTCCCCAACTCTATAAGCTCCTACTTCACTCCTATGTCGAGCCTGCAAGAAGCTCCTAACATGGGATCATTAGAATTCGCTCATGCATTAAATACAACCATAAAAACCTAGTACGCATTGGTTCATGTTTCTTAAGACGTTCAAGCAAGTTACCCTATGGAAGTCTGCCAGTTTTCTTAAGCCTAACATCGAAATCATTCATCCGTAACAACTATAAACAAGCAATCAACCCATAATCAACATCTAGGTTTCACTACATCTAAGCAAACACACAAGAGATCTAGCCTAGCATATTAAAATCAAGACAAACGTAAGATATATTCAAACAACACATAGACATATTGAATGAATTGAAAGGATACTTATCTTAATTGAACATGAAAGGTTTCAAAGGGTAAAAACCCTTGAAAGTACAGTAAAAATCGTGCTAGGGTTTCTCCAAGTTATCCCTCCAATTGTCCTCTCTTAATGAATGAAAATTACAAAACTATATATAGATTTTCCAACGTGACGGCGTCAAGAATAAAAATCTGACGCCGTCAACTCGCCGCCCATAGTAATATCGGATTGCCTAAATCCAGATCTGACGCCGTCAAGTGTAAATTTTCTCTGGGCCGTCACGTGTAATGGGACCATGACGGCCTATGGTGACGCCATCATGCCCCTAGTGTAAAAACTCTCTGGATCGTCATGGACTCTATCCACTTCACCTCTTGTTTTACTCTTGACGCCGTCATGTAGAATCTTGTGACGCTGTCAGGTACTGTTCCCAGCAAGGAAAATTAAGACTTTGCCATTTTCTTCACTTTTATGCTCCAAAAACGTCCAAAATGCTTCCTTTTCCAGAATTCACTCCAAAAGTACCTAAAATCACAAAAGGAATGATTTAGGGCAATATTTGATCAAATAAATTTAATTCTGGGCTTAAATGACCCCCTAAAAATGGATCATTTTTCGCCTCATCAAAATTCACTAATGACATTGGGACAATATTCTCTCTCAAGTCACCACAACTCCATCTCTAGCTCAGTCAATTTTGGGAAATGCTTTTGATGAGGATAACTTTGTTGAACAGATGGTTGCATTGGCTAATCAAAGGAAGAAATTTGATGCTGAGAGAAAGGCAAAAGAGAAGAGAGACAAGCTCATGACTCAGGCCCAAATGAGGGATTATATGAAAAACTTTGTTAAAAACATGAGTTCTGCTATATATGGTAGTGGTTGGTCTATGGGTTATGTCATGGCTTTCTTAGATGATGAACTCATTAAGCAGTATGAAAGGATTTAGTCTAATCTTAAGAAATCTAGGATTCAGAAGCAGTATGAAAGGATTCAGTCTAATCTTAAGAAATATGGGATTCAGGTTAATGAGACTTTGAAGAGGCCAGCAAAAATTTTGGAAGAATCTGATCCTAAAAGATTGAAGTCTGCTGATTCTGATACTTCTGATGATACTGCTGATGTGGTTACTTCACACCCTATTGAGTAATCTATTGAAGAACCATCATCTCTTTCTATAGACCCAAAGAATGGATCTGTTACTGCTGATGATCCTACTTCTCCTCCAAAGGATACATCTGCTTCTCATGAGGATCTACCCAATGAGCCAACAATTCCTATTGAGGAGCCTTCTAAACCTCAAGATACACCACATCAGGAATCTGTATCTATGGACACAGCACAGGCACACTCTATTCCTGCTGAGAGTGAACCTCCTATTTCTACTGATGCCTCAAAACCCATTCCTACTGATGCTCCATCTTCTGAACCTGATGTTACTCCTGATGCACAAACTGAAGATCCTAGTTCTGATGTAACTTCTTCTACAGTATCGTCTCCTTCTTCTATTCCTGGAAAAAGGAAGAAAAGCATAGCCAAGAAGAGAGTTTCCAACCAGCTTGATCTGCAAGCTGAAGATAGTGCATTCATCAAGTTTGTTGAGGATGATGATTCTGCTGATAAGGAAGTAGTTATGTGGCATGCTTTGAGTAAATGAGAGTTGACTACCACAGATATGGGACAACTGAATACAATTCATAGAAGAGATGGATCATATAAGCACTTCACATTTCTGAGGGAGATTTTGCATCTTGTGGATAGACAGGATCTCATCAATTTGCATAGCATGGTGGCAAATTACTTTCAATCTCATAAACCTGAAGGTGTTGGTTTGCTATTGCTTGGTGATCTCCATGTGCTTTTTGATTCTACTTTTCAAAATGGGAAAGGTTTTAGTGCTTGGGAAGGACAACATACATGGAAGATTGTTAATTGGCAGTTCTATCCTCTCTCAAATGTCCATGTGGTGGAAACTCTTTCTGGAAAAGTTCTGTGCATGTGGTCAGACCTGTAGTATCCACTTTCTGTAAAGGTTATGGAGCAGATGCTTAAGCTCAAGTTGACAATTCCTAAGGATGTTGTAGGCAGTGATACGACTAATGCAGAACAGTTGATTCAGCTGATAAGGAAGAGACTTGTTGATAGAAAAGATTCTTCTACTTGATCATGGATTCTATTATCTTTTTGTTGTATATTTTTCTTTCTTTTAGTTAAGTTTAAAAAAAATGTGTTATTCATTGTCTACTAACTTGTATGTTTGAGCAACTTGTCTACAGGATTTGAGTGTTGGCTAATTACCACACCACTGATGGTAATCAACTCACAATGTCTATCAGTCAAGAAAGATTTGACTCACCATGAGGGTACGGCTCTGGTGTGATTATCAAATCCGTTTTTGGTTGAAAATTTACCAAAAATTTTATGGTTTTCAACTCACCATATCTCTTTGAGTGAAGAGTTGGCTAGCCCACATGTATATGGCTTGTGGTAAAGGCTGTGGAAAACCATATTTTGGTAATCAACTCACCAAGATGATGAATGTATTCCATCAAAGAGTTGGCTAGTCCAAAAGCAAACGGTTTTGGTAAAGACATCTCAATTCCGTTGATAGCTGTAATAGTTTGCTCAAAACTATAGGGTTTTTCACTCACCCATGCTGTGCTGAGAGTGAAAATGGTTTTCAATTCACCATGGATTAAGGCCCTTTCTGGGAACCTAAGAATTGACTAGTCTAGAGCAAACGGATACAGGTAAAGACATATCAAATCCGTTTATGGTTGTGATGGTTTGCCAAAAATCATTAGGGTAATTCAACACACCAATGATTCATGTTCCAAGTGTTGAACTGGTTACTAGTTCACCAGGGTGATGCCATGATTCCACCAAAGGACTAGCTAGCCCAAGAGTGAATAGCTACTTGGTAAAGGCTCATCAAATCTATTCATGTTGCTGCTAGTTCTAGTTGTTGTTAATATCTAGGAGTTGCTGCTAGATCCTTAGTTTTAAAGATGGTTACTTGTTGTTGCTAGTACATTAAAGTTGTTGCTGGTTACCTAATTTTGCTGCAGAAGTTCAAGCCTCCATCCTCATGCTCTGAAAGTTAAAGATCTATCTAGAAACTTGAAGTTAACCACGTCAACTTCAAGTTTAGGGGAGGATTGTGATGCGTGGAATTGCAACCTCGCAAAAGGTTTTACCTCTCAAGGGATCTTGAGAAGCTTGTAATCCCCACCAGGCAGTGTACCTCTTCGTTGTAGTATAGTATAGTGACAAGTACCGGGGGATTGATCGTTCAACTCAGGAATAGTGTTCGCTAGGATTAAAATTCTACTAAACTAGGTCTAAGGGTGAGGGATGATTCTTTTTGTATTTTTATATTTTAAATGAAAGCAAGTAAAATCTCGGGTTTTGAAGGAGTGGGCGGAATTAGTTGCTAGTCTACTAACCCAGTTAACTAAAGATGCAATCAAAATAAAATAAAATGAAACTTAAACTAATGTGTGGTGGAAACAATAATTAGAGAAAATGTGTTTACTTAGATTTCACTACTCCCTATATATCTTTTACCGGTTGATTAGCTTGTTACAATTGCATGGATGACGGGTTATATTCCTTAATACTAGTCGTAGGGCTATGTACGATCTTCCCTAACTCTATAGGCTCCTAATTCATTCTGGGTCGAGCCGACTACTAGCTCCTAACGTAGTATCACTAGCAGTTGCCCACGCATTAAATACAACCAATAAATCGTAGTACACCTCCGATCATGTTTCTTAAGACGTTCAAGAAAGTCACCAATTGGAAGTCTGCCAGTTTTCTTAAGCCTAACATCGAATTCATTCATCCACAACAATTATAAACAAACCATCAACCAATAATTAACATCTAGGTTTCATTACATCTAAGCAAACACAAAAGAAACCTAGCCTAGCATGTTAAAGAGAAGACAAGCGTAAGATATAATCAAACAACACATAGACATATTGAATGATTTAATGAAGTACTTATCTTCAATTGAACATGGAAGAAACAAAGGGTTGAAACCCTTAAAAAGCTTGAAAATTCATCTAGGGTTTTATTCCCTCAAAGTTGCACACAATGAATGAAAACTAGAAAACTATATATAGATTTTACAATCTGACGGCGTCAAGAGTTAAGTCTGACGCCGTCAACTCGCCGCCAAATTAAACTCGTATTGCCTAGATCCACTTCTGATGCCATCATTCTATATGGGTTCTGGGCCGTCACTCTTTACAATTACTCTTGATGGCCTTGGAATATTTGTTCCTAACGCCGTCAGACCCCCTTCACAAAACATTCTGGCTCATCACATGTATTTGATTTATCCACCCTTTTGTCAACTTATGACGCCGTCACTAATACCTTGTGACGCCATCAAAGGCAATTTCCAGCATGCTTTTGAGACTTTGTCGTTTTCTGCACTTTTTCGCTCCAGAAACGTCCAAAATGCTTCCTTTTGTAAAATTCCTCTCAAAAGTATCTAAAATGACAAAAGTAATGATTTAGGGTAATATTTGATCAAATAATCTCGACTTTGGCCTTAAATGACCCCCCAAAAGCGGTACACTTATCGCTTTATCATATTGTTAGGAATTATTTAAGTTTGACTAGTTTCTGTTGATGGTTCCTACTGGCAGGTATGTAGTTCCTGCTGGTATTATTCCTGCTGATAGTTATAGAAGTTCCTGCTGATAATGGTTCCTGCGGATATAGTTAATCTGTATTATTAGAAGTTGTTAGAAGGGATATGCATGAGTTATATTAGGACAAGATATTGCATATCTTCTATTGTTTTCTTTACACGTTTTCTTGTAATGAGCTGTTTAGGGTTTCTTGTAGTATAAAAGAGACTCATGGCTATGAATTATGTACGACCTTAGAAACATTCTATAATGATTAATATAGATCCATAGAGGATCAAAGTGTTTTAGCTATTTATCTTCTTTAACTCTTGTGTTTATATTCCGCGTAAACATAAGTTTATTAGAGATTCTCAATATAGTTTACTTTTGACTACATTAGTATTCTATCAATCACCAAAGGCTCAAAGATCTATCTAGGAGTTGGTCCTACATCATCCACGTTTATCAATATTTTATATTAGGGTTTATCATATTCGCTTATGTGTCATGCGTCAGTTGGCATCAGAGCTTATTATTGTCCTAATTGTGAATGGTGTAAAAGCTTCTAAACCTCATACTGTTGGTAAGGTATGATCTGGAGAGTACATGCATCATGGTTTATCTGAATCCAAGAAAGAACTTGACATGATCTCCGGTATGCGAAGAACTACGTTCTGTAGTCATAGGTGGGGCATCAATCCACAAGAATCATAAGGGTAGGCATTATGGAGTTTCACGAATTCCTCAATCACGTGTTTAAAAATATGCGCCTGAAGCGTGATTTGATACCCTACTGCATCAGACACCCTAATGTGTTACGATCACAAGATGCATGGTGGCGCGCACATATCAGGTATGCATCAGGTGAAACATGCATCAACGATTTTTGGGGGATCATGTACTTTGGACCTATAATTAGAAATTTGGATTGTAGCAACAAACTAACTTCCCCACTAACTCCCTTTAGGTTAGCAATGCCTTACTAACTTAACTTAGGCCCTCACTAAGCACAATCTAGGTTAGAAATGCCTATAGCTATTTCCCGAGTGAAATTTTTGCTTTGCTATACTACTATTGCCTTTCTAACCTCTAGACAAGCTCACGTATCCACCTATGCCAACCACCACTATGTTTACTTGATGTAAACATCCAGGTATGTCAAGTCAAGGTTACAAACACGTTTTCACTAAGTAAACTATCACTCTAATACACAATACTCATCAGAAAACCCTAAATGCACCTATGTGCTCCCAGTTAGCTTTAAAACCCTAATTGCTTATCTGAACTAACTTGAAAGTGTTCAAGGCTTAGGTATGAGTTATATTAGTAACTTTAGGGTATATTAGACTCCCTAGATCATAGTACAACCCTATAGAACCTAGGTACAAGTCCCTTAAGTACAAAACCCTAATTAGTTCATAACTTCCCGGAAACTAGGTTAAACCTTCCCAAATCTTTACCATAAGTTACCACCACTTAGTATAAGCCTCCTAGGACTTAATATTAGTCACTAGACACCCATAGGACCCTGATTTAGGCACTAAACCCTAATCTAGGACCAAATCAAAAACTATACAAAACTAGGTCAAAACTAAACCTAAAGCTTAAACCAAGCTGCTAAAGCACCTCAAATGAGCCAACCAAGCACCCTAGCACCTCCCTAGTAATAACCTAGCACCCTAGAACCTCTAAGCACCCAAGAAAGGAGGTGGATCACCTCCTTGTCACCACCTTCCTTCGTTAACCTCCCCACCACCACAACCGTCTTATCAGCCCCTTAGCCACATCATAGCTCATCCTTGTAACCCCTTAGACTCACCACTTCACCCTCTAGCCTTGCTTACTCAACCCCACCCCTCCTTGACACCTATACCCCCATTTTCTTGCTCGTTACTCCACTCGACCCAATAAATAGTGACCACCCATCACCACTTATCTTCACACCTCCCCTCTCTTCTTTACCTAAACATTTCTGTATTATAAGGCCCTTAGAACCCTTAGAAGTTGAGTAGTGAAGCCCTTGTCCCTTGTCGAGTTTCATTTGAGCCGAGCAAACCCTAGAACCCTCGTTAGGATTCACACGACCTAGGTAAGCCTAACCTTTGATCCTAATGCCTTTAGTACTGACCTAGGATAGTTATATCATGTCTTAGATTACATAGGAATCTAAGCTAGAGACTTGAACCTTTTCTTTTACAAGTTTCCATTTAGAATCCTTAATTTTGGATTATTACATGTTTATGTGCTAAATTGCTATATTATATGATATAGTCGGATTTAGGTGACTTAACTAAGTAAATATAAGTTAATCATAAGCTAAGAAACTTAATTATCTCATTAAAATACAATTTGCATGGAAAAAGGACTAGTTTTGCAAAAGTTTTCATGCATAAGGGTATATACTGTAAATTTCAGGAAATATAAAGTTTAGGGACTGTTTTTGATAATCCTTAAAAGTTATAAGTACAAGGACCCTTTTTGCAAAGTTTTAAAACCTTAGAATAATAAGAAACATGAAATATAAACTTAAAAGGACTAGATTTGCAAATATTATTACGTTAAGGGTAAAAAGGGTAGTTATTGAAAGTTAGTGTAGTTTAAGGACTATTTTTGCCATTTCTTTTAAATATATAAGTATAGGGACTAGTTGTGTAAAAGATAGAAAGTTATATGCCTAAATGTTATAAGTTTAGGGTAGAAAGTGTAAATATATAAACTTGAAGGGTTTAAATGAAATATTTTCATATAAAGTATAAAAAACCTATTTTTGAGTTAGAAACATAGCACAATACTAGGGAGCTTCATGTGAGGAGTACCATGTGGATATTTCATTTTGACGAGTTTACTGGGTTTAAGAATTAAAGTGACCTGGCTCCTCAAACGATTATTGCATGTACATCTGAATTATGATGGCCCGAACGGTGTTATGCTATAACTAAAACTTAATAGAAATATATCTCAATAGTAGGGAGCCTCATGTGTGGAGTATTCACTTTTGAATTATGATGTCCCGAACGGTATTATGTTGATAACATAATACAATAGTAGGGAGCTTCATGTGATGAGTCATATACTTCTGAATTGTGATGGTCCGAATGATGTTATGTTATATCTATAAACCTTAAGAGTAATTACATAAAAACCTAGACTAAGACTTGACATACACCCACCCACCTACACTACCCTACTTACCTTAGACCCAGGTGAATTTTCATAGCCTCACTTTTAAATGCTTTACAACCCTGTGAGGGGGATACATGCTTTAAATCGAATACAAGTCTTTTTCTTTGGTTGTTGCACAAGTAAACTATCTGCCACCCCTACACAACAAAATTCATGAATCTAATCACTTGTGATATTTTACACAAGTGAACGCGAATATAATTGATAAATCTATTGGAGTTTGAAAACTCCCGTTGGTACTACCTCTTACTGGAGGGTACCAATAATTATTATATTTGAACCCTCTAAAGGATTAACTTTGGCAAGTTATCCTTCCCGTCCCCTCATGGTTTAGTCTGCAGACCCCGTGACCCGGACTGTTAGCGTGTGGTTCATGAGCTCAGTGCAATATACCTGCTATCACTAAACTTTTCCACACATAGGGTTTAAGCTGAACCCTATGGAGCTTGTATTCACACACCCTAACTATTTAAACCTATGACTCTCACTCAACATTCGTGTTGACTCTTAAGCATGTTATCCTAGGTAATTGAACTCTTTAGGAACCCTAGCATGGAGAAGTACTGGACATGAGGACATCCAAAATAGTTATCATTCATCAGTTTTGCTTTAGAACGTATCTTTAGGGACCTCTCTTTTGGTAAAAGTATATCTTTTACTGTAAAAATTCTGATGAATAAATGAATGATAACACCCTTTTTCTAAAACGTCTCTTTTTGAGTCGTTTTCTATTATCTTGTCTTTGTTTCCATGAGGTAATACCCCAAACACTTAATCTGCTGCGATCAGTGAAAAATGGGGGTGTTACAGATTGGTATCAGAGCCTCGGTTATAGAAAACAAAAGGATTTTTCCTAAACTATAACCACTTTTTCAAAAAGTCCTCTGTGCCACTAGAATCCCCGAACTTGCCTTTAGACTCCCGACTTGCCTTTAGATTAAGATTCCTGACTTGCCTTTAGGTTAGATTCCCCGAATTGCCTTTAGGTTAGATTCCTCACTATTGCCTCAAAATAGATACCTCGCTATTACTATTGCCTCTAGGATATATGATGCGTGGGAATCGCAACAGGCTTTACCTCTCGAGGAATCTCGAGAAGCTTACAACCCCCACCAGGCAGTGTACCTGATCGTTGTAGTATAGTATAGTGACAAGTACCGGGGGATTGATCGTTCAGCTTAGGAATAGTGTCGCTAGGATTAGAAAACCTAATTACTAGTGCTAAAGGTGAGGGATGATTATTTTTGTGTTTTTATATTTTATGGAAAGCAATTAAAATCTTGGGGTTTGAAGGATTTGGGCGGAATTAGTTGCTATTCAACTAACCCAATACTAAGATGCAATCAAAATAAAATACTAAAAATGAAAATAAACTAATTAAACTAAGGTTGTGAGCAGTAATTGGAGAAAATGTGTTTACTTAGATTTCACTACTCCCTAGACATCTTTTACACGTTAATTACTTGTTATAATTGCATGGATGACGGATCGTATTCCTTAATACCATTCATGAGGTGGCACACATAACTCCCCAATTCTATGAGCTCTTATCTCCTCCTACACCATGCCCAGCACAACTATAGGGATTGTAAACAGTGGCTCATGCATTAAATACAACCAATAAAGACCTAGTGCGCCTCGGTTCATGTTTCTTAAGACGTTCAAGCATGTTACCAAGTGGAGATCTGCCAGTTTTCTTAAGCCTAACATATAAATCACTCATCCAAGACAAAGATAAACAAGTAATCAACACATAATTAACATCTAGGTTTTATTAGATCTAAGCAAACACAAGATAGATCTAGCCTAGCATAATGGAATTGAGACAAGAACAAGATATAGACAACCAACACATAGACATATTGATTGAATTAGAAGAACACTTATCTCAATTACAATGCAAGGTATCAAGGGTTTGGAACCCTTGAAAAACCTGTAAAAGTTGCACCAAAATCATACTTAGGGTTTCTCCAAAACTTCTCTCTTAATGTGTGAAAATTAGAAAACTATATATAGAAAAATAGGTCTGACGGCGTCAAGAATAAACTTGTGACGCCGTCACCTCGCCGCCAAAACTCTCCTCGGACTGCCTAGATCTACTTCTGACGCCGTCAAGACTTATACACTTCCAGGCCGTCATGACTCTTTTACTCTTGACGCCCTTCCTACGTGACGCCGTCAAATCTGTTCTGGGTCGTCATGGAAATTCATGAAATTTGCTCTTGACGCCGTCAAGGTTTTGCTCTTGACACCGTCACCTACTGTTCCCAGCATGGAAAATTAAGACTTTGGCGTTTTCTTCACTTTTATGCTCCAAAAACGTCCGAATTGCTTCCTTTTCCAGATTTCTCTCCCAAAGTACCTAAAATCACAAAAGGAACGATTTAGGGCAATATTTGATCAAATAAATTCGGATTCGGGCTTAAATGACCCCCTAAAAACGGATCATTTTTCGCCTCATCATATACCCTTACACTTGAGATTTGCTTGTCCTCAAGCAAATGCGCTTTTATTCTACTCAAAAGACAAGTTAGGGGTCATTTAACACTAACATAAAAGTAATTACAACAAATAATCGTTCCACTAAAGACCAATAGACAAGCACGGAGGTCATACACTAGCACCTCACAAATAGTGTTTAGATACTCACATCTCTCGGGTGTAATAAAGTGTAAATTACAATATGGAAATGGAAGATATCTCTCACTACCTGTCATAGCAAAATAGATTACCATAGGCTTGGGAAAGGATCAAACCTCCACCACATGGCGTAAGCACCTAGGATAAACTATCAAAGAGGTCTTTTAAAGGGTTGTAACGTTAAGTGTAGGGATATGAAATACAAGGTTTTGTTGGATAAAGGAAGTTTTACTGGTGGCGAGTTAACAATCTTAGTTAATTACATGTACAATATGGCATTGCTAAGCCAAGACTCGACTCGACTTAAGCTAATAAATGAAAAATAACAAAAACATAAAATAAACATAGAATGAAACGGGATGGTAGTCCGTATGTTTTTTCTCTTTTTTTTTTTTTTTTTTTTTTTTTTTTTTTTTTTTTTTTTTGCATACACTCTTACCCTACCATCCAAAATAATACATCATAGGGAATGAACATTTCCCTTACACTTGAATCTTTACATACTTTACATCTGACTAATCTAATGACTCGAATTAAGAAAATTAAAACACTTTGAGCACTTTTAAGATTAACGTACATATGGGGGTAATAAATGATGTTCTTCCCCATTACTCCATAGAATAAGTACTTATCCATGAGTCCCAATCGTCCCAAAACAATATGTACAAGGATATGAATCGACTTAGCAACCATGTAATCAATTAGAAAGTTAACTTAGGGTTTAACAAATAACGATAATGCACTAAAAATGAGCGCATACACGGAAGGCTAAGGCGATTTGGGTGTACATTTAAGTGGGGTGTAACAAATTCTTCCTTTAAGTAAAATGCTTAAAGTTAGAAACGAAAAGATAGGCTCGGAGGGGTGTACTAGGGGTATCGTGTACTAAAAATGAGTACAACGCTAAGGGTGTGGGAAAAATTAGTTGACTTAACTAGCCAAGTAATATGACTTAAATGGTCAAGTAATTATGATACGGGTTTAACACAAGGGTAATCCTAATGCCTCTTATCATGTAGTAAATCCTACCACACGAATGTAGTCTCACTAGCGGTCTCGGAATGCATCACTAACGCAAGTTCTAGAATCTAAATGCTACCGGTACACTCATAAGCATTAATAATGAATGCTTTTCCTATCAAATCTAAAGGCGAACCTCACATTTTTGGGTGGAAATTTTTTCTGAATATACGGTTATGTGCTAGTCATACAATCTCCTATCCATGAGACGCTTGCTATGGCTAAAGTTTCACTCCTAAATGTTGTAAAAAAATTTAAATTTGGCGCTAAAATTGCACTAACAAGTATTTCTCATAGTTTTATTACACATCTACCATCAAACAAAACAAACTCAAGTGAAAGTGCATATGTAAGGTATCATCTTTTTACCCTCCCCTTACACTTAAGATGAACATTGTCCTCAATGTTCAAGTAAAGAATGTAAAAGTGAAAAAGTAAAGAGAATGAAATCAAATACTCCCCTGATTCGCTCGGTATGAATAATAGGGTGGCCAAGTTAAATCTTCCTCCAAGAAAACGAACAATCAAAGCTTCCCTTCCAGAATGTAAATCATCTTCTTGTCATACATAACCTGTAAAACCTGACAAAATAGACAAGACAACCTCGCGTAAAATCGGCGGCATTCTATATAAGTTACTAAATCCTAGAAAACAAGATAAGATATAATGCTTGTGGAATGAAGTTTGCAGATCTCCTGGAGATTATAAAACTTAATAATTCACAAAAACCATAAGACTCCGTTAGAAAAACAAAACCGGTAAAATTTCCAGATTTTAACTCCTGACGCCGTCAAGAGTAAACCCCTGACGCCGTCAGAATTGACCTGCAGAAATCCTTATGTTAAGTTTCCGGAAAATTTATGGAAAAACTTGGTCCTACTTCCTGGAAAATCCTGCAAAACTTCATTATGACTCAATACAAGCATTTGACTCTAACAAATATGAATACACATGTTCATTTAATATTGTGGAGAATCATGATCGGTTTGTTTCTTAAAAACATATTTGGGGTTTCCCCTTACACTTATCTTTTGCAAAAATACCTTTAGGTGGAGTTAAGACTAGGCCAAACAACAAAGTAAAGTATTTCCACTATTTAGTTTAGAAACATGATCTACCAACAATAAAAATAAAGCATGCATACGGAAGCAAATAACAAACAAACAAATAAAATCACACAAAACATGGGTTGCCTCCCAAGAAGCGCTTTTCTTTATTTACGAGTCTTGCAGCTAGACTCTCGGTCATGGGTTACTACGTGATCTCATCATTGGTTCCACTCTCTAGGTCGTCTTCTAAACCAGTTTTGTATTCCGGACCTAGTTGAAAGCACTCTTTGTAGAAACCAAGCATCCTATTTCTCACATACTCTACTCCTCTACGTCTATCCTCCTCATTCCTATAATAAGCCGCTTGCTTGTGTTCCTTTTCGAAATTAGAGAGAAGGCGGTATTGCTCAATCTTGTAGGGCATTTGATAAGCAACCTCATCATTCTCTTTCTTGAATCTAACTATCCCTAAAGTCGGATCATAACTCATCCTAGTGGCCTCAACAAATGGTTTCCCAAATATTATTTGGCTTAGGCAAGCATCTATCACCGGACGAGTATCCTCAACTATCATAAAATCGATCTCATAGGTGAGATTCCCTATAATCACATGCAATCCTTTCACTCTTCCCGCAAAATTACTTATCAGGTTCTTATTAGGCATCATCCTAAAATTAAGTTGCTTCTTCATCACCCAATTGTAATAAGTCCTAGTCATGATGTTCACGGGGGATCTAGGGTCGATGTAAGCTTTCCATATATGCATGTGCCCAATATTGCATGGGATGTTAATGTTAGAGGGGTCTCCCATTTTGATAAGGGGGTCGCCAAAGATATATGTTCTCTCGGGACTATCGAATAAATCCTTATGGTATTCCCGTTCTTCCTTGGTTGGCAACTTATCAAAGTATTCTTCTATAGGCTCTACCTCCTCTAATTCCTCTCTACTATCAACCTCAACTTCCCTATTCTCATCCTTAGTCTCGGATTCTATCCTAACTTCATTCTTGTCACTCTCTTCTATCTCCTTATCTATCGGCTTAATAGTGACAACATTAACAAAGTGGACCTGTTTAGATGATGAGGGATCCTTAATATGGTTTCCGTTATTGGTGTCCCTAGTGTCCTTCCTAGGTGTGACTAATGCTTGGTTGTTGAGGGCTTTCAACAAGTTGTCAATCTTGTTGGTCATCTCCGTTTGTTGTTGGTTGAATTCGGTTTCAAACCTAGCTATGCGAGCCTCTTGAGATGCCATAAACTTTGACATCAATCCTTCAAGATTGTTGGTACTACCATAGTTGTTAGAAGGATTGTTGTTGAAAGTACGGTTGGATGGTGGACCGGTTGGTTGGTAACGGTTAGGCGGATTGGAAGAATTGGGTTGATTTTGTTTCCACCTAAGGTTTGGGTGATTTTCCATGAGGGGTTGTATGAATCACCGTATGTGTTTGGCTCGGGCTTGAAAGTGTACCACTTATCTCCCGCTTCGTCGGTACGCGTGGATGCGTAGTCCGCAAAAGCTGTTCCGGGGAGTTCCACACAATCACGAGTGTCGTGGGGACCACTACATAATTCGCATGAAGAAGTGATTTTGTTCACTTGGCTTGAAGGCTTAGGAGCTTCGTAAGATTTCATGAGAAACTTGACTTGGTCCTCGAGTTCCATGATCCTACGGTCGGGAGTGCTAGAATTGTTCGAAGGCAAAGATATTGCCTTGACCGTTTTGTTCAAGTCACGGGGATCGTTCCAACTTTCGTTGTCATAGAGAGCAAGATCTTCTATGAGTTCCCATGATTGTTCTGCACTTAGATCACGTAGCTTACCACCGGCCGATTGGTCAATGGTTCGCCTCATGGAGATGTCGATATGGTCATAAAAAATTTGGACTTGGAGCCAAAGATCTATGCCATGATGAGGGACTTTTTGGAGTAAGTCCTTGAAACGAGTCCATGCTTCATAAAGAGATTCATTTTGACGTTGTTGGAACATCAAGATGTCATTTCTAAGCTTAGTAGTTCTCCCCGATGGGAAAATTGATCAAGGAAACGAGTGGTGAGATCATCCCATGTGGTGATGGATCCCGCGGGTAAACGCTCAAGCCATTGACTAGCTTGATCCCGTAGAGAGAATTGGAATAGGCGTAATCGGGTTGTCTCTCTAGTTTCAACACCTAGGTCTATGGAATCTACGATTTTGAGGAAGTCCTTAAGATGTTGGTTTGGATCTTCGGAACGAAGTCCATGGAATGCACATCCGCTTTGTACCAACCGGATGGTGTCGGATCGCAAGGGGGTCACATTGGCTCCGGTGAGCTCAATGGTGTTTCGGTAGCCTTGGTGGCTAGGTCGGGAATACTCTCCTAAGGTTCGGGGCCTAAGGGGTTCTAATGGTGGGTTTTGTTGTGGTGGGATGACAGGTTCAAAGATGTTCCCGTTGTCCATGGTGTCGGGTGGTTACGAACAAAGGCACAAAGAAGTAGATAGACTAAAGAAAACCTAAAAATAAAAATAAAACCTTACTAGAAAGGAATCTAGCAAGAAGACCTAATAAAAAGAAATTCTAACCTAGACAATAACTATTCCCCGGGCTGCGGCGCCAAAAACTTGATGCGTGGGAATCGCAACAGGCTTTACCTCTCGAGGGATCTCGAGAAGCTTACAACCCCCACCAGGCAGTGTACCTGATCGTTGTAGTATAGTATAGTGACAAGTACCGGGGGATTGATCGTTCAGCTTAGGAATAGTGTCGCTAGGATTAGAAAACCTAATTACTAGTGCTAAAGGTGAGGGATGATTATTTTTGTGTTTTTATATTTTATGGAAAGCAATTAAAATCTCGGGGTTTGAAGGATTTGGGCGGAATTAGTTGCTATTCAACTAACCCAATACTAAGATGCAATCAAAATAAAATACTAAAAATGAAAATAAACTAATTAAACTAAGGTTGTGAGCAGTAATTGGAGAAAATGTGTTTACTTAGATTTCACTACTCCCTAGACATCTTTTACACGTTAATTACTTGTTATAATTGCATGGATGACGGATTGTATTCCTTAATACCATTTATGAGGTGGCACACATAACTCCCCAATTTTATGAGCTCTTATCTCCTCCTACACCATGCCCAGCACAACTATAGGGATTGTAAACAGTGGCTCATGCATTAAATACAACCAATAAAGACCTAGTGCGCCTCGGTTCATGTTTCTTAAGACGTTCAAGCATGTTACCAAGTGGAGATCTGCCAGTTTTCTTAAGCCTAACATATAAATCACTCATCCAAGATAAAGATAAACAAGTAATCAACACATAATTAACATCTAGGTTTTATTAGATCTAAGCAAACACAAGATAGATCTAGCCTAGCATAATGGAATTGAGACAAGAACAAGATATAGACAACCAACACATAGACATATTGATTGAATTAGAAGAACACTTATCTCAATTACAATGCAAGGTATCAAGGGTTTGGAACCCTTGAAAAACCTGTAAAAGTTGCACCAAAATCGTACTTAGGGTTTCTCCAAAACTTCTCTCTTAATGTGTGAAAATTAGAAAACTATATATAGAAAAATAGGTCTGACGGCGTCAAGAATAAACTTGTGACGCCGTCATCTCGCCGCCAAAACTCTCCTCGGACTGCCTAGATCTACTTCTGACGCCGTCAAGACTTATACACTTCCAGGCCGTCATGACTCTTTTACTCTTGACGCCCTTCCTACGTGACGCCGTCAAATCTGTTCTGGGTCGTCATGGAAATTCATGAAATTTGCTCTTGACGCCGTCAAGGTTTTGCTCTTGACGCCGTCACCTACTGTTCCCAGCATGGAAAATTAAGACTTTGGCGTTTTCTTCACTTTTATGCTCCAAAAACGTCCGAATTGCTTCCTTTTCCAGATTTCTCTCCCAAAGTACCTAAAATCACAAAAGGAACGATTTAGGGCAATATTTGATCAAATAAATTCGGATTCGGGCTTAAATGACCCCCTAAAAACGGATCATTTTTCGCCTCATCAATATAGCATAGGTTAGAGATATGCTAATATACTTTTCCCGGATATTACAGCTAGTTATGTCCTCCTTTAACAATCCTATCATCGTGTTGGATACCGATGATACGAACTCCTCCTCGGATAGTTATGAATATACCCCAGCTACCCCTACTCACTCCTCTTCTGGTTCTAATTCTCCAGAAGAATTAGCCCAGAATGCCTTAGTTAGCTTAGGTTTAGAACTTTCCCTGAATGATCCCTATATGCAAGCGTATAACGGTTGTATGCAAGCATATGGTGGTGATATTCCTACCATACCTACCATAACCCCTACCCCATCTATACCTCACCATACTAGTAAAGATCGCTATGTTCCCGAAATACCTTCCCTTCCCCGTAAGAAACTACGTATTATACCTCCTTCGCCTCCCCCTAGGTTTGAAATAGGAAGTGGTTCTTATAAAATGCCTTTAGAAAGGCATGAGGAACAAATAGAGGATATACTTAGTCATTTAGATAAGTTGTCCTTAGGACGTATTGAGGAAGTATAAAATAAGATAAGTGCCCTAGGAAAAGGTAGAATTATAATACAAAAAGACTATAATAGGTTAGAAAATGAATTAGAGAAAACATGTAGTCAAATCTTTAGGTTACAAACAAAGTATGAAGGACACTCTGATGAAGTAGTTACAGCACATGTTAGGCTTTTCACTATAGAAATGATCATCGAGGATATTAAGGATAGTCATAAGTCTGATATAATAAATATGTTAGCAGCAATCCAGGAACTCAAAAACAATAAAGAATCAAAGTAGTAAGGTTATAGATTTAGTTTTATAGGTAGTTTAGCTATAGATAACTTAGTTATGTATGGGTACTTTCTAGGTTTCACTCTATAAGAATTAGAAGTTATAGTTTCCCTACACTTAGCTTTCACTTATCAAGTATCCCGTATTAGAAGTCCGTATGCCTTAGGAACCACTATAGGCCTACCTTAAGTCTTAATAACTCAAGGTCATTAGAAATTTTAAAACAAGTAGATTTACCTAGAAATACTAAAACTTATAATTAAGATCCCTTATACTAGTACCACTATGCCTTTAGACCGGGGAAGTGAATTTCTAGGAATATAGTCAATCTCATTAGGAAATCCGCCCTTTTAGTTTTAGGATTCCCTACCTATCCTTTTCCCTGGTATCAGACAATGTTCTACGAGTTAGAACTTGTACCATCCGTCTATACGCAAGTTTCTATTAGTTAGAACTTGCAAGAATGTCTAAAATGGATATGAGATTATTCTTATCCCATCTTATTCCTATTAAAGTCTATAGAATGGCACGTACGAGAGCCAATACTCCCGCTACTCCTACTACTCCCGTCATGTCTCAGGAAGACATTCGGCAACTAGTTGCTGACAGTGTAACTGCGGCACTAGAAGCTAGGAATGCTAACATGGTTAGAAACCCCGAAATTCCTGTAGTAAAAAAGAGTAACTACAAGGAATTTATGAGCTATCAGCCCTTCAATTTCAAGGGGACAGAAGGGGTCATACGATTGATTCACTAGTTTGAGAGGTGTAAATCAGTATTCTCCTGTAGTAACTGTACTGAGGATTGTAGATTTAAGTTTGCGACTGGTACTCTTACTGAGGAAGCGTTATCTTGGTGGAACTCGTATGCCCAACCCATAGGAATAGAAGAGGCATACAAGTTATCCTGGACTGAATTTAAGAAACTTATGATTAAGAAATACTGCCCTCGAACGGAAGTCAAGAAAATAGAGGATTAAGTTTATAACTTGACTGTGAAGGGAACGATGTTAAAACTTATATTAGGAGATTTCAAGAGTTGGCAACTTTGTGTCCCACAATGGTGCCGACTGTTGAAAAGACAATAGAAGTTTTCATCGAAGGTTTACCCCGAAGTATCGAAGGGAATGTTACTGCCTCAAGGCCACAAACCTTAGAGGAAGCCATTAACATCACTTTGAGGTTAATGGATCAAGTAACAAAGCACAACTCTGTGCCAGTTTCCAACGATAATAAACGAAAGTTCCAAGATAGGAGAGCTTTCGGTAACACTCGTAACACCTACGGTAATCATCGTACCAACCCCTATCCTCAACCAAGGCGAGAGACTGCCAGAGCATATGTAGCCACTCCAAATGAGGGAAGTGGTTATGCTGGAAAAGCCCCTCTGTGTAAGAAGTGCAATTGGCATCACAAAGGGCCTTGTTTTATTAAATGTAAAACATGTAACAAGGTGGGCCATCAGAAAAGGGATTGCAAGTACAAAGGACCAGCCACTAGGGGTAATCTGCAACCAGTAACGGTCATTTGTCATGCTTGCGGAGAAAAAGGACACTATGCAAGTAGATGTCCAAAGAAAAATACTGATGGCGCCCAGGGAAGAGCTTATATGTTGAGGGATAGGAATGACCTGCAAGATCAGAGCGTAGTCATGGGTAAGTTTCTCTTAAACCATCACTTAGTTAGAGTATTATTTGATTCAGGAGCCAATTGGAGTTTATCTATACCTTTTGCCTCTAGACTTAGGATCAAACCCGTAGCTTTAGATACCTACTATGACATAGAAATGGCCGACGAAAAATTAGTTACTACTAACACCGTTATCAAGGGTTGTACCCTAACTTTACTCAACTACCCTTTCGAAATCGATCTCATACCCATTAGACTCGGTAGTTTTGACGTTGTTGTGGGAATGGATTGGTTGTCCAAGAATCAATCTAAGATTCTTTGTGACGAGAAAATCATCCATGTACCTACAAACGGTGAGACTTTAACTATCCGAGGAGATCGAAGTAAAAGTCGAATTAACTTCATCTCATGTATCAAAATGGAACAATACATATCATGAGGTTGTCAAGTCTTCATTCTTCAAGTAATGGAGACAAAGCCAAATGAAAAAAAAAAACTGGATGAGATCCCTGTAGTCAGGGAATACCCAGAAGTTTTTCCTAAGGAATTACCTGGCTTGCCTCTCGTTCATCAGATAGAATTTCAAATCGATTTTTTTCCCGGAGCGGCACCTATAGCCCAAGCACCCTATAGGTTAGCCCCTTCATAGATGAAGTAACTCTCTGAACAACTCCAGGAATTAACTGATCGAGGTTTCATACACCCAAGTACATCACCCTGGGGAGCTCCTGTCTTATTCATAAAGAAGAAAGACGGCTCTATGAGAATGTGTATCGATTATTGTGGATTGAACAAACTTACTATCAAAAATCGATACCGATTACCCAGGATTGATGACTTATTTGATCAACTACAAGGTTCGAGTGTATATTTGAAGAACGACATACGAACAGGTTATCATCAACTGAGAGTGAGGGAAGAGGATATCCCTAAAACCGCTTTTAAAACAAAATATGGGCACTATGAATTTCAAGTTATGCTATTTGGTTTGACAAACGCACCAGCGGTTTTCATGGATCTCATGAATTGGGTGTGTAAACCATACTTGGATAAATTTGTTATAGTGTTCATAGATTATATCCTTATCTATTCTCGTAACGAGGAAGAGCATGCTCAACACTAGGGGTGAGCATCGGTCCTGGACTGGACCGGACCAGACCGCACCGACAAGACCGAGGACCGAAATAGCCAAAAAACCAAGACCAAGAACCGGACCAAATGTGGCCGGTCCGGTCCGGTCCGGTCTCGGTCGGTCCGGTCCAACAAGGCTAAATAATCGGTTTGTGGTCCGGCCCGGACCGGACCGGACCGAGGACCGAATTAGCCAAAAATCCAGGATCGAGGACCGGACCAAATGTGGTCGGTTCAGTCCGGTCCGGTTTCGGTCGGTCCTTCGGTCGGTCCGGTCCGTTTTCGGGTCGTTTGCTCAGCCCTACTCAACACTTGAGAATAATCCTAGAACTACTTAAGACAGAGAAACTTTGTGCAAAGCTCTCGAAGTGCGAGTTCTGGATTAGTGTTTTGCAATTTCTCAGACACTTGATAGATAAACAAGGACGGCGTGTCGATCCTGCAAAAATCGAAGCAGTTAAAAATTGGCCGTATCCTACGAATCCTACCGAAATACGATAATTTTTAGGACTCGCGAGTTATTATCGAAGGTTTATTGAAGGATTTTCATAAATAGCAAAACCTTTGACGGAGTTAACTCAGAAAAACAGGAAGTTTGACTGGGGAAAATACCAAGAGACAACTTTTCAACTTTTGAAGAGAGAGTTATGTGAAGCTCCGATCTTAGCATTACCAGAGGGAAACAACAATTTCGTTGTTTACTTTGATGCTTCTTGTCGAGGTCTTGGAGCTGTATTGATGCAAAGAAACAAAGTTATCGCTTATGCATCACGACAACTTAAAGTGCATGAGGAAAACTACACTACACATGATCTAGAATTAGGAGCAGTAGTGTTCGCTCTGAGAATATGGAGACATTATCTGTATGGCACAAAATGTACTGTTTTCACCGATCATAAAAGCCTACAGCATATTCTTAATAAAAAAGAGTTGAACATGAAACAACGTCGTTGGATGGAACTGCTCGCTGATTATGATTGTGAGATTCGTTACCACCCTGGCAAAGCTAACGTAGTAGCAGATACTTTGAGCCGAAAGTTCGTTACCACCCTGGCAAAGCTAACGTAGTAGCAGATACTTTGAGCCGAAAGGAACAAATCAAACCGATTAGAGTTAGGTCATTAGTAATGACTCTCCATTCGGACTTACCCTCTCGAACACTCAAAGCCCAAGATGAAGCCCTCAAAGAGGAAAATCTAAAAATGGAAAATCTACAAGGGATGAATAAGGCTTTTGAGGTACGTTCAGACAGAACTCGTTGCATTAAGAATCGGAGATGGTTACCATATTATGGTAACATAAGGAACTTAATAATGCGCGAGTCCCACAAATCTAAGTACTCCATCCATCCGGGTTCTGATAAGATGTATCAGGATCTGAAGAAACACTATTGGTGGCCCGACATGAAGGCATCCATTGCTAGATATGTGGGCAAGTGTTTAACATGTTCTAGAGAGAAGGCAAAATGTCAAAATCCATCCGGGCTATTGGTACAGCCTGAAATTCCTATTTAGAAGTGGGAAAGGATTACGATGGATTTTATCACTAAACATCCTAGAACATCCATAGGGCATGATACTATTTGGGTAATAGTTGATCGCCTTACGAAATCAGCTCACTTCATTCCTATACGTGAAACGGATGATATGGAAACCCTTGCTAGGTTGTACCTCAAGGAAATAGTTTCCCGACATGGAGTGCCAATATCTATCATATCTGATCGTGACTCTCGTTTCATGTCAAGACTTTGGCAATCTATGCAAAAAGCCCTAGATACTCAGATAGACATGAGTACGGCATATCATCCTCAGACCGACGGTCAAAGTGACAGAACTATCCAAACACTCGAGGATATGCTTCGAGCGTGTGTGATAGATTTTGGAAAAGGATAGGAGAAACACTTACCGTTGATCAAATTCTCGTATAATAATAGTTATCACGCTAGTATTAAGGCAGCACCGTATGAAGCACTTTATGGACGTAAGATTAAGAAGTGTTTATCAGATGAATCACTCATCATTCCTATGAAAGAGCTTCAATTGGATGATAAGCTCAATTTCATAGAGGAACCAATCGAAATCATGGACCGAGAGGTCAAAAATCTAAAACACCACCGGATTCCTATTGTTAAGGCACGCTGGAACTCTAAAAGAGGACCAGAGTATACTTGGGAACGAGAGGATCAAATCCGTGCTAAATATCCCCATCAATTCTCATCCTCACCCACTAACCCTAGCTAAATCTCGGGACGGGATATTCTTTTAGGATGGGAGACTGTAGCAACCCACTAACTCCCTTTAGGTTAGCAATGCCTTACTAACTTAACTTAGGCCCTCACTAAGCACAATCTAGGTTATAAATGCCTATAGCTATTTCCCGAGTGAAATTTTTGCTTTGCTATACTACTATTGTCTTTCTAACCTCTAGACAAGCTCACGTATCCACCTATGATAACAACCACTATGTTTACTTGATGTAAACATCCAGGTATGTCAATTCAAGGTTGCAAACACATTTTCACTAAGTAAACTATCACTCTAATACACAATACTCATCAGAAAACCCTAATTGCACCTATGTGTTCCCGGTTAGCTTTAAAACACTAATTGCTTATTTGAACTAACTTGAAAGTGTTAAAGGCTTAGGTATGAGTTACATTAATAACTTTAGGGTATATTAGACTCCCTAGATCATAGTACAACCCTCTAGAAGCTAGGTACAAGTCCCTTAAGCACAAAACCCTAATTAGGTCATAACTTCCCGAAAACTAGGTTAAACCTTCTCAAATCTTTACCATAAGTTACCACCACTTAGTATACGTCTCCTACGACTTAATATTAGTCAGTAGACACCCATAGGACCCTGATTTAGGCACTAAATTCTAAGCTAGGACCAAATCATAAACTATACAAAACTAGGTCAAAACTAAACCTAAAGCTTAAACCAAGCTACTAAAGCACCTCAAATGAACCAACCAAGCACCCTATAACCTCCCTAATATAACCTAGCACCCTATCACCTCTAAGCACCCAAGCAAGGAGGTGGATGACCTCCTTGTCACCACCTTCCTTTGTTAACCTCCTCACCACCACAACCGGACTAGCAGCCCCCTAGCTACACCATAGCTTGTCTCTGTCACCCCTTAGACTCACCACTTCATCCTCTAGCCTTGCTTACTCAACCCCCCTCCTCAACACCTATACCCCCGTTTTCTTGCTCGCTACTCCACTTGACCCTATAAATAGCAACTAGCCCTCACCACTTCTCTTCACACCTCCCCTCTATTCTTTACCTAAACATTTCTGTATTATAACGGCTTTAGAATCCTTAGAAGTCGAGTAGTGAAGCCCTTATCCCTTGTCGAGTTTCATTTGAGCCGAGCAAACCCTAAAACCCTCGTTAGGATTCACACGACCTAGGTAAGCCTAACCTTTATCCTAATGCCTTTAGTACTGACCTAGGATAGTTATAGCATGCCTTAGATCACCTAGGAACCTAAGCTAGAGCCTTGAACCTTTTCTTTTACAAGTTTCCATTTAGAAACCCTAATTTTGGATAATTACTTGTTTATGTGCTAAATTGCTATATTATATGCTATAATCTGATTTAGGTGACTTAATTAATTAAATATAAGTTAATCCTAAGCTAAGAAACTTAATTATCTTATTAAAATACAATTTGCATGGAAAAAGGACTAGTTTTGCAAAAGTTTTCATGCATAAGGGTATATACTGTAAATTTCTGAAAATATAAAGTTTAGGGACTGTTTTTGATAATTCTTAAAAGTTATAAGTACAAGGACCCTTTTTTCAAAGTTTTTAAACCTTAGAATAATAAGAAAAATGAAATATAAACTTAAAAGGACTATATTTGCAAATATTATTAAGTTAATGGTAAAAAGGGTAATTATTGAAAGTTAGTGTAGTTTAAGGACTATTTTTGCCATTTCTTTTAAATATATAAGTATAGGGACTAGTTGTGTAAAAGATAGAAAGTTATATGCCTAAATGTTATAAGTTTATAAGTTTAGGGTAGAAAGTGTAAATATATAAACTTGAAGGGTTTAAATGAAATATTTTCATATAAAGTATAAAAACCTATTTTTTAGTTAGAAACATAACACAATACTAGGGAGCTTCATGTGAGGAGTACCATGTGGATATTTCATTTTGACGAGTTTGCTGAGTTTACGAATTAAAGTACCCTGGCTCCTCAAACGATTATTGCATGTACTTCTGAATTATGATGGCCTAAACGGTGTTATGCTATAACTAAAACTTAATAACAATATAACTCAATAGTAGGGAGCTACATGTGAGGAGTATTAACTTCTGAATTATAATGGCCCGAACAGTACTATGTTGATAACATAATACAATAGTAGGGAGCTTTATGTGAGTAGTCATATACTTCGGAATTGTGATGGCCGAAACGGTGTTATGTTATATCTATAAACCTTAAGAGTAATTACTTAAAAACCTGGACTAAGACTTGACATACACACACCCACCTACACTACCCCAGGATACGTGAGTAAGCTGTCTAAACCCTACCCTACTTACCTTGGACCCAGGTGAGTTTTTATAGCCTCACTTTTAAATGCTTTACGACCCTGTGAGGGGGATACTTGTTTTAAATTGAATACAAGTCTTTTTCTTTGGTTGTTGCACGAGTAAACTATTTGCCACCCCTACATAAAAAAATTCATGAATCTAATCGCTTGTGATATTTTACACAAGTGAACGCGAATATAATTGATAAATCTATTGGTACTACCTCTTAATGGAGGGTACCAATAAGTATTATATTTGAACCCTCTGAAGGATTAACTTTGGCTAATTATCCTTCTCGTCCCCTCATGGTTTGGTCTGCAGACCCCATGACCTAGACTGTTAATGTGTGGTTCATGAGCTTAGTGCAATATACCTACTATCACTAAACTTTTCCACACATAGGGTTTAAGCTGAACCCTGTGTAGCTTGTATTCACACACCCTAACTATTTAAACCTATGACTCTCACTCAACATTCGTGTTGACTTTTAAGTATGTTATCCTAGGTAATTGAGCTCTTTAGGAACCCTAGCACGGAGAAGTACTGGACATGAGGACGTCCAGAATAGTTATCATTCATCAGTTTTGCCTTAAAACGTATCTTTAGGGACCTCTCTTTTGGTAAAAGTATATCTTTTTCTGTAAAAACTTTGATGAATAAATGAATTATAACACCCTTTTTCTAAAACATCTCTTTTCGAGTCGTTTTCTATTATCTTGTCTTTGTTTCCATGAGGTA